>OX104059.1:34838301-34877763 GCA_944474145.2 Dicrocoelium dendriticum | reverse complement strand
TCAACTGCTTTTGTTCGCTTGAGGCATAGCTAGTCGCTTGCTTCGTCACGTACATCCGTATCATACTTCGGATTTCACCATCCCATCGCAAGTTGCACTTCCGGTATAGCATTCTCAGCCCTTACTGCATCCAGTTTTGTGTGTTCGTGAGATTAACCTGTTATGAATGCATGCATCAGTGATCTTGTGGTCTTCGGGGCTATATCGCTGCACTCAAATTTTGCGGGAAAGTAGAAAATCAGTACACGGATGGCACTGAATAGTCCGCGTTACATGACGGATGTATTTGTAGATCAAACATACCTTCAATTTGGGCATTGCGGTCCTCCAATCTCCTGTGCCTTGGCCTCATCCATAATAAACACTTTCCACCTGGCCAATTTGCTTCTATGCACCGTATTTGGACATCTACCTGTATCCAAACCCAAGCCCGTCCACATTATCAATCCGCGACGGATATCGTCAGTACCTCGTGTCTTCGCTGTATACCGGGGATGTGCATAAAGACCAGTCGGATTCTCACGTGACTCATCACACGCGTTGTAGCGCCGTGCGCAGGTATTCGTTCTGAATGGCCGCCTAATGCAGGATATGAGAGATGCTCGGTGAAGTTCAGTAGGAAATGAACCTAAGCCATATACGGTCAACAACTTGGAAAATACTTGGGACCGATTTCAGAAAGATTTGAAAACAACCGGTTGGTATAGTTTGTGGGTAACATTTCGCTTTTGACACAAAAGCTTCCTCAGGCCGAGTGAACCAGTCGAGGATTGGTATAGCACTTATAACGAACTGGGATGATAATCGCGACGAATGGGATGTAGGCAGAAGGTCAATCGCGTTACAGATCAACGCATCACTCCAAATAGTGCATGGAACGGTCACAAGTGGTCCGCGTTACAAGGTCATACACGTAAGCCCTGTTAACGATGGGTGCGGGGATGATGTGATGTTCATTCTCTGCCCTGGATCCGTCCGCCGGCGCTCCTCAGACTGGTCGGGTTAACACAGCTCGCCACACGCTCGAAAGCTCTGCCCCGTCCATTCTGTTCACGCAGCTGTTCACTTTGCTAATCTCAACTGCCTCAGCAGTCAGCCTCTGGGGATTTGATCGCAACCCATTTCTAACGATTTTAACGTTATCCAAGTCGACCTCATGCCCTGTATCTATCGCGTGCATCGCTACTGCCGAACTCCTTAGTAGAGCCATATATTCAAGCTCGTTTCTCGGTGGCCGTGTTATGCGTCTCTTGTGTTCTGCTATCCTTGTGCGTAGCTCTCTCGCGGTTTGGCCGATGTACACGTGTGCGCAGTCTTTGCAACTAATTTTGTAGACGCAATTGGTTGTCCTATCTGCGGGAAGTGGGTCTTTCAAGTGCACTAGTGTAGAGCGGAGCGTTTGGCCTTTCTGGAAAATTACCCTTATGTTTTCTTTATTTAGGACCCTCCGGATGGCCTCCGAAGTTCCATCTTTATAAGGAATACCTACCGTCCCAATCCACTCGGTAGTACGCCGTGGTTGAGGATTTAAAATCCGCTGCAACTGGCGTTTCACTAACCGCCTCGGGTATCCACTACCAAGCAATTGGTTCATTGCTTCTTTCCGGGCGGCCTTCCTATCTTCTTCCTCTGTGCACAGGGTCTGGGCTCTGTGAAACAGAGATGAGGCGATTCCAGCATACACATGCTTTGGGTGACCTGAACTATAGTGGAGTACACCATCTGTGTCCGTCGGCTTACGATATATCGTTGTTTTTAGACTACCCCATTCCTGTGAACTAAGCAGTCAAGGAATGGCAATGTTCTACTGCCAGATTCAAATTCCACAGTGAAATTTTTAGTCTCCGCAAGAGTGTCCAAGCGGTTTAGAAACTGGTTTTCTCATCACGTTTTATGAAAACAGAATGTCATCCATGTAGCGGCACCAAATTTTTGGTTAGCTAAAAGGGTCAGTCAGCGCCCTGGTTTAAAATTCTTTCATGTATATATTTGCCATTACAGGGGATATTAGCGATGCCATGGCAAGTGCTAGTTCTTGAGTGCATAATCTAGATTGGAACGTGAAATAAGACATGTTAAGGCACAATTTCATTCCTTCCGTTATTTGATATACTGTAAGCTTCGTCCTCTCTCCCAGATTACTCTCCCCAGTTAGACGGTGTTTCGCTATCTCCAAAGCGTCGCATATTGGCACGTTGGTAAACAGCGAGCTAACGTCGAAAATGACCATCATTTCATCCGACTCAAGCTCAAGACCAGACACCTTTCTCGCAAAGTCATAAGAGTTCTTTACGAACATATTCGTTTGCCCCGTCAAGGGTTACATTATTCCAGCCGGCAAACTATACCAACTGGTTGTTTTACACCTTTCTGACACCTTATAGAACATGTTTTAAGTTTATTGACGGGGTAACAAATCGCCAGTGTGAAGCTCACCAGACTTATTAGCCGCTGCATTGCGAGGGGTAGTTCATCCACTTCGGTCCCACTTTCAGCCGTATTGAGTCAAACGACTGCATTTGTCTAGTTGAATTAGCTATCAGTGCGCACCTCGAAGTCACAAACTTTCCTCTTACGAATTAGCTATCACTTATGGCTTAGTAGACCCAAAAATGGTGGAGATAATCAGAGCGGCTTAGCTCTTCTACCGTCACAAACATCAGGTGACCTAAACATTGTATGCGGTAGTTGCTCGAGAATAGGTTTTCGAATCATATCGGCGACTTTCCAGGGGGAAAACAGAGATGTCTACGTACACTAATGTATTACAGAGCGACTTATCATATGATACAGTATGATTTTAAAAAATACAAATATTAGTTAAGTAGAAGGAGCAGATAAAAATTTTGATATACTCTTAAGTAAATTTAAAATGATTCATAACGGGCAAAAGTGATATTGCTTGACAACTTTCGTAGGATGACCGAAGTCAAGTCAAGTCAGGTCAAGAAAAGGAGTAAGGATGATAAAGGCCATGGTAGACTTAGTGACAAGAAAAGTGGAACTTTTGATGTTAAGCGACTCATCAAGCTATGCACTTGAAAGACAGATGCAACTTTCTTCACCACTACGTTATTTCGTCAGCCGAGTGAAATTAACTATATCAAGTAATGCAAATGTAGATAGGGTGTCTTCAAAGCGTTTTTTGAAAAGTATTCATGTAGCTGCAGAAATGTGGTAACTTTAAAGGGGGTCCCGTGTTCGTGACACCCGAAGGGGAAAAAATACTTTGTCTGCAATCAAATCTAGTGTAGTACGTGGCCAGTCTGAGTTATTGCTGTGACTGATTTGCGACACATCGTGACACGCGTGACTAGAGTTCGCCAGTAGTAGGTAGACCGTAATCGGGGTCTCTACTCTGACGCTGATATTCACTGCCGTACGAGCCGAGGGCTTGCAATCTGTGTTGGTAGGTGACGTGGAACAAACCCCTAACTAATTTGGTCGCTGTACGTTGTGCAACTTCAAATGTATTGATAGTGCGTTTGCACCAGGTACGCCAGGCGTGAATCGCGTATTCCACATGGGGTCTTACGTAGCCGTACAGCATTTACGGAAACCTAGATGGCTCAAACATTCCGAAAACCCTCCGTAAGACTTCAAGGTGACAACTCGCTGTTCTCAATACCTTTTCAGCCTGTTTCAAAAAGCCATGGTCACCGTGCACGAGTGCTCCTCGGTCACTTTCGTGTGAAGCCCGTTGCAGCTATTAGTCCTCAAGTCGATAATCATGGGTAAGCTGATGTTGCACGCTCACAATTTTGCACTTTATCACCTTGAGCTGGAGCGGCTTTCGAATGACCACATACAGGCACCGTCGAGACCTCATTCCAGTGACATGTGATCGTCCGTAGTTTTGTTGTCGTGTTAGATCTTATGATCCTCTGCAAATAATAGGAACTCCGACTGCAGCACACTGGCAAGGTCGTTGATGAATGCTAGGAACAAACGCAATCCCAGTACCGATCCTTTGGGCACACCACATGGGACTTCAGTTAGGTCGGAAATGGGGCTACGGACTCCCACATTCAACTGACGTTGAATGAGGAATTTGCCTATCCAACCTAGCAAGGAGTCGCCAATTCCATAACTCCGAAGAATCCGGTGATCCAGACAGTCGAATGGCTTAGAAAAGTTTAGGAACACGATGATAACTTGTCTTGCGTCAGCTAACTTCGTCCAGCACGCTCGGGCTAGTAATAAGTTTGTAGTATAGGACAGATTTCGGCGGAATCCATGCTGCTGTGACACTATGAAATTGCCGCTCTCAAGCTATTTGATGAGCCACTCTACAATTATTCCTTCCATAAGTTTGGATAACACTACGAGGAGACTGATTGGACGGTAATTGGAAGGACGCGCATGATTCCCACTTTGGAAAATGGTAGTGACTATTCCCTGTTTCTACATGATCGGAACCTGCATTTCCTCGTGGCTTCGTTAGAAGAACTGGGGTAGCGGTTCGACAAGGGTCATGGCAACCGTCTTTAATGCCATCGGTCTGCTATTGTCCACACCAGGAGAGCTGTGCACGCGCATGAGCAATAGTCTTCTGATCACATCCACAGCAGTGAAGCATGCGTGGCTTAATCCTGGAAATGGAGTAGTTTTGTCCTGAACGGGTGCGGTGACGATTCACTTTGTAGGGTGCAGATAAACCGTTGCTGAGGCGCGTTCGCCGCAACTTGTGTAGTGAGAGCCAGACTAACTATCGTGCGTCGAACTGGGATCCCGCGCGGCACACTCCGGAGCTTGTTTGCATGCCTGTAGAGCATTTTAGAATTGACATTGAATCTCGTCGCTAAATCCTATTGGCATTTGAGTTTGTCTTCGCGGACTAATTTGACACTGTGGATTCGCTGAGTTATATCGGCATCCTAGGCCTGCGCATCCGGACACGCTTTATAAACGCGCTGTACCGAATCCCTTAGAGCCATGCACTTTCGTGCTCGGCTCCTCAGGATGGACCACTTTTTCCTTTCGGACGCAGTTGACACTAGCCTCGTGAATCGGGTGACAAATTCCTTCCAGGCGACATCTGGATGCTGCTCAGCCAGAAAAAATCAGGTGGTTTCGCGAACGAGGTCACAGAGTGCATCGTACTGGGTGACAACGTTAACTTCCTCCCTGCTTTTACAGATGTATTCCGCGTGCTAGGTATAGTGGAAGAGCAGCGTCGCGTGGTTCCAACGACCAAGCAATGCATCTACGCTTAATGCATTACTCATTATTTCCTCGTTGCTGAACAGAAAGTCTAAGACAGGCGGTTCGTCAACAGTTCTGAATATCGTGACAACGGTGACGTAGTTGTATAGCAGCACATGGGTGATTGCATTTTGCTATTCTGCTTTGGACTGTTCGCTCAGGGAAGCAAGACTTTTCTATTGTGTGTATGTTGAAGTCCCCTACCAGAAAACCTTTTACGCCTTCTAAGATCTTTGCAATGGGAAAATTCCCTCCTAACGAATGAGCCGCAAGTGGCTGCCGATGAGTTCCACAAGAATATAGAAATTTGTCTAGACGTTCTAATACCAGTGAGGTATCCGGGTCTTCCCAGTAAAACAAAAGCAGTCGCCACCCCCAAAAATTTTTCACGCACTCACACTGCTACGAAATTGCTATTTGAAAACGAATGACTACTCCCTATTATTACAACAGCAAACAGTCATCGCCGAACTTGCAAGACTTCGGCTTATCAGGGGAATGAATGCTGAAAGACGCGCTCAATAGCCATAATAAAAACCTTGAAATCACCAAGCGGATGCAAAGTAGAAACAACAGTACGGAAACTCCAACCATCTTGAATTATGGTAACCAAATAACTAGCAACACAACTAGAATAAGCAGCTGATTACTTTTGTTCTACTTTTAACGCCACTGCTGTGGCGACCTCGCAAATCCTCCCTCTGCTCACTGATGACAAACTCTGCACAGTTGCCTATGAATCCGGTGATATAAATCGACTTATTTCCTCTAATAAATTTTCATGGTATGCTGAGCTTAACAACTTACTACCAACACTGATAAAAAGCGGTGAATGCAACGTCCCTGTACTACTACTGAACCTTTTTCTCTCCATCTCTGAAAGCTGGTACTGTGCCATCACAATGCAAGAAGGCTGTAGTCATTCCTCGCGACAACTAAGGCTCTGCGCATAAATTGAGCAACTACTGCCCAATAAGCCATACTACTATCTAAAATGATGGAGCGTCTCATAAAGTCCAAAAAACTGTTGACTTTATGATGACGTGAAATCTTAACAAGTCATCACAACACGGTTTCTTAAATGCGCGATTCTGCATCACATGTCAGATCGACTTTATCAATCTCTTGACTAGTGCGCTGGATGGCGGTTCATCAACAATGGTCATCTACCTCGAGATGCAAAAGGCATAGGATCGTGTTCCGCATAACTGCCTCTTATCCAAACTAACTGCACTTGGCATAGGCAACCCTCTACTTTCATGGTTTAATTCGTACCTCACAAATAGAACGCAGATTGTTCAGATGCAACACAAAACAAGCACGCCAAAACTTGTCACAAGTGGCGTGATACAAGGTAGTGTTCTCTGACGTTTTTATTCCTACTATATGTAAACGATATTCTTGACATCTTTTCCTTCGGCAAACCTTTCATATTTGCCGATGACATAAAAATTGTTTACACTTTTAATGCAACTGAGGTCAGTATTACGCTAAGCGAAATCCAGCCTGATTTAAGTGTTCTCGACTCATGGATCTCCAAATGGATGATGACATTCTCTGCTGCTAAATGCCACGTAGTATCCTACAGATGTGACATCATACCAGGTTCGCTTACTATTGTTGGTAAATCATTGTCTCACTGCTACACTATCCGTAACCTAGGGGTCCACTACGCAAACTCCCTTAACTTTGCCGAACACGCCGCACATACTGCAGCTCAAGCCCGTTGGAGTATTGGGCTTCTGGACAAAACATGCAACTTGAAAGAATCAATTAACACTATGTGTAAAATAAAAAGAAGTCCGTTGCTTGATTATCGCTCCATCATCTACGGTAATTCTAGAGTGTGATCGTGTGGCATTGGAACGTGTACAAAGATCATTTACTAGGCGTCTATTAGGCTATTCCACCATGCATTGTTATGTGGATCGTTCCATTGCCATAAAACTTGATTTACTGTGGCTGCAACGAATGAAAAGTAACCTTTTCATCTTCTTTGATACGCTTACCCAAAAAGTACACTCCTCATAACCAACGGTACAACGAGCCGAATTGTCAATGTATCGCACCCCAAATAATAACAACGAAACGTAAGTGAAGAGATCACAAAATGCTGTCCGACGGCTTTTTCCCTAACCATACTCCATACTATGGAACAGACTTGCATCTGAGATACGTGAAACTAAGTCAGAGATAAAGTTCCGACACGCTATACTTCCATTTTTAAACGTAGAAACTGCGATTGGTTTCCTGCGACCTATCATGACAAATGAATCCCCGTACGAAATTAGTGCAGGACGGATATAGCCACAATACCTGGATACTTTTTGTTTCTGCTTTTGCCAGACCTTGCTACCCTCCCAATGTCTATCGATAGATAAAGCTGTTTTCTAAAGAAATAAGGTCTTGATTGCCATGACGTTTACGCTTATCAAAACAGAAATATGTACTAGAGCTCAAAGCTGAATTTAGGGAACACGATAGGTGGTTGGGTTGCGACTCGCAATCTCTATTGAGACTTCGGCTCACTTTGAGGTAAACCTCGGTCATTCCGATCTCGAGGACAGTATCCTGAATGGATATATTTAGGTGTTGCTCTTCCCAACACTGGCACCCCACGACCGCGGTTTCCTCTTGGTTTAGACCCGTCAGGTAGAGATAGCCTGAGCTGGAGTGGAACTCAGAGCTTAGTAGCTCATGGCTGACGCCATGAGTACTATGCTACTGAGATCCGCGACCAACGCTTGGCACAGCGGAAAGTAATTCAAGTTGAATTTGGAAGCACGCAGCGTGGTTGGGCTGCGACTCGCAACCTCTATTGAGACCTCGGCTCACTTTGAGGTAAACCTCGGTCATTCCTATCTCGAGGACCGTATCCTGAATGGATTTATTTGGGTGTCGCTCTTCCCAACACTGGCACACCACGACCGTGGTTTCGTCTTGGTTTCAACTCGTCAGGTGGAGATAGCCTAAGCTGGGATAACTAATACAATGGAGGCGGTTAAAATGCCGCCGGGACGTTTCCTCCCTTCGTGCTTGCCGGTCGTGCACCCCCTCACCGTTTCTGTCATTGGCGCTCCTACATTAAGCGAATTAGAAACTCGACTTGACAATGCATTACTTTGACTCTACTCGAAAAGGATTCACTCCAAACGCCTTGCACGAAATTTGATAAATGCTACTACTATAGAAACTGGATTTCTGTATCCTGTCGACCTAAGATAGTTGCACACGAGCAAGCGTTGTCCTTGCCATCTTTTTTATTTTTCTCGCCTATGATGTGAACAATAATCACTCCCCTGTTACTTTGTGTGCGTACATTCTCATTTCAAACTCCCTTTATACGAAAGTGCCGTTACATCTGTAAGCGCCCGGACTGACGACTCCGTTATCCCTTCGTTATCTTTTTTTGTCACGCTAAACACCCTACGGGACATGTCAAGCACCTGCTTTCTTACCCGTTATAAATCATTGTTCATTGTTCATGACAACCCAACTTGTTGGGGCATGAGAAAACGTCGTCAAACTGTGCGTGTGCGTGTGAGACTTACGGCAAGTCCACCAACAGGCGTAATAATTTTTAATCCATTTATTTTTTGGCTCAGCTTTTGTTTGTGGGAGTTGTTAAGCATTTAAAACCTCTCAACGCCAAAAGGAGGTTTCCTTTGGCGGCAATTCTAATGAACAAATAAAAGTGGAAGTAAAGTTGGCCTCTTCGACAGGAAAATCTCAAGCGCTTTCTGGCCTGTTATCTATCAAGCATGGCTTGTCTCGATTCGTACCCACGTGTCCGGAACAGCTAAGTGCGCAAGCATGTATTGGGCGGATATAGTTACTTCATTCCATTAGATTAGTGAATAAAGTATGGTAAGGTAGGCTTACTAGGACACCCGTCTCATACACCCCTGTCCAGTCTGGCGAGAAGGGTGCTGCTTTGTTCCATTTGACTAGGACAGTTTGAAACTCCAGGCGGGTAGTCCTTCACCGAAAGACTAAAAGGTTGAGTGCTGTTGGTTCTTCTATCACTTCATCTTGGTGTCCACTCGACCAGCTCACGAGCTCAGAAGACATGAAATGCTATCGGCGGGGAGCACACCGCTTACTACTGTTACTGCTATGCCTATCTTCTGTGCTAACTCAACCGCTCAACGTCCACTCACAGATCCACCGACCTCCCGTCCTTCACCCACATGTACTCTTATCTCTTCTACAGTCACCGTCACAAACGACCCACGTCTTGCAGCTGATGGAAGTAACAGCCAAACTCCCGGTCTTCAGTGTCCTGCGATCGCAACCGCCTCTCACTCCACCGAAGCTCCAGTTCTTCTGCGACCTGGTTCTCCACTCATTCTCGCAGCGTTTAATATTCGAACTTTGATGCAGATCAAACGACAAGCATGTCTGGCCCGTACTCTTGAAACGCTTTCGGTAGACATCTGTTGCCTTTCAGAGACCAGCTTACAAGACTCTAGCGCCGTCATCAGAATGGCCTCTCCGGTAAACTCTGACGCCAAATACTACTTGCGGCTTTCCGGGGACCCAGAAGCTACCGCGACTGGTCAAGCTGATGTTGGGGTTGTACTGAGTGCCAGGACTGAATCAGCTAAGTTTGACTGGATCCCAGTCAACAGCCGGCTATGTGCAGTCAGACTATCAGGTTCATGTAAAGTAAGCACGCGTTGAGACGTTAAGCGTGCCTTGTTTGTCGTCTCCCCCTACGCCCCTACAGACTGCAGCCCGGATGCAGTTAAAGATAACTTTTATCAACAACTACATGAACTTCTGCGTTCATCCAAACGGACTGATATAGTCATTCTTGCAGGGGACTTTAACGCACGGGTTGGCCGCCTTTCACCAAGCGAACACCACCGTGGGGGTAGTTTTGGTCTCAGTGGCAGTCGATCAGACAATGGAGACAGACTGCTTGCTCTTTGTTCCCATCATCGCTTGTTTCTTTCGAGCACTAATTTTCGGCACTCGAGGAGACACACTGCTACCTGGCGCCCGCCCTCACAAACACAAGAGTGCTCCCAGCTTGACCACATAGCAATCAGCTACAGATGGCGCGGAAGCGTAACGGAATGCCGATCGTACTGGTCAACTTTTCTAGACTCCGATCACTCACTGGTTCGTGCTAAGATTTGTATGCGTTTCGGAGGATCACCTAGGCGCGCCCACTACCGACCGGACGTCGCAAATCTACAAAACCCTGCGACGTTAACCAGGTACCAAGCCTCACTGTCAACCTTGCTTGGCTCAACTATTGACGGTGATCTCGATTCGCAGTGGGCGCATATCAAAGATGATTTAGTGTCCGCCAGTATCGACACTTGTGGAGTTACCCGTCACCCACCGAAGCATTGGTTTTCCGCCGACTCCTTGTCGCTGATGGACAGACGCCGCTTGCTCCCATCGGATTCCAGACACAGTGAAGAACGTCAATACCTTGGTCGAGAGTTGCGCAGGAGTCTGCAAATAGACCGCGAAGCTTGGTGGTGTGAACGTGCTAGGGAGATGGAGCTTGCTAGTCTCTCTGGTAATACCAGAAAACTCTTCCATCTCATTCGAGTCACCGAAGGTGTTCGATTTGGTATAAGTGAAACAATACGCGAAGAGGATGGCACCTTAATCAAAAATCTTCAACGGCGATTGGAGAGATGGGCCGAACATTTTGGATCGCAGTTTTGTTGGCCCCCAGCTCCAACGGCTACCTCTGGCGCTCGCGCTGGGGGCGAGTGGTCTACCCCCACAGACCCTCCCTCTTCCCAGGAAATCAAGCAGGAGCTCGGACACATGAAGCGTTATAAAGCCCCCGGCCCTGATGGTCTTCACCCAGCTCTATTTAAAGATGGTGGCGCATCGCTGGTTCGAGAACTCACCGCTTTGTTCTCGAACATTTGGTCGAAAGAGAAAGTTCCGTCATCTTGGGGTGAATCGATGGTCGTCCCCATCTTCAAAAAGGGCCGGCGCACAATCTGCTTCAACTGCAGAGGAATAAGTTTAGTCCCCGTCGTTTGCAAGCTGCTGGTGTCCATCATACTTCGCAGGCTATCCCCAACACGCGAATCATTTCAACGAGAAGAATAAGCTGGGTTTCGCCCTGGTTGCGGCTGCATCGATCAAATCTTCACACTTCGCCAGATCCTCGAGCTCCGCCATGTGTATCAGAGGCCAACGATTGCTGTGTTCCTGGATATCCGTGCAGCTTTCGATTCTGTCGATCGTACAGTACTGTGGCACTGCCTACTGAGGAATGGTATCCCCGAGAAGTTCGTCTCCATACTGCGCGCTCTATATAGTCTGACTTCGGACAGAGTTAGGGCTTATGGCAAGCTTTCGCCTACCTTTGTGGTCTCCAGTGGAGTTCGACAAGGATGCCCTATCTCTCCGTTCCTCTTCAACTTTGCCATTGAGGATGTTTTGAAGAACGCTCTAGGTGACTCGTTGAACGCTGGCATTGAGCTCCTCCCAGGTAGTCGAGTTGTTGATTTGGATTATGCTGATGATATCGTCTTGTTGGGCGACGATTCACACGTCGTCCAACTTGCATTATACCGCTTGGCGATTGAAGCATCAAAGTACGGTATGTACTTTTCGCCATCCAAATGCAAGGCTCGCTTTCAAGACTGGCAGGTGCCTCTGCCTGCACTCACGCTTGCTGGTGAGACACTAGAGGTTGGGGAGAGCTTTGTCTACTTGGGAAGTTGCATCACTGCTGGCGGAGCTGTTGGAGACGAGATTTCGATGCGCATCTCCAGAGCAGGCCCCACTTTTTTTTAGACTGAGGCAGTTATGGCGTCGCCACGACATTCGTCCCTCCATCAAAGGGCGGATCTATTGTGCAACTGTTCGTGCTGTACTGTTGTACGGATGCGAGACCTGGCCCATTCGTAAAGATGACTTGCGCAGGCTATCCGTCTTCGAGCACCGCTGTCTGCGGTCTATTACCCGTGCGTGGTGGCAGCACCACGTAAGCAATTTGGAAGTTAGACATCGTGTCTAGGGACGTGGAAGCCACTCGCTCGAGGAGCTCATCTCACTGCATCAACTGCGGTGGTTGGGACACGTATTGCGCATGCCTGTCCAGCATTACCCACGTCGTGCGTTGTTTGCGGTTGCTGGACAGGGCTGGAAGAGACGGTCTGGTGGACAGCCTACAGCATGGAGAAGCCGCATGAAAAAGCTGACGAAACAATTGGCCTCGGCCGGTTGTTGTCGGCTACCTGGTTGGGGTCCGAGAGATGCGGATACTTGCTGGTTGAAGACCTTGGAAGCCATGGCTCAAGATCGATGTCAATGGCGGACGTGTGCATCGGTTTGTTGCGGTGTCTCTTCTTCCTCCCCCTAAATAGAGAACAAACTGAAAAAATTTCAAAAACTGTGAGTGGTAAAATAGACAAAAAAGGCAGTTCTTGTTGCGCTTTTCTTATTATTCATATTGTTTTCCTATTCAGCCATGATTCCGATGGCACAATATCTGTACCACAGATTGCGTATTAAATATATATATATATATATATATATATATATATATATATGTATGTATATAATATCGGCGGGGAATACAACGAGTCTACGAAGATTTACTGCCAGATGGTGAGCAAATTCACTGGGCGAATTAAGTAGCCATTTTGTTTGTGTGTGACATACAGTCAATTGCTACCGAAACCTTTTCCTGACTCTCCGAGTGTTACACGGTACGAAGCAAAGACGCGACGCGTTAGGCGCCGATGGTCGAGCGGAGTAGTGTAGTAAATTGGATAGGTGATTTCCAAAATCACGTTGGCCAGTTATCACCATCCACTGAACTTACCAGCAGGAGGTTTCATAGGATACTGAAGGAAGACTGGACTGAGCTGGTTGCCCTATCCGCTTAGCAGTTCAGTCAAATGGAGCCTTTACAGCCTGTGCATAGTACGCAGTTCAATCCCATACTTAGTCCCCGAAAGTGCATGAGCTACGATGAGACGCAAACAATACCCTCCTGACAGCATCACAACCTTGCATCCTTGAGTCATGGAGGTAAATTAAAGACAGCTCATTCCTCATACAATCTCATCAAGAACTCGGCTAATAGGCGTTCCACTGTCCCAAGTCGCTCTCCATATCGATCGCTCATCTAGATAAGATAGATACAGTATCGAATGTTTAGATACGGATGCAGCCGAGACCGCGTTAAGGTAGAAACGGAAATTGAAATGGTCCCTTGACGGTGCTATCTGCTTACCTTAAATGGCTCCCTACCTGTACAATCGTATGTGAAAGAAAAGTAACTGGGACAGACGATTTACTTGGACGCCTGTATAGTAATACGCTTCCCCGGTTAGTCTAAAGTGCTCCTACTAGATTGAATGTTACAATTTGGTGACCTTACCAAGTTGCAAAGACACTGAGCTATACAAAACAATCAGAGCAATGACCCACTCAAGACAATGAAGCAGAAGTCTAGGTGGTGTTTTGTTGTGTCCTCAGTGGTTCGACTTAGCAGCTTCTCAGATTGCGCCACACGAGTCAAAGGACAACGCACCGCACGAGAAGTATATTTACGAGACACAGAACGAGCCGACATGGGTAATGAAAACACACCGATACAGTTCATATCACGGCTGTGTGCTAGTTTGAATTTATCGATCTCAAGGAATCACGGGACATGTGAGTGGTATGAAACAAGCGATAGTGGCAGCTGTTCTGCAAGACAGAAAGACATTAGTCTGCTTGTAACAGAATGTTCTAAGACAAGGCACAAGGTTACTTGGGGAAATTGCGCAAGTACCTTCCTCGGAGCAGGCCGTTCGAGACCTAACATGTCTCACTTCCCAGCAACCTGTCACATGCTGTAGAAAAGTCGGTAACCAACCAACCAATTCGTCATGTAATCATCTAGGAAGCAAATAAAATTCTGAGCAGCGATAAAAAGTCTCTTCCTAGTGGGCAATGTGTCATGTTATACTACCATAAATGTCAATCGGCCAACCACCATGACACAAACCGTGTGTTAACACCCCGGAAAATGGATTGTTGAGAAAAGCGCGTGTGATTCCAAATCCAGCGGTTTCTTCCGCCTCAACATGCGACCATTATGTAGCATTCGTTATTTGACGATGCTTCTGATATCACCGTTGCATTCGAAACGGAGGTGACTGAAGCGACGTCGCCTCCGTTTCGAGTAGGCCGCCATTCGCGTTTTCAAGCCGAAACGTGGCACACAGTGAAGTAAATGCCGTCCACTTACACAACAATGTCTCATTTCTAGTTTTACCGCGGAAGAGACTACCAGATTCTCTATGGTTCTGCATGGAATGTACATCTATCCCACTGATAAAAAGCGTGTTCCGATTATCTCAGAAGTGGGACCAGCTACTAGCCAAGTTTGAGGAAATGGTGAGCACCAAAATCACCACCGTTGGGGTAAGCATAGCGGACTGTGCAACCCAAGCCTCCGCAGTAGGTGCCGCTCCAATCCTGAGGAGAACGGCTAGCAACACCGTAAGCAACACGACACCTAGAGTCCAGAACATCAACAGATGTCCTACTACCACACGTAGCCCACATATGACTAAAGCGGTTCCCAGTTCGTTCGGAGTAACTACACGTAAGTCTATCTCCAAACTCCCGACGGAGTGCGTAGAACAAGAGCAAGCCGGTGCGAGCGAAAGTTGGGTTACGGTTGCCTCCAAGAAGAACCGTCATTTATAATTAACATCACCCCCAACTGGATCGGAAACTGAGGAGCGTAGCAGTTTTCCTAGTGCAAGCACCACCGGTTTCCTGTACTACATCTCCGAGTACTTCAATCGCTAACCGCGACATGTAGAAAGGTGTAAAGAAACAACTACCTGTGCTGAGCGTACTGTGCTCCAATATCCCAGAATCAAAGTCAACATCGATAAGAGACAGGCAGTTGGATGACCTCAACCAGTGGGACATTATTAGTAACCTAATCGGAGTTGTACTGAAACCTGTACACGTAATGCGTATTACACTACACTCCAACTCTATGCATTTCGGAAAGTCGAGACTTCTGCGCGTTGTGCTGAACTCCATCATTGAAGTAGAATCTGTACCACTGTCGACAGGCAGTCTCATAAATGAACACTGCTCCATCCGTATCTTTCCAGACATCCCATGGGGCGAGCGCTATCGATTTAACCGCAGTTTTGAGGACTACCGGAAGGAAACTTCAACCAGAACCATACTTCTCCACGGGGTTCCTGAAATTAAAGCATGTAATGAGCATGAAATAACAACCCATGATAGAGAACAGTGGTGTTACATTCGTGAAACACTCTGCTTGGATGATGTGTTAGCGAAATCCGTGTCACGACTGCGTACCTTACCGAACTACAAAGGAAGTGGCCCGAGAGTGTTGAAGGTGGTCCGTCAGTCAAAACATATGATAGCACGGCTACTAAAAAGCTGGTACACTTTTCGTTGCAGACTAGCATCTGAGCTTCGGTTGAAGACAGTCGGCGATATACCTCCTAGAGATGATACATCATTTAACGAACCAAATACGATGGGATCTATAGAAGAACAATGAACCAATAGTGGGTCTAATGAGACCAAACAATCTGTAGAAGTTGCTATTGACCGGACACACAACACTGTGCGTAGAAGATTAGACACGGGACTAACTACGCAGACGATGAATAAAACGTTGAGCTCTTCTCCATGTACACACCGAAAAAAATAATTAGTCGCCGGCCGCTCACTGGTCGGCGGAACTTCATGTGTGAATTGCACAACTTCCGAAACATTGCTTAAATCTGAGAAACTTCATGTGTGTACACTAACGCCCAAGGGCTCAACAGTAAATTTACCGAAATTCGGCTTCGTCATGTTGCGAATGCTTGGGACCTAATTTCTATTACCGAAACTTCATTGCACCAAGGGGTGACTGACGTTGCGGTTGAGATTGCAAGAATGGCACTCCTCCGGAACGACCGCCCCAGCAGAAGAGGTAGGGTCCTTCTATCGTACTGCAGTGACGTACAATGTGCAATAGTTGATGATCTGGAAACTCAAGTTACCGACTCACACTACTGCCGTCTCCGACTAAGACACGACGACCCGTCACGTAGCTGTAGTTTACCGCCCCCCAACGTCCACTCCTGAAATGGACTCCCGCTTGATACGTGGCCTGAACAGAGTAACGCGCTAGGTACATCCACATTCTCATCTCCGGGGAGATAAATCTACACGATCTTGAGGTATCGGTATCACCCAGCGAATAGTTCGAAGCAGAATTGCATGAAGTGATCGCTAATATTCCTAATATTCCCTCGTACAATCATGTCAACATGCCAACTAGATTCAGGACAGCAGACAAACCTTCCATACTGGACCTTGTGCTTACGAATGAAGAGCTCATGGTTGACAATGTATTGATGGACAGTCAATTAGTTCTCCGTGACCATGTAGTAATAACGTTCAACTATGCGCGTTACGCAGTGAATCCAACTGAACACTCAGAACTAACTCATACAATCACACACTACCACGTATTAAAAGAACCTGTCGACGCATCTGTTTAGGAATTCACAAACAACAGTCCCCTTGACAACGTTTGGACAGTGTTCGTTTAAAGGCTCAGCGACATCGTTAACAGAGCATCAGAGATCAGGCCTCTTCGTCCCGCAAATAAGTCTTCAGTTCTAAGGAGCAGGACTCAAAAATGCATGGCGATATGACATGCAGTATGGCGTGCCCACAAGGTTAACCCCAACTCAGAGACTCGGGACAATTGCCTCACAAATCGCAACCATTGCACCGCACTTGTCTATGAAGACAAAGTAACTTATCGACAGTGCCTAGCCAAAAATTCCTAGGAAACAACAAACGGTTGTATAGGCATGTTAACAAACTTCGTAAACTGAAGCATGGAACTCCTTCACTTTTCACGACAGGCGGTAGAGTACAAACCGCCGAAGAAGCAGCTAATGCCCTGAGGCTACAATACGCCACAATTTTCGTACTCGCAGCCCCTATCTGTCCCATAATGTCATGCACATTACTGCCTCCATTGTTTACACTTGTAAGTTTCAACCCATCAGTTGTGTTGAGGAAGTTACTCTCACTGTGCGATCATAGCTCTCCGGGAGCTAACAACATCCGCCCGAAGACACTGAAGGCTGCGAGCATCAAGTTAGCTGAACCACTGTCACAGTTCCTCCAAAGGTGCTCCGATGAACAGCAAGTCCCCAAGATGTAGAAGTCTGGAATTATAACCACAATTTTTAAAAGCGGTAGCCGTTCAGATACTGCAAACTATCGTCCAGTGACTCTCCTCCCTGTGTTCGCGAAGATGATGAAAGTGGTCGTCGCTGAGGCTATAGTGCACTATCTGGAAAACGTAACATCTTGGCACCGGCGCAGCATCGCTTCCATCAACTCAGGTCATGCACCACCAACCTACTGTTTGCACGGGGTAGTTGGATCACCGCATCCCACTTCACAGGTTACAGAGCTACGGATCGGAGATCCTGTTCTTGGTTGGACTGGCAACTTTCTTCATCAACGGAAACTTCAAGTGCGTGTGGGGATCACTCTCTAACCCGATGGAGGTGGAATGTGATATCCCACAGTGCTCGGTGCTGGGACCGCGCTTATCCCTGGTGTTTATCAAAGACCTGGCACGAGTTATCTCCTCAAATTTCCTGCTTTTTCCTGATGGTGTCAAGATATGGCGGACGATTAGTAACAATGAAGATCACGATCTACTCCAACATGGCCAAGAT
The DNA here is from genome assembly GCA_944474145.2 of Dicrocoelium dendriticum. Classification (NCBI taxonomy): domain Eukaryota; kingdom Metazoa; phylum Platyhelminthes; class Trematoda; order Plagiorchiida; family Dicrocoeliidae; genus Dicrocoelium; species Dicrocoelium dendriticum. The sequence continues at coordinate 34,859,821 of OX104059.1, read as the reverse complement.
TAAATTTATGAGTGGTCAACGAGGAACTTGCTTCAGTTGAACATATCTAAGTGCATGGTAATCCAGCTGCCTCATCAGCCGGTAAGCGTTTACAAGGTTGGACACTACACATTGCAGAAGACCTCATAGGAGCGTGACTTGAGTGTACTGGTACAGGAAGATCTCGGGTGTTCAAAACAAGCAGAGAAGGCGTCGAGAACCGGCAATCAACACTTCGATTTTCTTCGCAGAGCGTTCAGTCGGCTTGAACCCTCAAATGCTTAACGCCTACATGCGACCGCACGTGCAATATGCTATCCAGGTGTGACATCCGTGGCAGTAACAGGATCTCGTTGCTCTCGAGACTCCTCAATGAACGGCAACCAAAAACGTCAGGGGCCTCTTTCATCGACCACTTCAACGTAGACTGGAATCTCCAAGAATGTACAACAGTCAATATCGGCGTTTGCGCGGGGGATCTCATAATGGTTTACTGGGTTCTGAGGAACCCAAACCACATTTGCCGTCCGCTGCTGCAATTGAACCACAACACTAACCTAAGAGATCTTCCTGTGAAACTGACGGTACAGTATGGCCGGCTTGAATGCCATAGAAATTTCTTTTCCCTCCACTTGTACCAGCCTTGGAAAGCCCTCCCTAATTATGTCGTTTCTGTTCCCAATCTGGCCATATTTAAAAACCAGTTAAAGGTGTGTTGTCTTATTAGCAATTCATTTTATAACTTGTTACCCAGGGGGCTACAAAAGGCCATCAAGCGGTGTCTTACCATACTCCCAACCAACGGATTTGTACTTTAATACGCGTACGTCTCCGCTATTCTACATAAGTATGGTGAACCCACCAAAATGCTTTCTACCTCATCAAGCAATTTAATTTTCGCAATAATCTCCACCCCGTGGGACTTGTAAAGCATTGCTTTTTCAATCGTAATACATCATTGTTCTGTTGTTCCAGTGGGGGTTCGAAGTTCAAAGGCAATCATAATCTCTACTGCGTGTCACACATGAGAGGGTAGTGAGGTACGAAATCCAAGCGTCTTTAGGCGCTCCGAACATTTTCACTTGTCCTATCCGTGGACGCGTTGGTTCTAGTACTACAGGAGACAATTGGAATGCGCACTGCTGACTGTTCACGAACCAATGGAACGGCTATCCAGCACTTTCCGGACGTTCGATGGTTGTCTGACTGAGCGTCGTTGGGACGAATCTGCATCGAACGTGTTTAAAGGCTGGTAAAATGTGCACGACCAACTAGTCACACACTCGGCATTAACATATTTATTAGTTATTGCACTGGCCAAGCTTGCTTCCATGAAAGGTCACGAAAAAAGAAAACAATGGTGAATCCACTGATGGGAGCCAGAGTGGAATGAAAAGAGTGCTCGCATCTAAACATGATTTCCGCAAACGAGTTGTCGCCATCAAGCTGGGAAAATGCAGGCAACTGGAGTAACTGACAGGTTGACCACTGGGAAATCCATGGGGTGGTGCGTAAACAAGTGCACCCTGTGCCTCCGTGGGAACGCCCAAGGTGCCCAATGACGAAGTAAAGGACGTTTAATAGTGCGAGGCAGTAAACATTTGAATCCCGATGTACTTCATCCCCCTGCTTCTTTAAGGTTGTCAAAACCTGCGATTACGAAATTTACACACGACAGCTTGTGCAAATTGAAACAGGGTAATGTGTTTGTGCGTACATCGTAGAGTGGTTCCTCTGTCATCATTCCGAATCCCTCAAGTAAGGCCAGCATTGGCACTAAACTTATTTTTCACAGAACCTACAAAGCCATCGGCTGAATGCCAGACGACGTAGAAGAGATACTGCCCCGGATTCGAATGATTTACCCAGATGAATTTGGATGTTGTTAACGCATGTGGTTTATTTCTCTCGGCTTGTTCTCAACCTTTGACTGATTTGGCGTCAAAGCTCACAGTTAGTCCTGGTCAACGGTAGGTATGGACGGCGTCAATCGTTCCAGCCAAGGCAGCATGAGCGCTTGTACAAGCCTCCTCTGCTTGCATAAAGCCGGTTGCAAGAGTCCACCTTCTTGCCGAGACTGTTCCGTTTATCACCAAAAGCCTTAAAGACAGACTCCCTGCTCGTTGTGAATCTTTGGTGGTATAGCAGTTCAACTACGCCTGTGATGCCAGATACTTCGGACACACGACCAGGCGTCTGTCTAAGACGATAGCGGAACGCTGTCCCACCTCTTTACGGCCCGGTACAGTTAGGAATGCCCATAGCTCCGTCCTTGAACACCTGATTAGTACAGGGTATAATGTTCGGACCGATGACGCTTTCAAAGTTCTGCACGCCGTATCTAAACGCAACTAAAAAATGACTCAGGAAGCGCCAGTTGGCTACTTCGGAAGCAATGGCTATCACGCTGCTGCAACCGGAGTTATGCAAGCAGAGGACGCTTGTACAATTGCTCACGCTGCCTTGGTCGGAACGATTGACGCCGTCACTACTTCCCTTTGCCCAGGACTAACTGTGAGATTTGACTTCAAACCAACAAGTTCTTTCTTGTTATATTTGACTGATTTGTTTCATGGCAATATGAGGGGCTGCATAGAAAACGCGACACCAATGCGAAGCGAAGGTCAAGCGAGTAAGCACTGTTGTCATGTCTCATTAAGGCTAAGTCGTAAGCTTCATAGACTTAGACGCGTTTCCGCTAACAGCTACCTTCTTCCCCTATCGCACTGATTTGTGATCATGTAAAGAAGTAAACATTAGAACTGACAGCGACGTTCTCAAATAGAGTCTAAACCTCCAAATGATCCGCATGGTGAAACGGGCTGAGGCTTCATCGCTCACAATCTAGGCATAGAAACAGCCTCTGAAAAACATTGTTAGAAGCGGCTGATGGCTTACCTGCTATTTTGCCACACTGCCACAACCAATTGGAGTATGGAAGTGATGGTGAAACCTATCGATGGAATACCCTGCCTGAAAGCAATCCCACTGGAAACGGTTCCATGGATGGCCGTACTGCAGTACTTGAACTTTTGGTTGAATCCGCATTTGTTATTGTTCCCAGTTTCTTGCTCTCCCTAATACCTTCAAACTGCCAATCACTTCAAAAACCTATTTGGGATCCACTGAATATAACATGAATACTTAACTATTTCATGCGATCTCATACAAATAAAACAGACTTCTCGGTTGAACTGTGCCTCGCATCGTCAAGGAATACGCCCTTTATTTATTTACAAAAACTTCAGGCATTTCAAATCTACTCCATGCTTGGCCCATCGAATTATGTCATCAAGCACCATGGGGTATGTAAACAACAAACGGACCTTTGCTTATTCAGCCAAATTGAATTACCTATTTCATTTATATTCTTACAGAAATGTACACATGTTTGCCTAAAACACTTGTATTATGAAACATTTTACGATTGCACTACGCATTAGTGGCATATTCTGGTGGCTAAATGCTCAAACATTTCATCGTTGACAGACTGCCGATAAGCAAACTGCTAAGCTGGATCGTTTTCCCACGTCGCCGCACATCATGCCCTCTCCGCCCTTTCCCATTACCATTGCAAACCTATTCGTAAGTTGTATATGGTCTTTAAATTGAAGTATAGAACCACTGTAACGGCTAAGATTTATATCCCACCCGGCCATCCAAGTTGAAGAATTTTACGACGGATTTACAGCGGTGCACCTCGAATAACAGGAACTCTCATTGTGCATAGCTGCTAGTGACTTTAACAGATCTGACACCAGGTTCATTGCACGTCTCAGGCTAAGGAACATTGTGCAATCCCCAATTAATTTAAATAAACTACTTGACATGGTGTTTGTTAACAACTTGTAAGTTTTTCTGCTTGTAATCGGGCGCCACTTGGGAGCTCCGATCATGCCAACATAAAGCTATCTCCCGTTACCTATAACAAGACGAACCATAAAGATTTCACCCGTTGCAAAGATCGAAAGTTCATGTGGTGACAATGCCTTCCACAAAACATTCAGTGGCTGCGTGAAACAATTGCCTCCACTGATTTTAGTTTATTTTACGATGCGGACATATCGAAGTATTATGACCAGTTAACTTAATTATTCAAATTTTTGCTTCGACATCTGTTGTCCAATTGAAACAATTTTTCTCCGTACCGACAGATTCTGCTCTCAACATCACAAACGACTGCGTAGACACAAAGGCTTTTAAACGCAAAGAGGCTACGTCAGTAAAGTATCTATGTATTGAAATAGAAATCGGATTGCGTCGATTGAATGATATCTACGTTCAAGCCGCAGTTGGAAGCAATAATTATTGTGAAATATGGAAATTGTTGAAACAGGTAAGGTGGTCACTCGCTAAGCCACGCATTCAACTCCTGTTGTGGAAATACTAAACCACAATTTTTGTGACAAGGATAGCACTTCATGCTATGAAAAATCCTCTGCTGTTACAGCTAGCATCAGATAACCCTTCTTCTGTGAACAGTCTAGAAGTACACAGAGAATTAATCGGGCTGCAGATGAACAAAGCACCTGGTCCGGATAAAATGTCTCCTGTGGTTCTCATGGAGTGTGCAGATTGCCTAGTGGAGCCACTCGCCGACTTATACACGCTGTGCTTCGAGCAACATTAGATAGCTGACATTTGGTGAAGCGCAAGCATCCTGCCAGTGTCAAAGAAACGAAACTGCAATTATCGCCGATCGCATGCACGTCGGTTGCTCTTAGGAGATTCGAGGAGCTTTTTCTTAAAACTTTCTCAGCACAGACCTATGTGAATGACCCACATCAGTATGCATACCGCAGCTCAAGATCCATTTTCTATGCGGTAGCATGTTTGGTACATACGGTGCTCTCGTCAGTGGATAATACAAACAAATCCATCCGCATCTGCTTTCTGGATTTTAGCAACGCTTTCGGTTGTGTGAACCGTACACTGCTAGTACGTGAACTTTTAATTGTGATTTTCAAACTTCTACCCTTGTTCGGTTGAAAGATTGTGTTACCAGCCGTACCCAATTTACCAAGTTAATGGGGAAAGCCTCTTCTTCAGCCACCACGAACTGGTGTTCTTCAGGGAGCAGTTTTATCTCCATTCTTGTTTTCCACTTAGCTTACCTCAATCCCTGTACCTGAAGAAACCATACTGCTGAAGTATGCGGACGACCTAATCCTTGGCGTCCATCATCCAAGTATAGAGTCATCGGTCAAGCTACATACCTTATTGGACAACCTTACAGCTTGGTCCGAATCCCGTTGCCTACCGTTAAACATCTCAAAATGCAAGGATGTTCTTCTTACGCTGTCCATAGCAAATTGTTACCAGCAAACCGACACAGTGGTCACAGCTTTGCATTGGCGGTGAATGTTTGACCTCTTCCACTTCAGCAAAATACGTGGGAGTGATGCTGAGCAGTGGGCTTACGTTGTCCCTTCATGTGAATGAAACATTCAACAAGGTTAGAAGACTCTTAGTTTATGTTCCACATCTCAAGTCTTCTTCCAGATATCGGTTTTTGATCCAGTGTTGTACTACTACATGTGTGTTACCGTACTGGATCTAGTACTCTCCAGTTATCTTTCCTGGTCTCTTGAGAAAGGACCTTAAAGTAATTGCCACATCAGTGAAGTATCGAACCCTGTGTATTGGAATTTCAAGGATAGAAATTGTCAACAGCATTGTGGCCAACCATGTAAACTCCTGTAAAAAAAGCTTGCATCTAAAATTCTCACAGATGCATGTCATCGGTTCCACAGAGCGTTGTCAGAATGCTTATCTACTCCTCGACCAAACAGGTCTACAAAACTATATACATCCGCACAAAGGGCCTGTGGTACATCTGTAGTTCCCCTCCTGTCACGTGTGTCGAACGATAAAAGTGCAGTTATTCAAAAAGTGGTTAGTAAATTACCTCAGCGGTCTTTGCTCCGCCAAATCCTTTTTCAACCTTCGTGGTCTTATATTTATCCGCATGTACAATGCCTTTTCATGATTTATCCAATTGCGTAGCGTGTGTGTTAGAGGTGAATGTTCACCATTCATTGGTGCATAAAGCGCATCCTTGACTTGACTTGACATTCGACAAATTGATGCAGCTCACAATGGGTCTACCTGTAAACAAATCTCGTCCCGCATTACTCCCTCTTCCCGGATTTCACCGACAGAGAAGTTTATTTACCTGGCTACGAGCTGCTTACACATATATAAAATCATATATATATATATATATATATATATATATATATATATATATATATATATATATATATATAGGCGGGAGAGCCTATGGTGCGCTGAGGCTGGTGGTGGCTAGACCCTGACAGATGGTCCACGCGCTGCTGCTACTGTCGCGCCATAGTCTCAAGTCCTGGGCGCCTCCACGTGGCGACCGCTGGGTGGGAGTTGGGTTTTGCCCTTCTCTCTGCTAAGATCCAGGACACCAATCCGCATGAGTCGGCTAACTGACCATGTGCCAGACCCGCTGCCTTTCGGGTGTATATTTAATCGAAGGCTTTGGCTGAGGACCCGAGTCGTTCTCCTGTCAGGTGTGGGCGCCCTGGCAGTATCCTAGTCCTTCCTCTTCGGAGGTTAGGAAGTGGTGGATGGCCCACTTCCCGTAAAACCTAGCCATGGGAGACAACAGTTTTACGGGTTATAATCTCACAGCTGGATTGGCGTCAGCCACGCATTGGGGCTGACGGTAGGAACAATGGAACAATGGTATATGACGGGTAAAAAACATACACTTAACGAGTCCCGCAGGTTGGCAATAGAAATACTAACAAATTGGCAAACCACATAAGTGGTTGAAGTAAGGAGCGTCAGTGAGATAAAAGGTAGAAGTATAACAGTTTTAGGGGGATAAAATGGTACGACGCCAAACTGGCTAAGAAATTGTTATCGTTGGTGATGGTAGCAAATAAAAATGGAGTACTCACCGGGTCGCACAGATTTACGACCGTGAATTTGGGGTATAAATCCAAAGAGGCTGGTCAGCCTAAATATATGCAAGCGTTTTCGTTCATAAAACAAAGCGCAGGGCGCTCAGTGCGACGTCCAATCGTTTTTTAAACGTATCTAATGTGGGGGCACAAACAACTGAGTTTGGAAGGGCGTTCCAGGGCCCGCAGACCCGGAGGGAGAAATAGGTTCTCCGACAGTCTAGACGACTGTACTGTTGGCTCAGCTTTAAACGGTTACCGCGAAGGTTAGTGTTCGGGCTGAGCTTCAAGAGGTGGCGGCATACGTGGCTGGGATCGCTCAATATCTGGTACACTAGTATGAGGTCTCCACGAAGTCGCCGGTACCGTCCGCTGAACACTCCGAGTATCTCCAGTCGTTCCTCGTAAGGAGTGTGGCGCAAGCCCTTGACGATTTTCATTGCTCGACGCTGTGGGGTCTCAAGTGCTGCAAGGTCACGTTTTAGCCAGGGTTGCCAGGCCTGGATTGCATATTCGACGTGAGGACGCACGTAGGCATTCAGCATCAAAGAGAAGATGGATGGATCCAAAATTCCGAATGCTCTTCGCAGGAGTCCAACGTGCTGGTCGCCCCTTTTAGAAGCGGAATCTGACTGTTTGGAACACCCGAGGTCTTCCTGTACCAGCACACCCAAGTCGCGTTCCTGAGTGGTGGTCTTCAGATCGTGTGCCCCAAGCTTGTAGACGTGGACTTGTCGATGGCGGTTATGAACAACGCGACATGTGTTCACATTAAACGTCAGGGCGTTTCTCACCGACCAATTCCAGGCCTCATTCAAGTCACACTGTAGGACTTCATGGTCGTCCGATCGTTTTATCGCCCGCCAAACCTTGAGGTCGTCCGCGAAGAGTAAGAATTTCGACGTAATAACTCTTACTAGATCGTTAATGAAAAGCAGGAACAAACGAGGCCCAAGTACCGAACCCTGCGGTACGCCGCATCCCACTCGAATCGGATCGGAAAAGGATGATCGAACTCTAACTACTAACTGCCGTTCAGAGAGAAAGTTACCGATCCATCCTAACAACGGGTCTCCGATACCGTACTGTTGGAGTTTAATGAGCAGGATTCGATGATCCAGGCGATCGAAGGCTTTCGAAAAGTCCAAGAATGCAACATCGACTCCTGTTCCCTCATCGACAGTCTCGGTCCAGTTGTCACGAGCTATCAGCAGATTCGTCGTACATGAACGATGTTGACGAAACCCATGCTGTTCTGGCGCAAATATGCCGTAGTTGTCCAAGTATCCCATTAACGCATCTGCTGTCACCGCTGCCATGACTTTGTCGATCACAGGCAGAAGCGTTACGGGGCGGTAATTGGCGGGATCCGATCGACTTCCTGCTTTGTATATGGGCGTTATTACACCTTGTTTCCACCTCGAAGGTACGATGTTCTCTTCGAAACAGCGCTGAAAAAATGCAGCTAGTGGTTCGGCCAAGTGGATGGCAGCTACCTGTAATGTTTTCGGGTGAATGTTATCGGCCCCGGGAGAGCTGTGTGGACGCAAGGATAGCAGCTTTTGCAGCACCATTTCTGCAGTGAACGTGACGTTGGATAAAACGGACGGTGGGGTAACTAGTGGCGGAATATACGTCGAGGCTTGTACACCTTGGAAGATTGGGGAGTACTGGGCCCGTAATGCGTTGGCCGCCTCCTTCGCAGTATGTGTATACCCATTGGTCGTATTAAGTGGTGGGATTCCCCGTTGCACCTTGCGAAGTCCATTCACATGTTTGTAAAGAAGCTTTTTGTTCGAACAGAATCGTTTGGCTAATTCCTGCTGATGCGGTCTCTTGTCTTCGAGAACCAAAAGCACACAGTAGTTGCGATGCGAAACGTATTCCGTCCAGTTTTCTGCGCTGGGGTTGCTTTTATACATGCGCCATGCCCGATCCCTTAGAGTCATGCATTTTCGCGTCCGGCTTAGCAAGAATGATTTCGCTGTGCGGGGATGTTGGGAAACTTTTGGTGTTGAGACTTCTATGACTAGTGACGTGATGGTGTTCGCAAATGTCTCCCAGGCTAGTTCTGGGGTGCAGTTAGCTAGAAACGTCCAACTGGTATTCTCAACTAGAGCAGACAGAACGTGGTAATGGGTAACAGATTGCCTCGTTTCGAGCTCCGCAGCTGGATATTCGGCGTAGCAGATGTAATCGAACTGCAAAGTCACGTGATCGCTACGGCCCAAAGGACTGCACACCTTTAGTCCATCGACCATGAGCTCTTCGTTAGTGAGCACTAGAGCTAATATCGATGGGTTGTTTCCTGTTCTGAACCTGGTTGGAACGGTGACGTGGTTATACAAGAAGGTGCTAGAGAGTAGCTCTTGCAAATATGCCCGGAGGACACTTCCGGGTGTTCAATGGTTTGCAACTGCCCACCTCAAGCCAGGCAGCCCAAGGTCAAATTAGTGCAGACCCGCTAAAACCCACCCGCGTCTGGCCGTGGTCGCAGGTGTATCATACTACGGTCGCAAAAGATTTAATAATTGTTCCAGAACCTCAAAGGCTGCGTATGACGGCCGTCAAGCAAATCCCAATCTGTCTCTGCAATCACATTCTCGAGCTGGATCTGATTCCCACTGCCTTGTGGGTCAGGCTATTGAGCCAAAGGCTCCGGGCACAGTACCTCAAGTAAACCACCAAAACACAACGACCACCTCGCGTGCGGTTGCTCACCAATGCCATCGTATGCCTGCGCGTAAAGCACTCAGCATCGGATGCTGAAACGTGCGCACACTACTGGACCGGAGCTCCAGCGAGCGCCCGGAGCGACGCACTGCACTGGTCGCAATGGAGCTGACGCGCTACCACATCGATATTGCGGCGCTCAGGGAAACCCGGCTCGCTGAGCAGGTGCTGGCTACACATTCTACTTGGTGGGCAACGCCGCCTCAGCACCACGTGAACATGGGGTCGGATTTGCAATATCCTATCGTCTAAATGGCCAGCTGGTGGGTGAACCAACGGGCATCAGCGCGCGACTGATGACTGTTCGCCTACGACTCGGAAGAGGTAAGTTTGCTACTTTTATAAGCACGTACGGTCCCACCACTTGTTAGCCTGATGACACGCGTGATCAATTCTACAATCCGCTATCCTCCGTGATGCGGTCTGTGTCGATGAGCTACCGACTATTTCTGCTGGGTGATTTCAACAAGCGCGTTGAGCGTGTTGCATCGGTGTGGACAGAAGTTATCGGTGCGCATGGCATTGGTTCAGCAAATGCGTACGGTGACAGGCTGCTCTCACTGTGTGCCACTCACGGCCTGACGATCACGAACTCTCGGTTTGCACTGAGTGCGGATGATATAGCAACCTGGACGCACCCACGGAGTGGTTACGCTCACCTGCTCGACTATGTCATCGTACGTTAGCGTGATATGCGTGAAGTGCGCATGACGCGTGTACTGCGTGGACCTGAGTGTGGCACTGATCACAAGTTGGTGTGGACCAAATTATACATATATTTTCGTAAATGAATGTATTGCACTCCCGCCGTGAATCGGCGTACATTTAACATTCCCTCCCTCGGTACTGTGGCGAAACGTACTGAGCTGGAGAAGGCGATGGCTGCACGCCCGTGTGATGTGGAATGCATAGCCACAGTGGGCGACCTGTGGCACCACATTCGCGACCAGGTAACAGCTGCTGCCGAGGAGACCATCGGGCGCGCAAAATGTAAGCGGCCTGATTGGTTTGATGAGAACAATGCGACGATCGGCGCATTGGTGTGTGAGAAGAATGCAGCATTTGCTGCACATGTGGCATACTGCAGTGACTTGGGAAAGAAGAGTCAGTTTCGCAAACTTCACCGGCGACTGACCCGAGAGCTCCGTCGCATAAAAAATGCATGGTGGACGGAGAAGGCGAAGCAGATGGAATGCTACGCCGAACGCCGCCAACACAAGGAATTCTTTGACTCCTTGAAGACGGTGTATGGACCGAGATTGGAGCCGCTGAGGACACTGATCGATGGTAGTTCAGGCGCTACCTGCACACAGACTGCAGACATAATGCAGATCTGGCGGAAACACTTTGTCTGTCTCTTGAACAACCGTTCAGAGATCGACTGGCCTAAATTGAACGGCCTCAAGCAGCACGATGTGAAGGCGAATCTGGCGGATACGCCGACATTGGATGAGACGCAGAGAGCACTTGCTCAGCTGCGAAACGGCAAGTGTGCCGGTGCCGACGGGATCCCGCCTGAAGTATTGAAACACGGCGGACCCGCGTTGTTGACTGCGCTGCACCACTTGGTGCAACGCGTGTGGATTGAGGAGGAGGTGCCTGCTGAGCTGAAGGAGGCCCTTGTGCTACCACTGTACAAGGGCAAATGTAGCACACAATGTTGCACGAATTATCGTGGCATCAACTTGCTGAGTTGTGTGGGCAAGGTGATTGCCCGAATCCTGCTGAACCGCCTCGTCAGTCAGGCTGTGGAACCTAATGTGGCGGAAGAGCAATGCGGATTCCGTTAGGGTCGCAGCACTAATGGTGTTTGCGGCTGGTCAGTTGCAAGAGAAGTGCAGACAACTACACCAGCCGTTGTGGTCGCTTTTTTGTTGATTTCACCAAGGCATTTTGAAACAGTGAACCGAGAGGCATTGTGGTTGGTGTTGGGTAAGTTTGGTTGCCTGCGTAAGTTTGTAAGTTTAATTGAATGTTTGCACATTGGTATGCGAGCGAGGGTGCAGCTGAGTGGAGAGACCTCGGATGACTTTGCAGTTGTCTCTGGTGTGAAGCAAGGCTGTGTCTTAGCTCCTGCCCTGTTTAATATATATCTCCTTCTCAGGATGTCTTGTGCTTTTGATGCCGCTTGCGCTTACGGCGTTCGTGTGGAGCACCGTATTGATGGTGGGTTGCTGATTATCCGTCGTTTCGGTGCGAAGACTCTAGTCTGTGAGACAACTATCCGTGTGTTGCTGTTTGCTGACGACTGTGCGTTGTTTTCACACAGCGCGGATGAGTTGCAGAACATGACTAGTGCTCTGGTTTCGACAGCGGCCAAATTCGGGTTCACCATGAACACAAGCAAAACTGTCTGTCTCTTTCAGCCTTCACCGGATGTGCAATCTTCAATATTGCCGCGAATCAGCATTGGTGCTGAAGTATTGGAAACCACCTCCCGTTTCAGCTATCTTGGGAGTGTGATGTCGACTGATCAGCAGCTCCACAGTGAGCTGCGTATTCGCGTGTCGAAGGCAGCAGCGGCATTCGGAAAGCTAGAGTACCGAGTGTGGAACAACAACCAGCTTACCATTGGCACGAAGCTGATGGTGTACAAATCCATGGTGCTGTCCGTTCTTCTATACGGCAGTGAAACGTGGACGAGGTACCGTCGGGATATGCGATATCTCGAGCGGTTCTATCAGCAGTGTCTGCGACGAATTTTGCGGATCGGCTGGGGCGACAGAGTTGCGGACACGGAAATGTTGCGCCGAAGTGGGATGTATGCAGTGGAAGGCATACTTTTACTGAGACACCTGAGATGGCTCGGTCATGTGTGGTGTATGGATTCGACTCGGATACCGAAAAAACTCTTATATGGTCAGCTGAGTATTGGGAAGCGGCACGTGGGGAAACCAAAGTTACGTTACCAGGACATGATTAAAGTGAGCCTCACACGTTCTAATCTTGATTGCAGATCATGGGAATCGAAGGCGGTTGATGGGCCTGCATGGCGCGATCTGATCACGAAGGCAGTTGCTGAAGTGCGGGAGAAAGATCTCATACATGCAGAGAAGAAGCGGCAAGTGCGGAAGCAGCAAGAACCGATGGATTGTACTCCATCGACATCGAGTGCATGGTACTGTAGCACATGCGGTCGCGAGTGCCTGAGTCAGGCAGGCCTAGTGAGCCATGAGCGAGGCCACTCGGGACTACTACCGAAGCGCCGACGGGTTCTGCAGAGAACGTAGGCAGAACCGGCGCAGCGTTTGTAGGCACGCTGCATTCGATTTACTAACCGCGTGCTTGCATGCTAAGTCACTTTATTTCAGGTGGTGGGTTTTCAATTTTGCCCTTATGCTTTTCTTTCCCATATAAATGCCTAGTTATACTCTCTTCTATACACTTGCACACGTCGCTTAAGCCACTTGTAGTTATTTCGATAACATTTTCGTGTTTGCAGCATTTCCGTAATATAAACTTCCTGACCTCGTGAACATACATCATTTTCTTTTGTAAAAGTATTCTTTTGTAAACAACTTATTTAATATGCTCACTAATTTAAGATTTATGTCACAGTTTGCTTGCGTGCTGTTTGTTTATTTCAGGTAATGGGTTTTCAATTTTGTCACAATGCTTTGCTCTCATACAAATGTCTACCTGGACTCCCTTCTATAAATTTGCACACGTCCTTTAAGCCAATTCTAGTCCTTTTCGAAAACATGTTTGTGTTCGTGGCATTTCCCTAAAGCATACTTTCAGTCCTCGTGAACTTATCTCGCAGTCTTCTGTAAACAATTTACTTCAAATGCTTCCACACGCGAGCAACTATACTTCCTCCACGAATGTCTGAGACGAAATGTTCTGCCCCCCAGTTTGAATCACAGACCGGCGTTAGATCATCCAGAGGCTTGGGCTTTAACAAGACAATATGGGACGCGTATGGTCAAATTAATGATAACCGATGCCCATAATCGCCTTCGAAAGTATGAAAAGGTTATAAATGACAATAAAACTGACTGCCTTATTGCGATGGGACCCCAAAAACTTGCAGAGCTTGAATCCGCGATTCAACATCGAGTAAACAACATCAGAAGCCAGCGTAACTTAGCACTAAATATCAAGTTGAATAAACTTACAAGCAAGTCTGATCACCCCAACGGTGAAGGATGGATCAAAAACTTGTCTAGCCGTCAACTCAGCACAACGGAGGAGAACATACTAATCAAAGGACTAAACTTTAACGCAAATGATGCATCATATAAGGATTACTTGGCGAATCTGGAACAAGTTTTGAACACAAACGGATTATCAGAAGAATCGCGGCAACAAATTAGACAAACAGTTGTCCCTGCAATAACTCGCAACAAATTCACACATACGCTTGCGAAAGAAGAACGGGAAGGACTCAGAAGGCTACAAAAAGAAGACAATATTGTAATCCTACCAGCTGACAAGGGACGCATGGCAGTAATAATGGATAAACCAGATTACGTTGCAAAAGCCAAACAACTCCTGTCCGACGCGACCACCTATCGTCCCATAGCTCAGGACCCTAGTACAAAACTGAGTACTCAAATCAACACAGCATTGAAGAAACTACAAGCAACGAGTGAGATTACCAAGCTGGAGCGATGGAAGATGAAAGCTGAGGACACAAACATTGCAAGGTTCTATGGACTACCAAAGGTACACAAAGACGGAGTCCCATTGCGTCCAATCGTCTCGTTGCCAGGAACCCCATCGTACAAATTGGCAAAATGCATGTGGAAGAAATTAAAACATCTAATTGCCGGCTCTGAACAAAGCATCATCAATGCTGAACAGTTCATCAACAAACTGAAGTATGTTACAATAGAGGAAGATGAAATCATGCTGTCGTTTGATGTCACCGCGCTCTTCACGTCGATCAGTCACGACCTTGCAAAAGAAACCATGATGGAATTGCTTCAAAAGCAATCGAACACAATAGGCAACCTCAAACCGGAAAGCATATGGGAACTCTTGGAACTCTGCATGACTACTTATTTTTACTTTGATGGGCAAGTATACCAACAACTGAAAGGAACGCCCATGGGATCGCCCATCTCAGGACTTATTGCAGAAGCTGTGATGCAAAGACTGGAGAACATCACAATACCGTTAATTAAACCAAAATTATGGATCCGGTACGTGGACGACACGTTTGTCGTCATCAAACGAGATTCCATGCAGAATACCCATGAGTTAATCAACAACACATTTCAGGATATCAAGTTTACAATTGAACTCGAAAAAGACAACCAGTTACCATTCTTAGATGTACTGGTCCAAAGAAACTCTGACGGAACACTTCAGACATGTGTATATCGAAAGAAGACTCACACCGACCAAATATTAAACTACCACAGCAACCATCCCCTGAACCACAAGAAAAGCTGCATTCAAAGCCTTTTCAATAGGGCCGAAACACACTGCAGCACGACAGAATTGAGGAAGAAGGAAGAGAACCACCTATACCGGGTATTGCAAAACAACGGGTATCCAAGAAACTTCATCAGAAGAAGCCTAAAGAAGAGGGTGCGGCAACAACAGCAGGAAAACATTGATAAACGTGTAGCGCTTCCTTACATCAAGAATGTATCTGAACTAACGTCAAGGTTGCTACGACCACATAGAATCTTGGTAGCCCACAAACCAACAGGTACTCTGCGAAGATTGCTTTCAAGACCGAAGGACAAAGTTAAACAAGGCAGTCAGAATGATGTCATCTACAAAATTAACTGTAAAGAGTGTGACAAACACTACATCGGACAAACTGGAAGGAAACTATCAACACGGATCAACGAACACAGAATGGCCATACGGAGACACGACCCGCATTCATTAGTTTCCATGCATGAAGACCAAGAAGGCCACCACTTCGATCTAGAGAACGTTAAGATCCTAGCCCGTGGAAATTCGAGGCAAGCTAGAGAATTCTTGGAGGCATGGTATTCTACCGACAGTTCAATAAACCGACATGTTGAAATAGATGCTATATATACGGCATTACGAATGAAAGATCACCGAATTACTAGAAGAAATCTAACGGAAAAGAGCGCTACACTACTACATCAAACGACGACAAGCGGAGAGTCCCACGCGCGTACACTACGAGGTGAGAATCAGAGATCGATTTCTATGGTCATGTGCTCGTCGAACAATCCAAACTCAGACTAGCGGCTAGGAGATCGATCACTCACACTCACCGACGCTTCGTACGCGCCACACTGCTAAATACACTCGCACTGACGATGTCACCTCGAGTGGTGACGAAACGTTTGCAGTCAACCTGCCGAGCTCAGCGAACAATCAGCCAATCAACTAAACAACCTGAGCTACCAACATTTGCTTCTATATCGCAGCTATTCGGGCGTACAACGCTTCAACAAGCTCGCCGTTGGGAAAACTTTGCCTGTCGACGAGCTTCCACACGCGAGCAACTATACTTCCTCCACGAATGTCTGAGACGAAATGTTCTGCCCCCCAGTTTGAACCACAGACCGGCGTTAGATCATCCAGAGGCTTGGGCTTTAACAAGACAATATGGGACGCGTATGGTCAAATTAATGATAACCGATGCCCATAATCGCCTTCGAAAGTATGAAAAGGTTATAAATGACAATAAAACTGACTGCCTTATTGCGATGGGACCCCAAAAACTTGCAGAGCTTGAATCCGCGATTCAACGTCGAGTAAACAACATCAGAAGCCAGCGTAACTTAGCACTGAATATCAAGTTGAATAAACTTACAAGCAAGTCTGATCACCCCAACGGTGAAGGATGGATCAAAAACTTGTCTAGCCGTCAACTCAGCACAACGGAGGAGAACATACTAATCAAAGGACTAAACTTTAACGCAAAAGATGCATCATATAAGGATTACTTGGCGAATCTGGAACAAGTTTTGAACACAAACGGATTATCAGAAGAATCGCGGCAACAAATTAGACAAACAGTTGTCCCTGCAATAACTCGCAACAAATTCACACATACGCTTGCGAAAGAAGAACGGGAAGGACTCAGAAGGCTACAAAAAGAAGACAATATTGTAATCCTACCAGCTGACAAGGGACGCATGGCAGTAATAATGGATAAACCAGATTACGTTGCAAAAGCCAAACAACTCCTGTCCGACACGACCACCTATCGTCCCATAGATCAGGACCCTAGTACAAAACTGAGTACTCAAATCAACACAGCATTGAAGAAACTACAAGCAACGAGTGAGATTACCAAGCTGGAGCGATGGAAGATGAAAGCTGAGGACACAAACATTGCAAGGTTCTATGGACTACCAAAGGTACACAAAGACGGAGTCCCATTGCGTCCAATCGTCTCGTTGCCAGGAACCCCATCGTACAAATTGGCAAAATGCATGTGGAAGAAATTAAAACATCTAATTGCCGGCTCTGAACAAAGCATCATCAATGCTGAACAGTTCATCAACAAACTGAAGTATGTTACAATAGAGGAAGATGAAATCATGCTGTCGTTTGATGTCACCGCGCTCTTCACGTCGATCAGTCACGAACTTGCAAAAGAAACCATGATGGAATTGCTTCAAAAGCAATCGAACACAATAGGCAACCTCAAACCGGAAAGCATATGGGAACTCTTGGAACTCTGCATGACTACTTATTTTTACTTTGATGGGCAAGTATACCAACAACTGAAAGGAACGCCCATGGGATCGCCCATCTCAGGACTTATTGCAGAAGCTGTGATGCAAAGACTGGAGAACATCACAATACCGTTAATTAAACCAAAATTATGGATCCGGTACGTGGACGACACGTTTGTCGTCATCAAACGAGATTCCATGCAGAATACCCATGAGTTAATCAACAACACATTTCAGGATATCAAGTTTACAATTGAACTCGAAAAAGACAACCAGTTACCATTCTTAGATGTACTGGTCCAAAGAAACTCTGACGGAACACTTCAGACATGTGTATATCGAAAGAAGACTCACACCGACCAAATATTAAACTACCACAGCAACCATCCCCTGAACCACAAGAAAAGCTGCATTCAAAGCCTTTTCAATAGGGCCGAAACACACTGCAGCACGACAGAATTGAGGAAGAAGGAAGAGAACCACCTATACCGGGTATTGCAAAACAACGGGTATCCAAGAAACTTCATCAGAAGAAGCCTAAAGAAGAGGGTGCGGCAACAACAGCAGGAAAACATTGATAAACGTGTAGCGCTTCCTTACATCAAGAATGTATCTGAACTAACGTCAAGGTTGCTACGACCACATAGAATCTTGGTAGCCCACAAACCAACAGGTACTCTGCGAAGATTGCTTTCAAGACCGAAGGACAAAGTTAAACAAGGCAGTCAGAATGATGTCATCTACAAAATTAACTGTAAAGAGTGTGACAAACACTACATCGGACAAACTGGAAGGAAACTATCAACACGGATCAACGAACACAGAATGGCCATACGGAGACACGACCCGCATTCATTAGTTTCCATGCATGAAGACCAAGAAGGCCACCACTTCGATCTAGAGAACGTTAAGATCCTAGCCCGTGGAAATTCGAGGCAAGCTAGAGAATTCTTGGAGGCATGGTATTCTACCGACAGTTCAATAAACCGACATGTTGAAATAGATGCTATATATACGGCATTACGAATGAAAGATCACCGAATTACTAGAAGAAATCTAACGGAAAAGAGCGCTACACTACTACATCAAACGACGACAAGCGGAGAGTCCCACGCGCGTACACTACGAGGTGAGAATCAGAGATCGATTTCTATGGTCATGTGCTCGTCGAACAATCCAAACTCAGACTAGCGGCTAGGAGATCGATCACTCACACTCACCGACGCTTCGTACGCGCCACACTGCTAAATACACTCGCACTGACGATGTCACCTCGAGTGGTGACGAAACGTTTGCAGTCAACCTGCCGAGCTCAGCGAACAATCAGCCAATCAACTAAACAACCTGAGCTACCAACATTTGCTTCTATATCGCAGCTATTCGGGCGTACAACGCTTCAACAAGCTCGCCGTTGGGAAAACTTTGCCTGTCGACGAGCTTCCACACGCGAGCAACTATACTTCCTCCACGAATGTCTGAGACGAAATGTTCTGCCCCCCAGTTTGAACCACAGACCGGCGTTAGATCATCCAGAGGCTTGGGCTTTAACAAGACAATATGGGACGCGTATGGTCAAATTAATGATAACCGATGCCCATAATCGCCTTCGAAAGTATGAAAAGGTTATAAATGACAATAAAACTGACTGCCTTATTGCGATGGGACCCCAAAAACTTGCAGAGCTTGAATCCGCGATTCAACGTCGAGTAAACAACATCAGAAGCCAGCGTAACTTAGCACTGAATATCAAGTTGAATAAACTTACAAGAAAGTCTGATCACCCCAACGGTGAAGGATGGATCAAAAACTTGTCTAGCCGTCAACTCAGCACAACGGAGGAGAACATACTAATCAAAGGACTAAACTTTAACGCAAAAGATGCATCATATAAGGATTACTTGGCGAATCTGGAACAAGTTTTGAACACAAACGGATTATCAGAAGAATCGCGGCAACAAATTAGACAAACAGTTGTCCCTGCAATAACTCGCAACAAATTCACACATACGCTTGCGAAAGAAGAACGGGAAGGACTCAGAAGGCTACAAAAAGAAGACAATATTGTAATCCTACCAGCTGACAAGGGACGCATGGCAGTAATAATGGATAAACCAGATTACGTTGCAAAAGCCAAACAACTCCTGTCCGACACGACCACCTATCGTCCCATAGATCAGGACCCTAGTACAAAACTGAGTACTCAAATCAACACAGCATTGAAGAAACTACAAGCAACGAGTGAGATTACCAAGCTGGAGCGATGGAAGATGAAAGCTGAGGACACAAACATTGCAAGGTTCTATGGACTACCAAAGGTACACAAAGACGGAGTCCCATTGCGTCCAATCGTCTCGTTGCCAGGAACCCCATCGTACAAATTGGCAAAATGCATGTGGAAGAAATTAAAACATCTAATTGCCGGCTCTGAACAAAGCATCATCAATGCTGAACAGTTCATCAACAAACTGAAGTATGTTACAATAGAGGAAGATGAAATCATGCTGTCGTTTGATGTCACCGCGCTCTTCACGTCGATCAGTCACGACCTTGCAAAAGAAACCATGATGGAATTGCTTCAAAAGCAATCGAACACAATAGGCAACCTCAAACCGGAAAGCATATGGGAACTCTTGGAACTCTGCATGACTACTTATTTTTACTTTGATGGGCAAGTATACCAACAACTGAAAGGAACGCCCATGGGATCGCCCATCTCAGGACTTATTGCAGAAGCTGTGATGCAAAGACTGGAGAACATCACAATACCGTTAATTAAACCAAAATTATGGATCCGGTACGTGGACGACACGTTTGTCGTCATCAAACGAGATTCCATGCAGAATACCCATGAGTTAATCAACAACACATTTCAGGATATCAAGTTTACAATTGAACTCGAAAAAGACAACCAGTTACCATTCTTAGATGTACTGGTCCAAAGAAACTCTGACGGAACACTTCAGACATGTGTATATCGAAAGAAGACTCACACCGACCAAATATTAAACTACCACAGCAACCATCCCCTGAACCACAAGAAAAGCTGCATTCAAAGCCTTTTCAATAGGGCCGAAACACACTGCAGCACGACAGAATTGAGGAAGAAGGAAGAGAACCACCTATACCGGGTATTGCAAAACAACGGGTATCCAAGAAACTTCATCAGAAGAAGCCTAAAGAAGAGGGTGCGGCAACAACAGCAGGAAAACATTGATAAACGTGTAGCGCTTCCTTACATCAAGAATGTATCTGAACTAACGTCAAGGTTGCTACGACCACATAGAATCTTGGTAGCCCACAAACCAACAGGTACTCTGCGAAGATTGCTTTCAAGACCGAAGGACAAAGTTAAACAAGGCAGTCAGAATGATGTCATCTACAAAATTAACTGTAAAGAGTGTGACAAACACTACATCGGACAAACTGGAAGGAAACTATCAACACGGATCAACGAACACAGAATGGCCATACGGAGACACGACCCGCATTCATTAGTTTCCATGCATGAAGACCAAGAAGGCCACCACTTCGATCTAGAGAACGTTAAGATCCTAGCCCGTGGAAATTCGAGGCAAGCTAGAGAATTCTTGGAGGCATGGTATTCTACCGACAGTTCAATAAACCGACATGTTGAAATAGATGCTATATATACGGCATTACGAATGAAGGATCACCGAATTACTAGAAGAAATCTAACGGAAAAGAGCGCTACACTACTACATCAAACGACGACAAGCGGAGAGTCCCACGCGCGTACACTACGAGGTGAGAATCAGAGATCGATTTCTATGGTCATGTGCTCGTCGAACAATCCAAACTCAGACTAGCGGCTAGGAGATCGATCACTCACACTCACCGACGCTTCGTACGCGCCACACTGCTAAATATACTCGCACTGACGATGTCACCTCGAGTGGTGACGAAACGTTTGCAGTCAATCTGCCGAGCTCAGCGAACAATCAGCCAATCAACTAAACAACCTGAGCTACCAACATTTGCTTCTATATCGTGCTTGTGTTTGCCTGTGAAGGAGTGTGGGCAAGGGCTCTGTTGATGAAACGTGGTTCCCATCCGCATGCCTCCCGGTCTTATTCCTTCGGGTTTACACTGGATATGGGGTGTGTGTGGTTGGAGCTGTGGGTGGTGCAGCGCAAGCTACCCATGGTCCCTCTGTAGGCGCAGGCTCACTGTGGCTGACCACGGTGACAGGCTAATCCGAAACCGGATGCCGCCAACCATTATTAT
>OX104059.1:34047199-34151870 GCA_944474145.2 Dicrocoelium dendriticum | reverse complement strand
TGTTTCTTGATGCATTGGAATTTTTGCTTTGCTGGATTACATAGTTACCGGTGTTTTGTTGAAATTCTCTTTTTACCGTATTTTCTTTGCGATGCGGCAACTTCGCTCGGGATCTCCTGGGGATCCACATAGTTTAAATTTTTGAACTTGGCCGCAGCTTAAATGGCCGTAATTTGTCATTGCCTTCTGTATACAGGTCCATTTTTACTGCAGGTCTTGCGGTTGATTGCGACTGAGTGCCTATGTCATTAAAGGCAGATAGCTCGCCTGGACCTCGGAATAATTTAATCTGTTTACATCAATTTTTCGGTGCTTTCTTTTTGGGTACGACCTAAAACGTGTAAAGCTTTTCGCGAAGAGCACCTTTTGAGCTTTTTAATTGCCTTGGACCAAGGTTACCTGCACTGCTGTACGCTGTCCAGATGGCTTATGCTTATTTCGCTGTGATAAATGTGGATTCACTCTTGTGTTGTTTAATTTAGACACAAAGTTTTCGTGTGTTTCTTCGTTTACCTAGAGTTGGCGCTCGATGGTCATCGTTCAACTTGAGTAGCTCGTCCCCGTTATCTGAACGGTTCTGGTCGAGTTCGTGTTGACAACTAAGATGACCTTCAAATTAAAAGTCAAGACAAAGTCAAGTTAGGCTGTATGCACCCGAGGAGGTGTAATTTCAGCATGCTACACTATCACTACAATAACTGAAGTATATGAAACTACCATTAATGGATAGAATAAAACGTCCAAAATGTCTGCACGTATCATTTGAGCAAACAATTTCGCATCGTGCTGATACTTTTGGTCGAGTCATTAAGCAAGCGGGTCAGGTACGGTAGAACAGAATTGCGGTAAGATGCAGTAGGATAAAATAGGACTTTAAATAAGGAAAGGGTAGAGGGAATAGTTGTTGTTTTCGACTAGTCATAATGTAGAGGATGAAGATGGTAGCACAAAATTTTAGAGAAAATACGTTTACAAGCGTCTAGGTGCTTACAAATACGAAAATCCGCAAGGGACTATCTTGACAATTTACCTTTAGTGGAAATAAGCTTTATGGACAGTATAATCAGTGTGTAGTCTTTCTGAATAACCAAGGGAAGATTGCAAGGAAACAGTAGAGCCAAGGGGGCAGTTTACAGGCGGGTATAAATCTAAGAATCAATCCATGGGGTACTGAAATTGCTTGAAGTTGAAAGTCGTGGAATTACAGCCGGCAAACAGTACAACACGTTTCGGGATACAAAAGGCCCCTAGCTATTTACTGTTTGACGATCTGGGTCTGAACTGGTTACTAGCTGGCGATGGAGTAACGGCGTCAAGGAACAACTTGCAACCTGTTAGCTAGCAAAAACGAGAATGTTACCTCACCATATATAGTTGGATAGGATACGCATCACTGACGATCCCTAATAGGGCGAAACAAACATATGGTGCTTCACAGGATAGGTAGTTGACTTCTCCGAATTGTAGGCTGCTTGCGACGAACAACAAAGATATAGTAGTGTTCAACACAAGGGATCCGGACGATGACCGAAACACAAACTAGTCTATACCACTTTGAAGTGTGGAAGTTGTCCCAAGTTTTGCAGTAATTGACCCTAAAATGATATCCTCAGAATACTTGCATCTAATAAAGGCAGATGATAGGGGAAACTTTAGCAAATACAAAACAAATTGGGGGCGTGTGCCGATACCTCTCTTTAAAACAACACGACTAGCAAGGAACGCGGAAGACTTCGTCCCATTACTCTGAGGAAAATGAGTGCCGTTTTTGAAGTCATCTTTAAACACGCTGCAAATACTTGCTGGAAACCCATTGGCAAATAGCTGGTTGAGTAGGATTTATCTGTCAACGCTTCCGAACTCATCTATATACTTGCGAAACAGAAGACGTACTCCACCGCATTTTTTATCCAGTGCACATAGAAATCTAAGGAGCAAGTAGTTTCTCGATTTTCTTCCACATCACTACTATACACGTTTAGCTCCACACACAAAAGCGTGACTGGCCTGTTACTAGGTCATTTGGAACACGCATTCGAAACGGATTTACCAGTCGTACACAGTGATCCGTCATATGTGGAATCATCTCCTACGATTAAAGTCTGTACCGTTATTAACCGTTTTAACTGTCTTCATTGATTAAGCGCCAACGGATAACTCAAACACCTTGAACCAATTATCTTTCTGTGTGCCATCCTTCGATACAGAATTCGCGAGGTAGTCCGAAAATCATAAGCCTATTCCAGTCCGGTTTTTGGAAGCTCTGCTGTGGAAGAATTTATGGTCTCCTAATCCGTGTGCAGTACTGTGTTCACATTCAGGTAGCAGGTTCCAGCCACTCCCCATTCCATGTGACCTGATCAACCAGCACGCCTGCATAACCCACCACACGGACCGCGCGACCATGCCGATGGCTCACTTGACCTTGCAACCATTGCGCTCGCCTGACCGATGTGCGCCGCTGTCAAAGCAGGAAAAGTACAGAAGGCTAACCAACCCACTGGGTCGGGTAACGTTACCATGTTGAATGGCAGAAATGCAAAACCATAAAGCCCCCAAGGGAAAGACATTTGTGGGTTAGGAGAATGTCATCGAGTCTGGCTTGCTCGCATTGTTTGAAACCTTAGCATCCGAAATGAGCAAACGTGTCCAAACAATAGGTACGAGAACCAAATAGCTCCCGAGATGCGCACAGTTTTTGCACTGCTCGACTATCCCACTCGTTAAGTGTTTGCTTAGACTAGTAAAGAATTGTGACCGGTAGAGCGCAGAGGGCTAGCAGAGAATGAAAGGTAAGTTTACTTCATTGGAAGCGAGTAGGCACCAGGGAAGCGTAACGGCCCCTAAACAACGGTATGCAGAAGAGTCCGCTTCCGTGAACCGCAATCAGGCACTTTTCTTTCTTTATTGTCTTCTTTAATTTTGGTAGAATGCCAGGCGGAAATTGACCGTACCCACGAGAGTCAATCAGTACTCACAGCAACGAAAAGCAGACACCAATCAAAAGGTCTGCTTGAGCAACTTCCATTAAACCTGACAGCTATCATCAACAAGGATGAAACAGCCGAACACCAACCCTCGGTACCTGAAGCTCAAATGTCTTTTGTCGGGGCAAAGCCCCCCGGACATCAGTTAGATATGCAGAGATTGTTGCAGAGGTCCACCGGGAGACGGCCCTTGCGGCCTCTTCTGTGTATACACCGTTAAAACGAATAGAGTGACAAGCAGTAAACAATCAACACTTGTTAGAAGGTCAGGACAAATGATTACCCTACCTTATGGATCAAGTAAAAGGGGATGCAACTATAGTTTCCTGACTGTAGTGTGCGCAAAGTTCCCCGAATCTATCGCCGTCACATTGCGGGATATGTTATCGGACGACCAAGACCAATGGAACTCATTGTGCGTGCCGATGAGTGTCAAAGCCTAGCCCATAAAGTTATTACGAATTACTCGTCATCCGAACCCGCCACAATATGGAGAACCCAGACTTCTGCGAGTAACAGTAGAATTCTCCACCGACGTAGACAACGTTTTGCCCTCCGTAAATGCAGTAAAACACGGATCCTGTGGGATACTTATCTATTTTGATGTCCTTTGGAGTGCGCAACAATCAAAAAGCAGCACCAAAGAGGGACGCAGCAAGCAACACTGCCTAAACAAAATCTTCATTCATGGCATGCCAGAACACCCTTCCAACGATGTTCAAGAGACGGGAAAACACGATTAATAACAGTGACGGTTCATTCGCGAGACACTTACTTGCTATAATATTGTAGCGCTCTCGCACATCAGGATACTTCTCACACCAAATTATAGAGGATGCTGCCCTAGGATGCTAAAACTTGTAGTCCATTCAGAGCAATAAGCAACAGATGTTCTGAATCTATCTCGGAGAAATCGGAAAATGCTTCTTTCTGAACTTCAGTTAAAGGTCGCAGAGGCCTTGCAGAGGTCAAATATCAAAGCAGCTGAAACAGCAGCACATGTACCGAGGATGATACAGGAGTTCCAGTCGACTACTACTTTATCGATTCTGCCGTGGGTCTACACGAAGAATGGGACCCATCTTGGCCTAAGCAAGTTTCGGATGAGGTAAGATTATCCCAACAAAAGAAAGAGAAACTGAGGACCTGCCATCGGTATGCTTGCTCCCAAAATGACTTTAACCCTCTGTGAGCTCTTAGAGACCGAGAAAGTGGCTTCCTAGATAAGAATACTTAGGGCTTTTTAGTATACTGGCTGAACTGAAAGATCGCCAAGTTTCCGGGTCATATGATGTCATTGGTATCACCTGGACAGGGTTGCACACAGGAATGACGGATGCTGAAATTTTGCTACAGGGGTTGTCGCTGATCCGGAACGATAGGCTCACAAAAGGATGAGGGGTAATTCTGTATTACCGAAGCGACTTATATTGCGAAACCGTAGAGGATTCAGACTTGCATTTCCCTGACTTTCTTTGCTGCTGTTTGAAGTTACAAGGCGGAAACGTTTGCCTTATTGTTTGGGTGTACCGCCCCCCTAACTCTACACCCGAAACCGACTGCCACTTAGCGGCTGCTCAAAACTCAGCTTACAGCGAAAGTAGGCTCACTTACGTATCATGTGTTATTTCAACGCACATTGCGTAGAAGCTCCTGCCACGATCGGATAACAATTCAAACCCGACCTACAAAACCTTGTAACCAGGGTTTCTCTTTACAGTCACATCACTTTGCTCACTCGGTTCAGAACAGGTAACAAGCCATCTGTGCTGGATCTTGTGCTTACCAACGTGGAGCATATGACTGATATGTTGGTTTTAGACTGTCCGTTTGGTCGCATTGATCACGCTGTCATCAGTTTCAATGTAGCCTGCTTTGAGGAACATAAGAATGAGAAGGATGAGACTGCGAGAACCATCACAAGATACGCTCGAATACCCAAGCTCGTCAGCGCGACAACTTGGTTTGGACAAATAAACAGCTCCATATTTCGACAAATGCTCAGTGCGTATGTTCGCCCCAATGTCGAATATACAAGTCAAGCCTGGCATCCATGGCTAAAACACGACCTTAATGCACTGATGCAGCCACAACGCCGGGCATCTAAGAAGGTAAATGGAATGCGCAATCTTCCCTACCAGGAGAGGCTGCGACAACTGGGATTGTTCAGTGGAAGCTATCGCAGGCTACGAGGCGACCTGATTATGGCATACTTGATTCTGCGAGACCCACATCATGTGTGCCGCCCTATAATGCAACTCAGCAGCAATACAAACCTGAGGGACCACTCATCAAAAGTCGCAGAACAATACAGTCGTCCGGAGTGCCGCAGAAATTTCTTTTCCATCCGTGTCTGTCACCCGTGGAATGCTCTCCCGGAATCGGCCGTCTCTGCACCGATACTAACAATATTTAAAAGACGGTTGGACGATGCACGCATCCACTTACACTTTGTTACTTAACACTACGTTTCCATCCTACACCTGGAGTTTACTATGGAATTATTTGTTGTTAACTGTGGATGCTGTGAATCTAAGAGGATTGTAGGACTGCAGCGAAGCAAACGATAAGTCCTTGTTTTCATATTTATAGTAGTAACTATTTCACTATCCTTATCATCATTATTGTTATGTTGATATCCCTTGCAACTATCCAGCGGGACTTGTAAAGCAACGCTTCTTAACCCGTATAAATTCATTGTTCATTGTTCATTGTTTCTTGACGAAGAACCCCCGGTAGTTGCTTCGCTCGAGTTTTTCAACAAATTCCGTCAACTGATTGCGGAGCCTTCAGAAATAAAGGTTTATAATAAGTTTACTTCAGTTTCTCGTTATGAACAGAACACGAAAATCGATGACAATACGCAACGCAGCATGGTGAGTGTAGGGAGAAGCTCCAGCACCAGAAAGTTGGAACAACTACGTAGCTCAACGTAACCACTGCACTGAGCTGCTAAGAGAAGCCAAAGCCGCAGAACATGGAAAAACTTTCAGTGCTAACCACAAACTGCTGTACAAGCACGTCAGTAGCATATGAAAGGTGAGGCTACGATTTCCTCTACTCAGGACGACCAATTGCCCAACAAGAACGGCTGTGGAAGCAGTAACCGCGCTGCGGATGCAATATGCCCCACGTTTCAGAGGGTCAAGATACCAAGCGATCTTGCGACCTTTATCATCTTACCTCAAGGAACAATCCACACCACTTTTATCGCGGAGGCAGTATTGTAAAAGCTGACGTCGCTACGCAAACACAGCTCGCCGGGTGTCACCATTTGACCAGAGGCATTGGAAGTAGCAATAAGTCAACTGCACGAACTTGTAGCTAAGTTTTTCCAGCGCTACTTAGACTAGAAGCAAGTTATCGCCATGTGGAATCTTCGAATACTAAATCTGATTAACAAAGGTGAAAGCAGAATTGATCCCTCCAAATACCACCCAATATCCCTTCTTCCTATACTCTATAATGTCATGGAATCCATAGTTGTCGATGCACTGGTGTGTTATCTGAGAACTGTAACATCATCATGTCTGAGCAACACGGCTTCCTTCGATAGCTATCATGCATAACAAATTCATTAAATCTCCTCTGAAAACATTAAATGCACGCAGTCGTTGTAGATGGTTAGCTGAAGCCGGAGAAGGCGTTGATGTGATGTACCTGGATTTGCGATGGCTTTTGATAATTCAAACCACCGGATACTACTCTCCAGGCACGGTGGACCTTTGTTAAACTAGATTGACAACTTTCTATTTAAACGGCAATCAATCGTCAAAGTTCGGCGCTCTTTATCGGACCGCATTAAAGTCAAGTGTGGTGTGCCTCAATGCTCAATACTAGATCCACGTCTGTTTGTTGAATTTTAACGACGTCGCACAGGAAGTAGCTTCAAACTTTTTAATGTTTGCGACGATATCAAGATCAGGCGCAGGATCTAGGTGAATGCCGAGCAGCATCTGCTTCAAAGTGATCTAGATAGGGTATGTCAATGGTCAACCCAAAATTTACTGCGTTTCAACGTGAGTAAATACAAAAGACTTTCCATCCGACATAAGAGCAGCCAGTCATACCGGCTCAAGACGAATGTAGCGCCACAACCAACTGTCTAACGTTACTTGGGTGTCCTTGTTCAAGATGACTTGGGTTGTTCCAGGCAATCGGGAAAGGCCTCAAAGGCTGGGAACCAACAACTTGGGCTGATGCGACGGGCGTTTGGACAGATAAATAGCTCCATATTTCGACAAATGTTCAGTGCGTATATTCGTCCGCTTGTCGAATAGGCAATCCAAGTCTGGCATCCATGGTTGAAACACGACCTTAACGCACTGGAGCAGCCTCAACTTCGGGCAATTAAGGAGGAAATTGGAATGCACAATCTATCGTATCAGGAGAGGCTGAAACGATTGGGGGTGTTCAGTGGAAGTTATCGAAGACTACAAGACGACCTGATTATAACATACTTTATTCTGCAAGACCCGCATCACGTCTGCCACCCTTTACTGAAACTCAGCAGTAATACGAAACTGATGGGTCAATCATTTAAACTCGCAGAACAGTATAGCCGTCTGGAGTGCAGCAGACGTTTCTTTTCCATTCGTGTCTGTCACTCGTGGAATTCTCTCCCATAATCGGTCGTCTCTTCACCGACAATAACATTATTTAAAGGACGGTTGGATGACGCACTCATCCACTTAAAGTTTGTTACTTAGAACTGTCTCCATCCTACATCTGTAGTTTACCCTGGATTTATTTGCTGTTAACTTTGGGCGCTGTAAATCTACGCGAATTGCAGGACTACGGCGGAGTAAAAGATAGGTCCTCATTTTCATATTTGTGGTGCTAACTGTTTTACTAGTAAAATTATTATTAGCATTATTTTTCTTGTTTCGATCGCTTCAGTAATTATCCAACGAGCCTTGTAAAGCAACGCTTCTTAACCCGTATAAATTCATTGTTTATTGTTCACTGAACTATACTTGTCCGAGTCCTTCTTGAGCACATGCGTTATCTATACAGTTCTCCAAATGTTAGGGATTGTGCCGTCCAAAAGATATCAGTTGAAAATGACGGTCAGGTTCCGCAAGGTAATCTTTACAGTGCTTGAAGACAACTGGTGATAATGCGTCGGAGCCAGTAGCTATATTTACCAAGATTTTTGAGTGCTCGGCAAACATTAAATCTGTCAAAGGTGACTACTTGACCTGTGTTAGTGAAATGGGGCAAACAATTAGTACCCTGTTGATAAAAACAGAAATCGATATTGAGTTTGTTCACATCCACGTTATCAATGCTCTTATGAGAACATTGGCCACATAGGTGCTCGCAGTTTCCCAAGATAGCGGAAATCAGCAGATTCTCGTGATATAAGTAGTTCAATCTTTTAATCTCAGATTTGATTGCCGAAGAGAGTCTTTTAACTTGTGCAGTCATTTTGCATTTACAGACTTGTTCTTTCTTTCTTTAAGTTTCTTCATCAACGGTGAAGAATATTTACCTATCCCTAGATGGGTAATCCCAAAGCGGCAGCACAAAGCGAAGCAGCAGTTAATGTATTTAATCAGCTGGTCACATTCTAAAGATAGAGTTTCGTCCGTGAAAACTGCGAAGTCAGTTAAAGCCAAGGTCGCTTGGAATTTCGCGATATTTTGTCGAGCAGTCTCGACGTCTGACCGTTTTGAACGTGTTTTTTAAGTATACAAATTTGGTTTTGACGTACACTCCTGGGCACACCTTCAGAAAGCAGTGATCTGGATTTCCGACAGGAGCACTTCAGTTTACAACACAACTGAGTTTTATTTATAAAGCTAGAATCTAACTGTACATTTATCTGGTTTCGATTTTCACCATATTTCTTAGACTAAGCGATTTGGTGAATGCTGTGTCACCTTTGTTGATGTCACCAACAACGATACAGAGAGAGCGCTCAATTTTGGATAGGAACGATGGGGGAATTTGTTCGGTGAAATTCTACAGCACACACGGTGATGTGTCAAGATCTTTATACAACTATGGCAACGGACGGCCAACACACTCATTGAAATCCCCAACAAGGACAATGACACCAGTTTTATTAGAGTTACTCTCGATAAAAATCGCCATTGACAGAGCAACTAGTGCAGTCAGTTGGAATGTAGGTTAAGATTGTACACAAACTGCGTCTTTCCTCGCGAAGCCTGTTGATCCAACATGAATCCTGCAGCCGAACTACACACAGTCTTCTGTTAATCCGGAGTCTGTCCAATTAGGGCTGAACCTACATCAGCCCAAGACGCTGAGGTTGCTTTGTGGCCGTACAGAAAGTTGTGGACGTACAAGGATATGTGGTTAGTGGGTGGGGTCAGCGCAAACACAGTGCTAGGGTGCTACAATTGGGTTTCAGAAAGAAGGCAGACATCATTACCGATGGACTTCTGGGCAGGAGCTGGATCGGTTTGTTGCGTAATCTGCATGAGTGTCAGTACGTTGAAACTTGCCAATTAGAACGAGGATCGGGTCGAAGGAGGGCCATTGGTTGAACTCCGCGGTTCGCTGTGCAACCGGAATCGCAGGTAGATCCATGAGCACTGGAATCAGGTTATGAATAACAGGGAGTGCTTATAAATGTGATGTTGGTGTCTAATGCAGTCGCGTTAATGTAAGCAACGGAAACAGCAGCAGATAAGCACAGGGTTTACCTATCCATGGATTCTGTCAGAGGTTGTGATATCGACTAGTTACCCAAGCTGAGCTAGAGCGTTGACTAAAAGGACCCCACCCAGAGCTTGCGACTAAATAGCCTAGTCGCAAGGCAGCAGAGCGATTTCAGGACGTCGCTCGCACTGGAAGTCGATGGATGTTTACTCAGTTCATATGCCTTCCGTTTATTCGGTCACCAAATAGGAGACCAATCATCCTCACAATTGCAGCAAGAGTGTACTGAGATACAATGCCCTGCCGAAATGAAACAAATGGCAGTGACCTAATTTAGTGACGAGTCACACCAGCCAAATCGCAGCGTTGATAACCAAACATTTGTGTCCTTATATAGGGAGGAATCTTGCCAGGCGAAAACCCACTACCTTATGAAATACTGTTGCCAAAACACTCGCTGGAACGGGAAAACTCGAAAAAATGCAATAAATACGATTGCCATCAATCAATATTTAATAAAATAATGCGTGATTTACTCGTAACAGTTTTGTAATAGTTGCTATGTTTTAATTCCTCAATTGACACACTGTGTGCTCTCACTTGTCCTCTGATTTCAGGTGTATCTTTCGCTTCGCCTGTTGCGTGCATACGCTCGCGTTTCGCACAGTGGATGACACAACTGGAAGTACAACGATGACTTTGTCATTAATTGGCTATTCTTGTGTAATGTAAAAAACACTGTGAGGACATCGAAGGTGGAACAGCGCTTGCAGTTTCCAGTAATACGTTGAGCCGACTGAACCGGGACGACTTGTCTATAAAGAGGAGCGAATTTTATTACGGTAAAATACCATGAGCTCAAACAGGATAACAGCTGGGATGTTTTTAAGGGGTAAGAATCATTTTGCTATACTGGTACTGCTTTACCCTAGGAATGAGTGTTTCTGAGCTACATCGGCCGACCTGCTGCATTAACAATCAGATGTTCATAAGCTGGTGGCCCCTAAGGCTGACGGGGGATAGAGGACTGGTTTAACTGCTTGACAGCTTCACAAGAGGAGGTTTCGTGAACTCCGTCTAACCAAACGGACATGTAGTTAAATAGATGGGAGTAAATACGTCGTCTGGTGAATGGTATGCCTTGTCTATTGTGACTAGGCATTAGGCGAATGTGTGACACTCTATGTGCAGGTACACGATGCTACTTGCTTTCACTGTGAATCCTAGAGCGGACTATCAGCTCAAGCTCGCAAGGAAGCAGGATATTCCCCCCTGTTCGCTACCGATATCTAGTTTCCACGCTCGTTATTGTTTTGTAAGTTGAAGAAACTGGTAGCACACGACTTGAAGACCGTTTGCTGCTTGCTAGTGAAACCAAGCCGCTTGATACGAATGAGTTGGGAAATCAGAAGGGGACGCGAGTACACTTGTACTTGGCTTGTCCAGCTAGCAGTGCGGGAGATTTCCAATGAATATGGGATGAGCACCATGCAGCTGGTCGATTCACTTTAGTGGAGCTGAGTAAGACTCAAGTAAGGAGCTACGTTTGCAACTTGATTAAAAAAGCACGGATCCTGAAGGTTGTTGTGTGGAATTACGATCAGGCATTATGTCGTTCGGGAACATAAAGCTCCATACAGCAACTATTTGTGGCCGCTGCTATTCATTCAGAGACTACTCGGTGAAGTCATGGTTATCCCTTATATGAAGCTATAGTGAGTTGCATATCTGAGCACTTCCACGACGTGTTAGCTCTCCTGAACTGACTACCGCAAGTTCCAAATTCAGTACAATGTAATGACCGATTTCGTCATTGTCTGAGGTAACAGGAGCTGGGAGCGGAGTTCAGCAGGCAGCGGTCTACTGGTGATACCTTGAGTAATTCGAATAACTACAACCACATTGTGCATAGACTTATCGACTCTGCGACACATTTATAAGTCGTTCTGGTACTAGGATTCCGTCCGCGTGGTCTTGGTGTCTGCCTTGAAATGTACTATGCTACATGCCTCGTCTGGGAATGATCACATAAAACCAGCAATTGTCAAATACAACCTGCTGGACTGTGATTAGTAAAGAAATCCAAGCGTTAAAAGTTGCATTGGGAGAACGCGCTGTGTGGTTGGTTTGCGACACGCAATCTCTATTGGGACCTCCGTTCAATTTGCGGTAGACCTCGGTCATTCCGATCGCAAGGACTGTATCCGAAATGAATGTATTTCGTTGTTGCTCCTCCCAACACAGACATACCACGACCGCGGTTTTGTCCTGGTTTGGACTCATCAGGTGCAAATAGCCTAAGCTGGGTTGGATCTCAGAGCCTGTTGGTTCACGCCTGATGTCCTGCCAATGAGATCTGCGAGCAACGCTTGGCACAGCGGAAATGAATTCAAAGTTGGATTTGGAGAACACGCACGGCTATTCACCAAACTACCAATACTGTCTCCGATGGTTAATCGTACGATAATATATCTGAAGGTTGTTCACTATGTGTGGCTCTCGCAAGTTGCAAGTTTTCGCAGCAAATGGCAACCAGCACCTCTATCCTTCATTCTGAGAATCTTCGTTTTCTTCTACAAAAACTGTATGAGAAAGATCAGGAAAATGAACTTTTTAATCAAAAGTAATTACCAAAGCTTCGATGAAAGCCCACAGCTTCCGGGCTAATTGACCGGGTCCGTTTCACAAAGACGTGGGACGACGAGTTCCAGTTGCACGTGATTGGTGTAATTCATCACCATCGATGTACTTTTTCTTCTACCAAACATGAACGAAAACTGAAGAATCGAATTCTCGTTATTCACATTCCCAAAACGCTTTGTTTGGACGGACTTTCCTTCTAAGATCTCTAGTAAGTTCATAAGTAATTTTACCGGCGGACTGTCTTTTGGAACAAATTGGCAACTGCGTATTTTACGATAATTTCAGATACCTTTCCAAATGGAACTTATGCTGTTAGTTGTACCTTTGTGGTGCAACCGCTATGCTTATGGGATTACTATGGTTCCTGCAAATTCGCGCAACCCTCCGTGCACCGTCATCTTGCTATATGTCAAACCAATGTAGTGTTTAGTTTGGGCATTTTGTTGGAATACCGAGTAACCTTCGTTCGATCGTTTTTTTCTCCACAAAGCTTTGCATTCAACAGAACCGTGACTGACGTGCCTGTCAATTTCCAAAATGGCAGTGGCTTAGTCTTTTGCAGACAATTAAATGTCAGCGCGCATTCACCTCGGCGCAATCAGCTGAAACGGTTCGTGCTGGCTGGTTTGCGGTTTGATGCATCCGACCTTTTTCGTTCGTAAACTGCATCACAGTAAACTACTTTTATAAATTACTGGGATGGTTTAACCTCAAAGGGAGCAAGTCTGACCACAGCATTTTCGATCGGACATTGCCAGAATTTCACGGGCAAGTGAAGCACCCGCAAATGTGCTGAAACTTCTCCATGCTAGAGGTTCATCGACTCTGCCGGTGGGAAGCAGTCAGATATTACATTAACGAAGCGTTCAACCAGACTGTTAGTATTTCAAGTTCAGGTTAATGACCAATCACTAGAAGCATCCAAATACAAGGACTGCTAGTTGGTGCTGCGACAATGCGTTGGAACAACAAATTTGGATAAAAGAATGGATCAAAGCACAATGGACAGTGATTCATGACGTTTACAGCAATGCGTGCTTGACAAGTTCCGTAGGTTGACTAAAATCATGATTATGAAAATAAGGTTAAAGCTAACAGAAAAATGGGAGAATTCGGGTTTTGGTTGACTCAAAACGTTAGTCACATAAACACATACGCTATTCTTGTGGATATTCTAACCAGTGAAACAACACGGAATGCTTTGGAATGGCAACTAATTTGCACTATGACTGCTGGCACTTGAAAACTGCCGAATAATAGTCTCCGGCAAACCATGAGTTTTACAATGACTTCACCGATCTATCCATGTAGCTGAAAGCGGTCGCTAAAGGTAACTGGCTGCAGCGTCTGCAGGCAGAGAAACTGATGGTTTATGCGTCTACCAAAATGTAAGCAGATATGTGGTTCTGCTTCTTCCGAGTTGCTGAAATCACAAGCTAGCTGGCCGTTTTTGAGAGCCATTAGAGTGCGCGAATACAATCAGCTCATCCCCACGTGGCTATACCGACCTTCCTGCCTGGTTGGCTCCCCAACTCTGGCAGCCGAATGGATAATTTTTCGAAATGTGGAAGAACTGCATGAGAAGAAATAGGAAGACAAGCTGGGCTTGTGATGCTGAATGAATGAAAGAACTCAAAAACTGGCAGATACTGCCGGCCGTTATCTATGCATTCCCATGAATTCGGTAGACGCGGAACGGCGTTTCAGTGCATACAAAGGTTGAGTCTGATATGCTTCACAACCTTGCACACAGTAGCACGAAGCACCCCGTTGGGCTTTATTTTATTTCCTTTGTTTTGTATCATGACTAACATGTATACAGTGGATTAGAGTGCCTTGCTTTCCTTTTAACTTAATCTTCGCAATGAAATCCCAGAATTTTATGTTAGCGCCGCAGAACATTCGCGGAAGTGTCGACTTTGATCGCGGAAGAAATGTCTAGCCATCATGGGGTATTAGCGTTCATGATTTGCGGAAAGATAGATGGTTCGAAGTTTCCAAAGTTCCTCCGTAGGAGTCCAAGTTGCTGCTTGGTTCTTCCAGATACTTTTTCGGTCTGCCTTGTGCAGTCAAGGACAGTGGATAAGATGGCTGAATAAAAACTAGGTAGATAAGATTAATCGTGGTGACTGGTGGTGGTAGTAGTAGTATTAGCAGTGAAAAGTGGGATCTGATTTGGGTTTCCATTGGAGCGATTCGTCACAGTCAAACTCGGTCGGAATGAAGCCACCGTCCAGTGGTTTTCTTGCTGTTCACTTTCTGCGTGACTGAGTGTTACTCTGACCTATCACAATCGAAAATTTGCGATTAACCAGTCTGACATAACTTTCGTGTTTTTCTCAAAAGTCAGTTAGCATTTGCCCATGTTTGGCGGTCACATTGAAGCATGTGCTATCTTTCTCCTGCGCATATCGGTGATTGTTCGCATCCATTTGATAAAATGTTGCTGATTTGCTATTTGTATTCCAGCCGTGGGACAGCTTGCTGCAGCTAAAAATTTCAAAACAATTTGATGGCATTTCCTAGTACTGTGCTCAATATCATATATATATATATAAAGGTAGTCGAATCGGATGTACTATAATCTTTACTGAACTTTTGCATAAGCCAACAATAGTGGGAAGCAACCCATTGGTAGCGTTCTTGCTCTCCTTTTACGTGAAGTGATGCCGCAATTATTTCCTCCTAGTATAGTAGTAACTGTGGTAGCATTACTTATTACTAATTACGTGTACATTTCTTTCTTTCTTGATATCCTTCTCCGTCACTGGTGTGGGAGTAGTGGAATAATTGGCGCGCCCTCATAAAGTAACGAAAGCTAATTTCCACTTTTTCCTGGATCGTGGTCAAAAAGATCACCCACAATCTTAGCGAAAATTCTGTATTTTTTTACAGTTTTCAGCAGCAAAATTGGAAAGTCTACTTTGGCATGGAACTAGAACAGTGCAATATGAACGCTGGATCGGGACTTTAACTAAACAAGCCAGAAAAAAATTAATTTGGTGCCGAATTCTAGTTAAACTAGTGAAGTTGGTTCTGTGGAGGTTCAAATATGAATATTTGCGATAATTCCCTTCATCACTTCCTGGCTCAACGACCCACTCAAGATGGAACACTCAAGGGATTTTCCTGTAATTCCAGTTTCATCTGAACTGGCACTTGAACCTCAAAACTAACGAGACGTACGTAATCTCCGGAGTGGGATGCCTTAATGTTTGCTGTGCCTGCTTGGACTTAGAGGACGTGGAGAATGATTATTGGAACAATTGTTCTAGTATTCGTGTGTAACTAGGACTCTATCATCGCATTGCGGTACTCGTCCAGCTCGTGCCTCAGTTTCAGCTACAACTATACGAAGACGCCCTATAGCTTTAAAATGTGACTTCCTATCTTGGTGCACTAAAAAGCAACTTGCGGTGTTCATATTATTACGATACGTTCACCACAAAATTAGCTAAGGAAATAGACCGCAGTACCCAATTAGCCGTACTCCTAGATGCCCGCATGACTTTACTTAAGGATGACAGTAAAATCATGATTGTTACTTAATTCAAGCGCAAGTTCGAGTGCAACGATTGAATGAAAACACATACCCATATGTTGCACTGTACAGGGTATTACAGTCGAAATACGGCTTAACAACGTAGTAATCGTATATCATGAGTTGCAAAAGCAACCATCTAACAAGGTCCGTGGGAAGGCTTGAACGAGAACGGTAAAATGGTGCACGGAAAACACTGTAAGAAAACAAAAAGCGTTTTGGTGGAATGGCACTATGGCATGTGTAAAAGAGCTTAACTTGATTGTATGGGAATATGCTGGTTCGTGCAATCCTGTCAGGTTATTTCTTTCTTCGATGTACACAGCCAATATTTCGAAATCCAAACTGGCCAAAGCAACTTCAAGGCGTTGACAACAAAAATTTGGGGAGGGGGCGCAAACAACGTAATTTGGAAGAGCGTTCCATGGCTGCGACAGCGCTTAGAGCAAATATTTCGATGACATTCTAGCAAATTGTACTTTGTGGTCAACTGGAACTGGTGACCTCTTAGTTTTGTGTTGCAATTGTCGCAGTAGGTGGCGAAAGAAAAGGTTAGGGTTCCTAAGAATCTGGTAGACCATTATTAGGTCGCTTCGTATATACCGGTATGGACCGCTGTAAAATTTATTTTCCGTAGCCTTAGTTGATATTAAATGAAACAGCTCTTTGATGTGCTCGGAATATTTTGCTGTGCAGTCCCGAGCGCTGCGAGATCTTGCTTGTGCTAGATCTATCAGGTCTGAATAGTGCGTTCCACTTGAGGCCGCACGTAGGTTTTGAGCAACTACGGATAGACCGATGCATGAAACCACCGTAATGTCCTCCTCAGCATACGGAGACGTTGGTTCGCATACACTGACGCCTTGTCAGCTAATTCTGGAGATGTCTACATTATTTTATATCCTGTTCGACTGATGACGTATGTGAACCACCTTAAATTAGGACTGACTGACCTGGAACAGATTGTGAAGTGAGCACCCTTACGTGATATCTAGGTCCCATTGCATCGCATCAATTTCTCCTTGATTTGTGATCACCCATCACAGCTTTGTACAAACAGTTAAACTAAGAAATCCGATGCGATCAGACACGTACGCATTAGCGATGCTTTTGAAATACCAAATTCGAACTGAATCAACTCGGACAACGCACTCCGAACTTAACGTGCAATTGCCGCTTCTGCAGGAAATTCTTGCCCTAAACCAAAGACTGGATGCTCATCTTTGTGGGTTTCGAGTCTGTACACAAGAATGCAGTAGTTCATGCAGTCGAAGATTTTGGAGAAATATGCTCAGATGATATCAGTCCCTGTCCTTCCATATGCTCTCACCTCTAACTTCTGCGTGCAATCATGCTATTTTCTCGTTAATAATAATTATAATGCGTCTACATCCTCTATGTGTAGACTAGTCAAGGTGGATGGAGTGCACCTCGGTTAGAATTCGATCACCAAGCTCATCTTTCGTCAAAATACGCTTCTGTCACCGGAGCAAGAAATACGGATAGAGCTAAATGTCTCAGTAACCAACTTGGCACAGTGAAAATTCGTTCCGTGCTTAGCAGTACCATCTCGAAACACATATGTTTAGGTAACTCTGTGTACGAATTATTGCCTAACGTTTCAGTTGCCGTGTTAGTCCTTTTACTTCTGGGTGACTTGAAACGGATGAAGTGAAATTTATTAAAGGGTTCTGTTCAAATATCCTAATCCGGTCACATGACCGAAGGCGCTCTACTGCCGATAAAATATTACACATCATCTCTCCGGATGCTGAGCCACTTGATTGGGGGCGGGGGTTAATTGACCGACACTTGGTGACGACGTAGCTCAGTGAAAATGGCCAAGCGTTAATCAACCAATTACTCCCATGTTGTTAACTCGGTGTTAAACTCTTTGGTTTCATTTAAGCTGTGACTCTGTGGTAAACATATAGGTCTGCGGGGGTAGATAGTCACCATGCTTGTGCAACACCCTCCTTGCAAGCTAAGGCGGTGTGCCATCGTTCCCAATGGTTTACTGCCATAATCTGTTTGCCGCAGAAGCTGCTAGCGGTCACGTGTCTACTTCCTGATGGAGCCGGCCGTTGCTCACTATTTACGAGCCTCGAAAGTATGCAACGGCCGCGTGGTTCAGTTTCAGATTTGTAGCAGGACTATCTGACTTGTGACCTGTTCGGAGCAACCAATAACAATGCTTGCAAATTACCAAGTTTTGAAGACTACTTTTGCCGATTTTTAAAGTTAATAGCATGGGGTATGTGATGAGGCGGACAGTAGCGGAAAGATCCCATTTATATGTGGTCCCGCAATCAGGTAAGCGTTAACTGGAGAAGAGCAGCTTTACTGACTTAATCGCTTGTGTATTTCAACTATTTCTTCGCACGAAAGTACTGCACTAGCATCATCATCGGCTGAGAAAAGGTCCATGCGAACTGCTGCATGATTGAAAGCTTTGTCTCGGTCCAAAATGGTGATTTCATGAATGCATAAGCGCTCTCCACTGCCTCGATAGTGTGATGTCCACTTGATCCCTCCAGATAACGTTTGTCAACCAACTTGCAAAATGCTGCAGCAAACTTTTAAGCTATCCATTACTAAGACCACTGCGTTGTACACTTGTTGAACGGGCCTGTTTAAATTATCGCCTGCATTGTCCCATTCAACGCCGGCCGCTGCGCTGCTGACATGGACGCTATCGAGTCACTGTTCATTCATCGATCGATTTGCTGGTGACCTACTTCTCGCCATTGCCGCTTTTCTCACGGTCACCCTAATGAAAGCAAGCGTTAACTGCTGACACCGCTAACGACATTCCCATTTCTTATTGAGCGATGTGACCATAAATCGGTCCACGCCTTTCGGTCATTGGTTTTTTGCTCACCATCTGTCTACGAACGGTCCATGTTGTGAGGACAAGCTCGTGGATATCGTCAAGGTAACGTGACCTTTGAGTTGCCATGCAACCGCAGCCTCGCAAGCAAAAATATCGGTGCATTCCTATGCAGATGGAATGAAGTGTAACCTGCCTGCCTATAGGATGTTGATGCTCAGTAATTAATGCAATTTCAATGCGTGCTAACCACCCTTATGAATGTCCCGTGTCGTCCTTCATTTTAACATATTCGAGGATCCGCACTTTATTACATGGGCGAAAGTTGCGAATGCACCACCAGAGCAGTACTTCTGGCTAAATATCCTTTCTCGTTGTACCTTTTGCAGATTAGCCAGCTGCCGGGCGACAACTGTAAAGCTTTGCCCCTTTGTTTTCTTTGCGTGATTTGAATCGGTTGGCGATTTGGGCCCAAGTACCCAGCTTAGTTGGTCTAAGTATCCTTAGCCTTTGCACAGTTCAATTAACTCATCAACTGTAGGGCGGTGTGATTGTACAATCACAGGCAAGCAAAAGAGATTAAATACTCATAAGGATACGGAAACACCCAAATCAAATCAAGTAGCTGGGTGCATTACTCAACCAAAATGGCTGGCTGCTACTTGCTGCTCCAGCAACTGGAAATCGTCTTCCAAACAGTCAGTTATGCAGCTTCCCCGAGCAACCAAGTCAAGCCCGCCATGGTGTGAAACACGGTTTAGCGCATTTGCTTCAACCGAATGAGCCGACCAGGTGTTCAAGTGAGTTGCGGGCTGTTTGATCTAGCTCAAAGAGAAGTCGGAGATGGATAAAACATTCCAATCGCGACAATCGCTCGGCCGTATCTTTGTATGCAGTAAAGAACGTTGTTTCGAGCTGGTGTCAGGAAATATATCGGCACTTGGTTCTGAATGAATTCAATTTGCGCAAAAGACGGTGCCACATGCATAATGACGCAGACAAACGAGATGCCACCCTTCATAAAATTTCGGATTTATCGACCTAGTCGAATAGTTCGACGCACGTAAGGAAAATACTTGCACCCTCACAGTAAAGTAATGTTCAGTTAAATAAATGAGTTTTTCGTGACAGGCGAACTATGTTGACACTGACTTGACAGGGTGGTCGTCTTGAATCCCGGCGTCCGTAATTTTGAGGGTTAACTTTTAATTGCCCGTAGCAATGTGCCCAGAAACAGCTTTTTGTTTAGGGGTGGTGACAAGACGATACCTTGGGATAACATTTTCGATTAGACAAGTTCATTCGGAAGGCGCGAGTTAGTTCCTCCAGCCGACTCGATATTCTTTGCAAATGTACATTGCTGCCAGACTGAGTTTTTGGCAAAAAGAGGTTAGCCAAAGCTGGGTGATATAAAAGTTACATAACTTCTATCGTTAATACTGCTACAACAGTAGTACATAGAGCCAGCAACAGCTTTCCAGCAAACCTAAAGCCAACTTGTGAAGACTATTCAGTGTAAACGCTCCTCGGCACAGCACCGCATAGCCGATAGTGCCTTTGTCTCAGCAAAGTATATTAAAGCTTAGTAAATTCGGGAATAGTAAGTTACTAATAGGACAGATAAAGTAAAACCATTTGGACAAAAATGACAAGCTTTCAAATCTTCCGGGCATTTTATCTTCACATATCGACGGTTTATTCGAAAGAGTCGCATAGGTGGTAATTTGATTTTTGGGTCTCGGTGGAGTCACCATTTGGCAACTGCAGTGTTGAGAGTTAACTGTGTCCAGATGAGCTTCCAGTCAGGAAGTCACACTTCGCGGTGTGCTTTGCAATCCCATTTGTCGTTATTCCTCATGCATTTACAGTCCATAATAAGTATACCGCAGTGAGTCCACCGTTGGAAACCTACATTTGTTGACACTTTTCTATGGTCCAAATGTTTACCGTAACGGGTTACCCTTTAGCTTTTTGACCCCTACGAAATAACTGTTCGATTGTTCCGTAAACTGGAATGCCAGCTCAGTAAGAAACGGCAATGGAGGCGTAGGCTCCCTTATCCACCATGAAGCGCTGTCAACTAATCCTCATTTCATGACATGCCTTCCCTTTTATTTATACCCCAGGCAGATCTGGTACTATCCCTGTAAGGGATACCATGTGAAATAATAAATTCAGCTTCATTGTTTTAATGGGGGTCATTTCACTTTGTAGTTGCGCTCAAAATGACTGGTTTCTTGGAAGTAATCAGCAGGTGTTTTATTGAATAAAATCTGCATACCCTTCATTTGGGATTTCGTCGTCTCACTTTGTAGCTTGACAGCGCCTTAGTGCTGCCCAGTGGTAGTTCACCGCATGAATTGGGCGGAAGAAAAGCTGAAATGTTTCGTTCGCTATCATTCCGGCTCTTAACGTCAGCAACTTTGATCTCTGATTACACTCAAGTGATCACCCTTGCTCTCCAAATTTCGAGGGTATGTGTGCTATGGTCTCGAAACAAGTTAAAAAGCTATGATACGATCCCAATGCAACTTTCTCATAGAAGCACCTTTCGCATTTCTCATATCATATCAGAACTCCTGTGAAAGTATGTTATGTTGAATTTTGGATAGAATGATTTAGTGTGAACGAGAGCCAAACCTTTACCACTGTGATATTTTCGAGAATATTGTGAGGTCTTCCAAGGTGCAAGATGCAGGAAAATCATTTTTGTACACCAAAACAAAAATGCGCTAATTTTATTACTTAAATGCAAACAATGTGGCAGAGTTGTTTAATAAGCTTGCTTGCCTATTCTCTTCGATTGCGTTCGCTTTGTAGTGTCTGAGGAGGTGCAACAGGGCAGAGGACTACGGGTACTGGATCAGGTGAGAATGCACCATGTAGCCATCCAGCACGCGCGTTTAACCTACGATGGCTGATCGATTACCAGTCGTCAGTTGAACTTGTTTTATAGTTTTTGCATTTCACCTGGTACGTGACTAGTGAGTTGGCTGGCAGGACTATCTCAATAAATAATGCATACCACTTTAGGACGAGTTAAGGGGCAAAAGCATTACAAGTCTATCTTAGTGGTTTTCTAGCAAGTTTCATAAATAATACACATAGAAAACAAAGCAGGCTATTCCTACTAGGAAGACAGAAGGGCGTTGGCAAGGCTGTCTTTCTGCTTTCAACTTTGCTTTCCAACCAAAACACGTGACGGTCAATAAAACCAAGATGTTTCTCCGGAACTGGAAATCAAGAATAATGCTATGCTGTCAAGTGGATGTGACTCTCATCATCCAAGCGTATTTTACATATCGATGGATGGGGTCGGTACGGAAATGTCTGATTGGGAGCATGTGTTTCAGCAACAAGAGAGAAATTTCCCCATATATTATAAGTGACTGTACTGCTCTGATAGCATTATGGAGCGCTCACTCATGTTGATGCCATGGCTGACTATGACAAATAGCTGTCCACTTGAATCGGAGGTTGTAAGATAAGGTAAGCATTCAGCAGGCAGCTACCGTGTGGTAGAGTGTACATTCCAGTAACCTTTCATGACGGTCGAATCTGTTGGTCGCCGTATTCTTCCTTAAAAAATAACTAAATATTTTATTCTCGTCGTTGTAAGGTACTCCATCAAAAGCATGATCATGATAATGCAGACATGTGTGATCGGCAATTGCACAAACTATTCCGATTTGACCAATAGCATAGGAATTTATGTGTGTATTTTGGCATGTAGAAGTATGTGTAAGTAGCCATTTTGAGTGAGTATGTAAATGTGACTCAGTGTGCATTTTTGTTCGCTGGGTTCGCCATCAACGTAAGGGATCAAAGGAACGCTTCGAATTGGATGACATTCGTGATGTTGGAATGATCTTCCGGAGAAGAGAGAAGCAAGGACACAAGTGTATTTTTTTTGTAATGTTTTCTTACCAGCTGCTCACAAGCTACATAGCACGGCTTAGTCCGGAAAAGCACCAGACGCGTTTCGCCCTATTGGGACTCGTCAGTGGTGTCGGTGGTTTATTATCGTGTAAGGTGCTCTTCCTTTTCCGCTCTTTGTAAATATTCATTTAATTCAAGTGTTCTTCGGAATTACGAAAGTTCATTATAGCAGTTTGTCTCGCTTCTTGAGGAGATTTGTATACGCAAGGCAACAATGCATGCAGCTACTTTTAAAAGCTGTTTTCATAATGACAACCCAATTATTTAAAATTATCTAAACCGACGACGGCATATTCGAATCATGGTGCTCTTTATACTCTCATGTATACCGCGTATGCTTTCATTTAACGAAGGCTCACAGCTCGAGAATATCAGGTCGGGGAGCTAGTTACCGCAGCTTATGCAGCCACTAGTTAGGAGAGTTCATAGCTTAATGGTGGTTAATGAATTTCCGGTTCGCTGATGGCTCACCACGTCTTGATACCTAATCCGCTGTCGTACGTTTTAATCAAGCATGTAACGCATGGGTAACTCCGCTGTGGGCTGGCTCTCATTCGCATAGTTGTTGCTCTTACCCCGCCTCGGTGTGTGTGTGTGTGCGTGAAAGAAGTCATCTGCTCTGCATCGACAGCCGCCCATGATTCAACCGCAGGCATAAAAGTCGGAACCGTGGATAACGAAACTCTACTGCTATCGCGTAGTCAATCCGTTTGG
Source organism: Dicrocoelium dendriticum (assembly GCA_944474145.2). Classification (NCBI taxonomy): domain Eukaryota; kingdom Metazoa; phylum Platyhelminthes; class Trematoda; order Plagiorchiida; family Dicrocoeliidae; genus Dicrocoelium; species Dicrocoelium dendriticum. The sequence goes on along the minus strand of OX104059.1, from coordinate 34,128,586 downwards.
GCATGCTTCGTTGTCAGTCAGCTGCTGTTCGAAGCATTGTCCTTAATGATCATGAGTGTGCCTAGTCTTGTTCTCTTCGATCTGGTCTCTCCGATTTAGTTTGTCAAACAAAAGCCAGACCAATTGCACATCCACATCCACTCAATAATTGATTTTATCAGGTTGATCAACATTTGTCCGCTGTTTGTGAATTTCTGTCACGCGGATGCCGGTCGGTCTGGGCTGTAGATTCAGGTCGCGCATATCTTCATGGTAGGCGGTATCGGGTTCCGGATTTGCCTGTCACTGTGGCCAGCCACAGGACGCTTGCGCCTATAAAGGGACCACAGCTCCAACCACACACCCCATACAAACCACGTAAACCAGAAAGAATAAGACTGGGAGGCATGTGGATGAGAGCTGGGTTTCATCAACAGAGTGGGCCCATACGCCTTCACAGGCAATCACAACCGCACTGTATTCAGGAATCAAGCGCACACAATGCGGTGACTGGACCGTGGTCCGCTCCACACTGAGTGCCTGGAATCCATCTTTGAGCCTAGCACGGCCACAAGGACCGTGCACCCCGTCCCCTCCAACGACGACCAACTGTCTCCTGGAGCCAGTATGGAGGAGGTAGTGGGTAATAGACAAGAAGGCACCTTGTCAACATGCACCTCAAACGCAGCCACACCGGGGATGTCAAACAACAGCCAGTCACTTGTGATGACATTATGAAATAACATGCATCTGTTAAAGCATACGGCTGTGCAGACATAACTCTTTGCTAAATTAGTATATGAATTAAGTTGGTTATCAACGAATAAGCGACAAGTCCAAAATGTCCACAAATTAAGTACAAAATGCTACAAACACAATAAAAAAGAAGATAAGCGCAATTAGCGTCGGCAACGTGTGCAAGTTAACAGAAGATTATTCTGGTAGGCAGAACAAACCGAATAAAGTGGAATCAAATCTATCCAACTTAAAAGTGTAGGTTGGTTTAGCGCAAGCGCAGTGAAGAAGCAACAAGAATGCAACCTCAGCCTCAGCATGAGGCACGCGCATCTTCATAGTTGTCTGTATATTCACCCGCAGTGTCCTCCAGGTGGATGGGGTCACTCATTCGGCCAACCGACATCAGCAACCATTATGTTTGCAGCCGGATGTTAAGATGGCCGTAATAGGAACGGGTTGTGAATGTGAACTCATTTACTCTAAGCTCAGAATTTCTCACTGCCCGAAACTGAGACACATTAACTCCGAAAACAAGCGAATAGAGAAGATGAAACGAATAAGGCTCAGATGGTAACATCAGAAGAGCAATAACGGATTCCGACCACAGGTGCTATCTTAGTCGGTGAACGTTAACAACCAAATTTGGCAAGTTTATGTGAAATCATTTACTGTCATGTGTTCTGTTGTCACCAAAGTAATGAGTCCAAAGTTTCGTCCCTTGCGAGTAGATCCACTAGTCCTCAAATTTCATTGGGTTGTCAACGTCAGTTCACGAATCAAACAGGGCGTCTATTTGCACGAGTTTGGCGTCATGGGGTCGGTAAAGAAAATATGAAGATTAGACTAAGTAATCACACGAGACAGGATGGAGAAACTGTATACTAGTGAACCTATACCATCCGATTTTGCTAGAGCTGGTAAACCGTAAATTCCTGTTACCGTGGTTCTATGGTACAAGTTAAACACAGATTAATCTATGAATAGATCTGAAATCGAAATGAGAAAAGGCGAAAACTGGAACACATGCAGGGGCATACGAAAAGGGTGCAGGATAACAATTGGCTAATCGGAAGCATGTCAAGGAAATGCCAATAACGAAATAAAATATTTATTCTCGACCACGCAAGGAACATCTGCACAGGCAAGAGCATTGTAAGAGTACAAAATGTGATCAGTTAATGTACAGTGGAACAATAGGATTGTCACCTACGTTGATACTTGAATATGTCTATGTGTGCGTGTAGACGTGTGTAGCCGTGTTTGTGGGGTTTGTAAATGCGTCCCTGCATTTTTGATCGTGTCACCAGTGCTAAAGGAATGCTTGATGTTAGTGGACTTGAAACGATTGTCCGGATAAGCAAGGGGTAAGTCACAACCGCCACGTCGCAGTGTTGGTAAGCAGACATTTGTGTCTTTTTATAGGGAGAAAGCCTGTCAAGTGAAAACCTACCAACCCCTGGAACACTGCCGCCGAACTATTTGCTGGAACCGGGTAAACCCGAACGACCCAGCTGGCACCACCAGGAGGTTCTTCGGCTGGCCAGCAATCTGAAACTTAAAGCGTAACCATACAAAGAAAACATGCAAATTTCTAAAAGGATATAAGTGAACAGGTTGGAAATAGAGCAGTGGTGTCCTAAAAACCTATTCCAGTTGGGCAGAATAATCAAAGTTCTCTAGGGATTAACTTTAGAGAGTTGTTGGAACGCAGGACGTTGCACTTTTCTACTCTACATCTGATGCCTTACAGAGCAGCAAGGCGGTACGGTATTCCTCATGGTGTCGGCTGCATGCTAGTTCATCAGGTGCTGAATTGCGGCGGTCGATTCATAAAGATTTCAAGCTTTCACCACTAGCTTTTCAACTGAAATGCACGCAACTCAAGCCAATTGTATTCACAAGCGTCAATATTGTGCAATGCAACACAAGCGGTCACAGGACATCTAAGTTGATACGGAAGAGGGCCAAAATGCTATACCTCGCCAAACGTTGATGTGTGCTTGTCGGCGCTCGAATTATATTTGGAAGCTTGGTTTCCAGAAAAACATTGTTACTTGCAGTGAGCCGTGTGCATTTCCATTCTACGTTGATCTGCATGCCACATTTCAAACAACTCAAGCCGCATGCACAGACAAGCAGCCCAAAACGTACTCTTTCTGCATCTTGCTTTGAAACATGCCGATGAAATATAACAAACGAATTCACGGCTTGAGCATACCTGTTGAGAAAGAGATGTTTTGAAAAGCTTTATTGATATCTAATTCCTCCGTCCATGTGCACAGCAAATACTGAAAGTTGAAAGACACTAAACGGTGTCATTAAATATGAATTTCGCGCCGAATAAAACAAAGAGATCAGTGCTTCAGAACTAGTTTATTTACTACAGGTACAATACTTCTGTAACATGTATAACCTGCTTGAGATATAATGTGTTACTCGATATTAATATGCCATCTTTCTGCTGGTAATCCTATAGTGACCAAGTGATTCCCTCGGTTGACTGCTTAAAATATACTAAACTTATAGTTTTCTTATGCAATCACCCATGTTTGTCACACACACACACACACACACACACACACATCTGCTGCCCATGCTTGGACGTGACCAGTTAACGACAGTAATCTTCGCACTATGCCGCCGTCCATATCTTTCCTACCTAGTTCTCTTCCGGTGCCTACTTTTTGTCCTTAGCTAGTTTAGAAATCTTTTAACAAACCATTTCTATCTGATTTTTTATGTTCTCCAGCTTGGCTCCGGTTGGTATTTTATCTGAGGGTTTGCTATAGAGCGCATGACCGACAGGTTTGAAAGCTAATGGATAAATGAAACAATGGTAGAATACGGATAAAAAGCCAAGGCTTGACAAGTCCAATGGGATGGTTTTCTGGAATAACCCTAGTTCATCGATGTTACACAAAAGTGAAAAACACTTCTGTGAACTCACCAAATTATCCACATTAACACACAGGTATATGCTTCTAACAAATATTTAGTATTTGTCAAAACTCCATTGCGGTTTGCTTCAGTTGTATACATCTGACTGCATAAATCAAGTCGTCTGCGTTTGATGGCTCCTCCTGTGTAAATTTGTCCATACTGATTTGTTATAATTTCTTTGTCTGATCAGGATCAGTGATTTTCCCAGACTTTTCAGTAGAGTTTAATTACGTTTCATTAGGAAACTGCTACGACCTTGGATCTATCACATACTGTACCGTCAGGCATAAATACGTGGCATTTTGAATGAGTATGTAAACTTTAAACTTTCAAAAAGGTAGCGTTCCAACAAAATTAGTATAAACAGCCTGGTTTCTGTACTGATGAAATAATACTACTGAGGACATTGAGGTTGATGGGTAGTCGAATGGTATAAGTAATGATTTATCAGGTGATGGGTGGCGCCGCATCACAACTAGTAACTTAGTTACGGCGGTCGTTACCTTGCCCTGTCGCTCAGTTGTCTCAACCTTAGACTGGCAACGGCAGAGTTGCGGGTACGAGCCTGACAGGGGTCAGCTGGAATCCGCATTACCAACAATCCCCAAAAGGATGAAACGGCCATACAATGCTTCATCGAGGGTATAAGTGACCTTTCACTGAGTCCAGATGTGATGAAGCTTTGCTCTTACTATTATTTGTTTCTTGTAATGACTGAGAAAATGTGGTTAATACATGACGCGGAACGATGTTGAAATAATTGCGAATCTAAGCTGTTGAAGTAACCACGGTATCATACCTTGATTATCTTCAGCGGTCTTAACTTCTCGATAAGTTGCATCCCTTTATATGCTGCCCGATCTATCGATTTGGCACAGATTTGGTACGAGGCGAACCAGTGTAGGTGGGTTCATGGTTACACATGTAGAACCCAAGCCAGTACTATTTAATCTTTGTTTTCCTTGAATCCATATAAAAAACTGCACATTAAATCAACTACGCTAACCAAGTTACCGATAGAAGCCGCAAGCATGACAGCTGCTACCTCTACGTGTGCGAATCACCCCCCACTAATAACAGGACAGATAGCCATCCTCAACGGATGTTAAGGATACACGAAGTGTTATCTAATCCCTCACATTACAGGTAGCAATGAACTTTGGAGGGAAGACACCTGTTTGCTTTTCTGCTTATCTACTTTTCACGCTGCTGTGTTTATATGTGAAATTATTTAGAGTGAGCAGAAGGAAAGTTGAAAATAAGCTCATTCTCAGCTTCATGTGTGTACTTAGCAGACAGTGACAGCGGTCGCCTGCTCTTGTTGAGCAGCACAGGTTACTCAATCTCGTCTGACAAAAAATGCCAAAACAATTCGTTGCACCACATACCTACAATGCTAACCCCGCTGAGTTTTGAAGTAAGTTAGTCTTTAACGAAAAGCACTCCTTTGTAACTCAGTAAACCGAAATTGGCATTCAGCTGCCTTAAACGCGCTATACACAAAGTGTATAACTGAATGTGTAGAAATAGATCTTCCTCTAGTATTTTAGAAAGCACAATGAAGGACTGAAGTTAGGATCAGGGAACCAAGTATTTCCAAGCATTCACATAGGCATTTTGATGGTTGTTGACAAGTTACTCAAGCAAAATCTACTCGTTTCTAATGAACTGGGAAGTCAATCAGCGCCGCGAGTGCAAACTGACCACTCCTCCACGGACCAGATGAACAGTGAGAAGTCAGATTGTAATGTTCCGAGGCAAACTCGTTTTTGTTCCCGGACAAATGCAAGTAAGTTGCCCGCACGCCACACTGACTTGGGGCGGACGGTTCACGGTGCAATGAAAGCTGCTAGACCCAACGAGCCAGACAGATAGAGACAGTGGGTAGAAAGCCAGTCGGCGTCCGTGGCGCAAGCTGACCACATGGGCTAGGACCAGATAAACATCGCAGAATTGGATTGGGGTATTGTATGTAACTTGGCTCCAGTCAAGATAAGAGTGGTTCAACCAGCTGCGAAAGAACGCTGCGCGATGACGAATAAACTCAGCTAGATCGTTAGCAAGAGTCAGTTGCTGAAAGGTAGTGGTACAAATCTATGCAAAGCATAGCATTACCCTTCGTTCCTTATTATATGATTTGTTATCACTGCCAAGTGTCAATTCGACATACGTGGAAGACAACTACTGCAATATATTAGTTATTTGCATACAAGTCAACAGAATCCCAAGTGCACAGAAGTGATAACAATCCTTGCGTATGCCGTGGCAGCAGGTTTCCCGAAACTCTGGAAACAAGCCAATATCAGTGGCAGATGGGCCGTACTTGCATACAAGAGCACTATAAGAACAGCAGTTCCTGTTTCCACTACCACACCCAGGACGAATGTAAGAGGCAAAATGTTTCCCTGATGCGCTAGGTCGTCCCAGCACGGTCCATGCTCACGTAAAAGACATCCAAAAAATAGTATCCCTCATCCATAGCATGTACTAACGTTGCAGAGTCAACATCGAATTCATTGAAAGGAACACACGTGGACGATGACTTTGTGGATGTTTTTCTCTCAAGGCTGTCGAAATCAGCAAGCTACAAAGAGTAAAGCTCCAGAATAGCGAAGGTTCGCTTCAAACTATGCAGACGGCACCTATGCTACTGGAAAACTAGCAGTCACTAGTAACGCACAGCCAACTAGTCCCCGGTCCAAAGCGGCAAATGACCCCGTCGCCCCATTTAAAGCTTTACCTTAGCAAAATAATTGAAAGGGGAGCCACTCGAACTTCACACTGGTAGCTATTCAAAAAAGAAAGGGATATTTCTGTACAATCCTGTACCCATACATTATGCGCTGTGCAAAATCAGTTGCCCGACGGCCTAAGTACGATACCACCGAACCCAGAGTTAAGCGACTCACCGATGATATCGTCAAAATTCGGCCGGAGGTTGACCATACAACGGTCGACACAATCTCTCATCCGAGCCACATGTCTTTCGGATCGCTGTTACGAACCGAAACACTTTCCCGCATGTACACCAATGCGCAAGGCCACCTAAGAAAACTTGCAGAGTTTTGACTACATCATGCAAACAACGCTCAGGATCCCGTCTCCATAACCGAAACTTGGTTGCGATCAGATCTCACGGGTCCCGAGATCGCGATTCAGCTAATGTCACTGTTCTTACCATGACCTGGAAGCGGTTATCCAAGAGCGGGAACTTTGGGCATTAGTTCAGACTGATCTCAGTTTCTCAGCACAAGCTGAGATTGTGTCAGAATTGGGAGCCAACGTCTAGGTATGTTGCGGGGGCGGGCAGTTTGACTCATCTGTCTGTCCGCAGACGCATACCACATACGTGCGGCCTCATGTGTGATGCGTTATCTAGGCTTGATAGATCTGTCACAAGCAAGCTGTCGCAGCGCTCGGGACTCCACAGCAAGAAAGCTCCAAGCACATCAAAGAGTTGTTTCGCCCTCCATGTACCCTTAGGCTGCGGACACTAAATTTACAGCGGTCAGGATCGGTGTTTATGAGGTGAACTAATAATGGCCCACCAGGATTTTAGATACCCCAAGCACGTCTGTCGCCACCTACTGGAACTTATTTTCAGTACGAAATGGTGAGGTTACCAGTTCCAGTTGGTCATACGACACGGCTTGTTGGAATGGCACGGGAACGTTTACTCTCAGCACATCCATGAGCCATGGGACAATGGGATATTGTTTCCACCCCTAGTTCACCTGTGTTTGTAGTACACCTCAAATTAGGTAGCGTTCCAATAGTCCGCAGCGAGAAATGCAAGTGAAAATACTAGACGAACAAAATACTTCACAGTATGCATTAATGTTGTCCTCGCAGTAAACAATTATTTTATACTATGTCAATGGAATTTCTATCTTTCTACTTGTTCACTAGGCATAGAGATAAGAGAACAGGATTTGGGGTTTGGAAATAAATACGTGCTTCTTCGTAAAGTGTGAAAATTGGTCCAAGCAAAAGTTTTCGATGAATGAGTGGCTGTCAACTTGAAAGAACTCAGTGCTTATGGCTGCATAACCCTTAGTAATCACAGATGCTGCGTTCCCACAGCCATCAGTTAGAAAGTAAGGCTAAAATGACAGATTTACCTCTTATCTGTCGGACTTCAGAAATCCTTCACTGATACAACAAAATCGTGGTCTCAGTACTTCGTAGGATGAGTATTGCAGTAAGCTGTTGTCCATATGCTAAATGTCAGTTAGATGTGTTTTCATACCAGGCATTGTATATAAAGAACTGGTATCCATTTAGAATGCAGACTGGTGGAACTCTGCTCTCAAATTTGCTCTAACCCATTTGCACTACGAAATATTGGGTGCGTACATCGACAGACGATATAATGTGGCAAACGTCGCATCAACCAGCATTTCCTCGCACATTCGAATTGGGCTCTTATTTACGTGTCTCTGTGGACACTGTGGTGATTCCACTAAAAACGCTTTTCATGTTACCGCTATGTTTTCCTTTCACCAGTTTTGTGGTTCTGTTTCCGGTCGTTAAATGGGAAGTATTAAGAATTTAGTATTTTACTCGCAATTCACAATTGTAGAAGTTGGGTTTGAACTATGTGGAGCTTAACAAGAATAATTGCACTTTCGTAAACACGAAGTACATTGATCCAATATTATTATATTATTTGTGTTAACATAGTCAACGGGAATGTAGATCTTTTACTGTCAATTATTTAAAAGAGAGTCTGTAGATTTGTAGTAAATTCGGAACTAAATTTTTGGTTGTATATACATATGTGCGTATTGTTTACGAAGGAGTTAGTAAAGAAATTACATTGCACTGTCTGAAAAATGCCCATGGTGAGGCATCGTCCTGTTGTTACTTTCAAATTTTTTCCGTCTTTATTTAATGTTTCGAAAATTCCAATAAACACCAGTCAGGGTAGTGCTTCGCTACCTTTAGTGCTGCGCAGAGAATGAGTGTAGATTCGTTCATTTCCCCTTATGCCGTCAAGGTTCTTAACATTAACATCCGAAAAGTAATCAACCTCAATCAATGTTTCAACGCTTCGTCTCACAGTTAGGTAACATGCATGGCAAACTGTTTAAAGTCAGAGTTTTACCCGAAAACATGCAAATCTGAATGTTAGATGGTGTCTCTCATTAGATCTCCACACATTTACACACACGCACACACACACACAACCAGAGATGAAAAAGGAGACTAGCTCGGTACACACCGCGTCACCTAATTCTGCGCATTTTGCGCAAAGTTGCTAGTTAATATACTCGCAGTCACGAACGAACGGAGATTATCAATGGTTGACTCTCCGTTGCAAGCCAATTTGTTCATCCGGTTGCATTTTGTCCGACTCAGGTTGCCGAGCTGGGAATGTTGGTTAATGCTTGCTTACTTAAAAGAAAAAGATGTGCAATACACAAACTTTTACTCGCCCAAAACTTTTATGGTTCTCAAGTTTTTCGATTCCTTGAATGTTGTGAAACTCAAATGCTTCAGACTGCCTGTTCGCAAGGACCTAAAGATACCCTGCGTGAGGCCTAGGCAGTGCGAAGGCAATATTTGTTAACTTAGATTGACGGTACAAGCCCCATATTCAAATGCTATTGGAGAGCGAAGAAACAAAGGATGAACACCACCGGTTAGATCCTGAGAAACCCCAACCACCCATGCCATTCCCTTCTGATACGCAGTCAAAACACCCAGCTAAGAATTCATCGGTTTAAACTGGTCACGCAGTACAGCCGACTGGAATGTCAGCGAAAGTTTTTCTCCCTTTGAGTGTCACAGCCTTGGAACGCCCTCCCGGAACATGTAAGTAATGCTCCCAACCTATCCCTTTTCCAAAAACGCTTTGACGAAACACACTCACCTTTACACTACGTGCTATAGCCCATGACCACCAGATGTTGGCACTAATGCACAACAGACGGTGGACGGTACCATAACCCTACACGAGAATGGGTTACTCCAAATCCTTTGCACACAATTTGATAAACGCTACTACTGTAGGAACTGGATTTCTTTATCCCGTTGACCCGAGATAGCTGCACACGATTAGGTGTTGTCCTTGCTATTTTTTTCTTGCTTATTACGTGATCGAAAACCAGTCCACTTATAGCTTGGTGTGCGCACATTCTAATTTGAAACTCCTTTTATACGGCAGTGCAGTTAAATCTGTACTCTCCTGAACCGACGATTCCATTATCCCTTGATCTATCTTTTCGCACTCTAACCACCCTACGGACATGTCAACCACTTGCTTTTTTATCCGTTATAAATCATTATTCAATGTTCATTGTTCAAATTTGTGTCTGTTACTTTCTTTCCAATAAAAGCACTACGTGATCATTTCAAAGTATTTCCTCGTATAGTGTTAAACCATCAGAGTGTATCAACTTGGGCGCCATGGGACCTCCTGCTTGCAGTGTCTGCATTTTTGAGACGCACTAAGCGTTAGTCGCAATACACTTATCACAATCCAGTTGATTGACAGAAATGCCGTCTGACTTCTTATGTTTCACTAGCCCTCCCGACTAAAATAACTGACACTTCGTGGTTAGGTTAGTTAGTTTAGATGTGGGATGCCCCTTTAAAAGCAGTGATTGAAAACCCATCGCACTCAATGTATCCCCACAGGAAACTTTCAATTCGGAGTACCTTATGGTTGTGAGGAACTGGTGTGGTGAAACCGCTAACGGACACAACATTTCTCGGCCGCTAATTTCTGCTAATATGCAAAACAAGTTATACTAACTAGTTCAGAATTAAATGTTTTACACAAACAACGAAGGAGCTTTTCCGGGGGCTAACGCCAATGGTTAATGTGTAGCTATGTGCAAAACAGAGCTAACGTCAGCATAGTTGAAACCATAACACAAGTTAGTGAGTGCGTCCCAGCAAACTAACGCACCTTTTGTAGACTGAGCTTAAAATATAAGGTTGTTTCCCGTCCATGTACTAGTTATTTCAACGCAGTCAATACTTTTCGGGATAAAATTAGATTTCCCAATGAGATGCGAAAAAGGAAGTTAGTCACGAAACCTTAAACATGTCACCTACTGCGACGGAGATGGCTCTGTGCTTTGGCATAACCAACTCCGAATATCTTGCTGAAATATACAATTGCTTTCGATAGGTTGGAAATGCTCTGTACTCACTCTCGGTGGTACAACAGCTACACGTTTTTAGTGTCAAATGTTAACAGGTAAATCAAAGCTCACACTGCACAATAAAGGACTATAGTAGACGACTACATCGGAGTTGGTGACGCAGCTTAGCACCGTTCTGAATTAGTACATCAACAAGAAGTTAGATTCATCTAGTGCCTATCTTTTTGTTCGATGCGTTGTTCACAGAAGGTTGTTAGGTGCATGACAACCTGGTCCCATCATTTCCATTCAGGCACCATTAGCATTCTGTACACAGATAGACGATCAATAGCTCGCCGAATTATCCCCGGCATCTTATTATTTCGACACAGCCGTCCCAGGGAGTCCATGAACAATTTGTGCTTAGCTGACTACTAGCTTAGTGGCGTCGCATCAAAAAATTCCCTATTACCTTCCTCTATCAGGAGGAAACCATCAAGAGGGCATGTTTGTGCGTCATCGGAGCAACATTTATTGACAGTTTTGTGCTTGACACATGCAGCTGTGGTGGGTAAAAGGAGAGGAGTGGGTCAGTAATTGAATGAAGAACACAACGACACCTATGTGGCTATAGTGAATGGAACTACCTCAGCAAACGATTTAAATGCTGCGCTGATAACTGTTAGCCATGGATTGATACTTGGCGTCATGTCATCTACTGTTGACTGTCAAAAATTGACATACCCTGATACGGGACACCCGTTTCCCATGAATTATTAGCATTTACACACGACGTCGCAACGTCACTTTCTCTGTTAGAAGATAACGTTGGGTTATTTAGACGAAACTACAAGCAAATCACGTAGCTTGCAATGCTCGGGTAAGGCTGATGTCTTGGATGACAAATTGCAAGCATGCTGATCTCGTTACTTATTCATAGATACACTGGGAATTGACGGCTTGTACTATAGGTACAATTTGACCACAAGCGAGATGAGGCACATTACGACCCACTGTAGGTAACTGATTAGTAAGCATTTGCCCAGTTGCAAGGGTTCGATAATTTGTGTGGTTTTTCTCTTTAGGCTTTGTCAAGTGCGTTATGCTACTATTTATCGCCGTGCGGAAAAAGCAGAACACTACACGACACTCTATCCACTGTGGTGCAAGATGGAGGCAGATTGTGATACTTAGCGGGGACAAATTGTCTCATCTTATCAATAAGGATAAGCGTTGTCACTTGGATGAACTCGTTTTTAAACAGAAAGATTAACTAGCAAACAGTGGAATGTTCTCGGTGATGGCATTTTTTGTGGAGCCCCTGTATTTCTCTTAACATCGACTATTGTTAAATACCAGACAGATGTATTCATTTGATAAGATCATATACCCTACAAGATGATGGCAAAACAACGTGCCATGAGACCAAAATGTGTGCTTTGTCATTTCTTGACTAAAAGGTGCTATATGAAGTGTGTGGCTTGAAGAAGCAGGTTGGCATTGTCAGAAGACTGTGAACCCCATACAGCAGAAATAATAATAATGTGTAAGCTGTACGCTGTAACGAGCTTCGCTGCCGCGCGACCACCACCAGTAGCGCGCGGGCTAAGTATACCGCCAGGACGCCTGCCCCTACGCATATTCGAACCGGTGACCTTATGGTTGCAAACCAAAGGCCACCGGCCGAACCATATAGCAGAGAGATATGTGAAACAGTCCATCCTGTGTCAATATATATTTGGATAATATACGGGTGCTGACACGGCCATCAACCGAGCCGTTTTACGCACTTACTAGCAGCTGGTTGGTTTCCAGTGGAAACGCGCGGCCGTCCCATGCACGCAGGCGAATTATGAAAACAACACTGCTCTTCTCAGGTGTGCTCAACTCACAGTGATTTGATGAGTCACATGATGTCCACTAAGCACAGAAGCGAAAGTGACAAAGACTTCCGGCCCTCACTAGCGTGGAAAATTCCATAACCACGGAACAGCATCGAAAGCAGACGCGTCAAATGGCTTGTGCACAGTCCACTTGGTGAGAAGTCAAACGTATGCACATATCAGAGAATGGGCACACCACAGGGCTTTAGTAGATGGCTATCGAACACTTCTTGCAGATGCAGCCCCTTGCACCGCCGTAGGCTATACACCTAAAACAAATTAACCCAAGCTCTCCACTGGTTTATTTTCCTGTCGTGCACCTAATGCGTGCATGTTCCATGGACGAATTCAATCACTTTTAAAGGTTGACATTTTGGTAATGCAGCGTATGCTGTTAACCATACCATAACACTTGAGTTACAGGCCTATCGACCTGTAATAGACAAACGGTTCAAATCGAGCCACTCTGCCTGCAGCAAAATGAGTTCGAGCAAGTTGGGTACACATATCCCAGCCCAGATGTGTCAGCAAGACTAGTTCATTTGAGGAACAGAGGTTCGAACATCTGGCCATCACCACGGTAGCTACGCAGGTCATCCAACATATTCTGAAATCCAGCCGCATTCATCATAGTCAGCAGTTCATTAAAACATTACTTTGAATTACACAGCACATAAGATTGGGAGTACGCTAGCTCATTTTCCTCCATTGCCGTCTCCAAAATGAATGCTGAACCTCCCTCTACCCTGAGCAGGCAGACGTGGCGGCGGTAAGCAGTCGAGTACTAACTGATGTTCCCGCGGTGGTAAAACTGTTTCCCCCACCCCAGGTATTTGTAAACTCTTCAAGGTTCACAACGGTTAACAGCCTTACCATCTTTTGTATCATAGAACAACAATCAGTGATCTAAGTTTACAGTGAGGTTGTAGTACGTGTAGTTGTGCTATTACAGTACTCGTGTACAATATATACAAACACATTTCGTGCTTTACTTGGGAAAAAATTATCGACACGTCCAGTAACAAGTTCTGGCGCCTATGAAGGGAAATGTCAAGTGCATTAGCTTTGTTTGATTCGGTGGTAAACGAAGGTAGCTTTTTATGTTTTTATTTGCTTATGCTACTATTTTGGGCAAGGGGATAAGCAGCGTGGTCACAATACTCAGTACAGATTCCTCAAGGCGATATTTCTGTATGAAGATCAAAACTGCAAAAGATCCAGCGGGCGAGGTTACGCAAACATTAATATTGGGTCAAAGAACCTCTTCCAATGACTTGGCTACTGTATAACGCCTTCTGGGCGACAGTGCGTTACATTCATAGGTAACTGCAGTTGAGGGCAATGTGTAAAGGGACAGCTGTGCGCAAAGACGCAAAGGAACAGACGACAAGCAGGTGTGACAGCTCTAATGTTTTTCTGGTCACCTAGAACAATAGTGTGATATTCTATCATCGGCTTATCTAGAAATCTGGTCAATGACACTTGGTACGGAAAAATCATCTGTACTAAAATGGCCGCCCCCTGTCACATGCCGCCTGAGGTGGACCGCCCCCGCCACGCCCACCCATGCTACGACTCTGCCGGTAGACTATCCAAACAGAAAAAACATCGCAATAACTAACATCTATGGAATGAAAGAGAACAAGTTTTGTGAGTCACATAACTTCCATTCATTTTGTGGTACGCTTAAGTGGGCATTAAGCTTTAACGTTTGATATCGTCATCAGTTTTTGCCTGTAATCACGGCGTTCTGGTGTCCCACAAACAAACCCCTCAGTGCTTGCTTCGATATAAATAAATTACATATCTCATAACTTTACTGCCCCCACACTTTCTCATACATACCATACTTATTCTTTTTATGCTCGTGAGTAGGGGATTTTTAGTCATGAAATGTGAGATCGTCTCAACGTCTTCTAAGTCAGGTAGCCTTATATACCCGCGGTAAAGTATTTAACAACGGCTTCGTCCTCTCAATACTCGTCCGTATTGCACACCCCTCAGTTCCACCATGGACCAACCACATAATCTTTCCACACTAGTAGTTGGTCTCATTATCTATCAGTTTATGTCGCTAGGTTACAAGATACCACTACGGATCAGTGTGAGTTAAACTCCGACGGCGACGTAGGATATCACCCAATCAAACTATTAACCCTATCAGCTTGTGGTATATCACGGCCGTTATTGGAAACCCTTACTCCAGAGGCCAACTCATTCCTCTGCAAATTCAGTAATTCGAATGACACTGGACGATCAGCTGCGCTATCTCACAATTAACTTGTAAGTCACCTCGGTCCACTACCTTCTTCGTTAGCTCAGTGGCACAAGCTACTGGCTAGTGGCACTGTCCTCCAGTGGTTACTAATTTGGATCATACTAGAGCCGTGCGACACACTACACTTATGGGTCTCGATAGAACGAAAAGACCGCCTAATACTTATTCCAGTGTGCGGGGGGTCACATTACTTAGGAGCTAGTGTGGAGAAGGCCCAATTGGGTTCATAAAATTTTCAAATCCTCTATTCTTATGGCTATAGAAAATTTTGAACACAACTCGGAATTTGGAGATTTTTATTGTGACAACCACTCTGTTTTTATTGTTTTGAAAGTAATACTTGACAGAACACTCGGGTGTTATTTCCAATAGACTTAATCATGGGCACAGTAGTGTGAAATTCACATGCTGTTCTCGGGCCGGTGGACTGACAATGCTTGTCATCTCACATTCACAGAACTGGCAATCACAACGGCCTGCATTGCACGCTGACTGATAGTTAGACTTAAAGCTTTAGTACTGAACATTAATTAGGGCATGGGAGGCTATGTCAAACACGTGCGATTTATTATAAGATGCTTTAAATGTTGTAAAAAATTTCACTCTAAATATACGTATCTCAAATCACAGCGAGATAAAAAAGGTGAAACACCACCGTTCCTTTCGTTTCTGCATTGAGTTTTCGGCTATTCCACTAGTCAGATGTATAGCTACGTTGATGCAGAAGTGCGACAGACTGGAACATATTGTAGAGCAAGCTGTTGCCGTGAAATCTATCCCACCGGCGCAAGACAAATCTGTGCCTCGAACTCGATGTTCAACATCGAAATCCAATTTAGCTTTGAGTATCCAGAACAAACATAAGACTAACGATCCAGAGTTAGCCACCTCTACACAACGGGCTGCTCATACCGACGCGTTGGTAGCACTTGCTTCACCAGACCTATGTGTCACATCAAATTATGTTGGAGGGCTGACAACAAAAAGCCCCCATTATCACCACTATCGTAGTGTCGCCCGCAACCAAACTTGGTGTAGTTAGTGCTGCCAACACCGCCCTGGAGCCCAAGACATTATCAGTTGTCCGACCAGGGAAAGCAGCCACACATCCCCCAAGAAGGGGAACACGGGGCAGTAACAGAATTCTCTGGTTGTTTTATGCTCCAGTGTGCCTGAATCCAAGACAAACTCCATGGTAGAAAAGTTAC
Source organism: Dicrocoelium dendriticum (assembly GCA_944474145.2). Classification (NCBI taxonomy): domain Eukaryota; kingdom Metazoa; phylum Platyhelminthes; class Trematoda; order Plagiorchiida; family Dicrocoeliidae; genus Dicrocoelium; species Dicrocoelium dendriticum. Next base: position 34,112,466 of record OX104059.1, on the reverse strand, counting down.
TGGACAACCAGAAACACCTGGACTCTCTGCGTCAAGTAATAGAGGTCCAGGCTACGCCGGCCAACACGAGGCGCGTCGTACATTAACAAAACATCGTACGCTACGGTTACTCCAAATAACTCTTCCGTCAGGAAATAGGGCAATTGCCCTTGACTTATCGGCCACTCACCTCCGAACTACCCTATGCAATATTCGCATCTTCTAGGTGTTCCCTGAAGCGAAAGCCAGAAACCCAAACAGAACCCAGGTGCTTTAGGTAAAAATAGACGTAAAATCTATCCTTGTATACGGCATCAACGAGCTTCAGAGATCAAACTATCTAGAGGTTAACACGCATAACCGGGATGAATAGCGCTTCAATCATGAAATACACACGCATGAAAATGTTATCGCTAATTCGACATCAAGGCTACCATTATCACCCTACTACGAGGGAAGTGGACCCAAAGTGCTGAAAGGAATGTTGCGATTTAAACTAATGTAAGAAAAGGCGATCAGCATGTTGGATAAACTGCGCAAATTGCAGCCATCCATGATACATATAAAGACGATATGCACCCGGCTACCAATGGACAAGGCAGCACAAAACAAGTGGGTCACATGTGCAACCTTGTCCATGGGCAGCTCAGAATGAGGACAACGTTAAAACACTCTGGCAGCCGAAACGGTACCAAGTTATCAGCCATTCGATGACACTGTGTAATTTACTCATCAAACTGAAATAACCGTGGGATTGTGTAGGCATTTCAAAGACGAGTACGACTAGCAGCCGACCAAACAAAGGTCGGCGTAAACCCCACCCGGAAGACAAATCGGCGGATAGGCATCTCATCTCTGAGTATTTCAGCTGCTTGTATGCCGACGCACATAATCTTCTCAGTAAGGTAAACGAACTTCATATTCGTCAGGTTTCTACTCCTTGGGACATGGTCATGGTAACTGAAACATGGCTGAACACGGAGATCACCGAAGCTGAGATAGCTATACCCTGTATGATTGCCAGACGAAACGACCGATCCGGATGAGGAGTCGGAGTGTTCTTGTATTGCTTATGTAGCACGCATATTGATATCATCGACGATCCAGATACTGAAGTTATCGGTTCTCTTCGGTGTAGTGTACAGCTGAGACGTAGTGATCTGTTTACCAGCAATAGTTTACCTCCCTCTAATGTCCACTCTGGAAATGGATCCTTACCTAGTTTCTGCTATAAAGCGACTTCTGGCACTGTCAAACAGACATGTCCTCCTGATGGCGGACTTCGACGTACAAGCAAATTCCAGCGAACATCCCAAGGTGGATTTGCAAGCGGTAATCGCCGATGCGCCGCCATACAACAATGTCCCCTATCCCACGCGATTCAGAAAAAGTGATGAACCAACACTTTTGATCTTGTGCTCACCAATTAAGAACTGATGTTCGATGGTACAAACATAGATGGATCACTTGACAGTCGCGATCAATCGCGCTGCTCTTTTCTACATCAACTCCCAATGCACTTATGAAAAACAAGGTAACCGGTGGTCACTCATTACGACCAACTGTCCAACTTCCTTGAAGAAACCAACTTGTCCTTCCTAGCAAACGCCTCCCGGTTGCGCTTGAAATGAAATTGTAACCCAGTTCGCCGGGCTGGTGGTAAGTGCGCCGGAAGTCTAAGTCTTTTACTCGCAACTATGTAGTGCTTGCTGAGGAGCCGGACTCAAAACCGCGTAGCCTTGAGGGATTCAGCTCGGCGAGGTTATAAAACCTACCAAATGTGTGCCGTCATGAAAAGTCCACCGTATCTTTCGGACTATAAGGCACACTTAAAATCCTTCTAGTGGTTACAAAATCCCCACTGCATCTTATATACCAGTGCGCCTTATGTATGAATGGTTGTGCTCAGGCATAGTGACCTCGAAACAATTTGTGTGTTCACACTGTATTGGCAAATTCGTCAAAAATCGTTTATTACGACTTTCATGGTCGAAGCATAATCGGTGATCAGGAACCTCGTGGAGTCAGCTTTCTAAGTTGTCTAAACAACTCTGTTTTGCGAGTGTAGAACGCTGTGCAGGAGCCAACCGATTCGAGCTTCACTGGCGACGAAAAATCGACTAACTATTCACCAATCCCCACTGACATCCCATACTGTGCTATATGTGATGGTTGCTCCACCCGGCAAACTCACTTGGTCCAACAATGCACGTTGCAAACACTGTCCAAAACACACACCTGTATGTCACTGGTGAACACATGATCTGCGCTCACATCAGGGTTCCAAAGACGCGCGATCATCCAGACAGTCGGCGACGACCGTGTCATCTCCACGCACATCATCGTCCAAACTGAGGTTTTCGGATAGACAACTGGAACATACGTCGTCGTGCGGAGGGAGCAGCAGCGGAGGGAGCAACAGTGCACTTACGGTGAAAGACGTTATAACATACAATCTGGTCAACACATGAGGCCAAACACAACAAGATTTTTTAGCGCCAGTCGCATGCTGGGCATCAAGATGAACTCGTTCGCTTACCCCTACCAATATTTCTGATACGTACTGTGACTCAACATCCAGGTAATTAAGGTCCCCACACGGACACGTGTTAAGAGACATGCTTACGAAGCGGATTTCAAACTCAAGGCCATCAGCCACGCAGCACGACATGGGATAAGAGCAGCTGCGAAACAATTCAACCTAAAAGAATCAACGGCACGGAAGCAGATGAAGCAAGAAGTAGAACTGCGCCAAGTAAAGCAGACAAAGAAACTTCCGAGAGAACAAAACCAGATGACCACAGTTAGAGGACAACATAAGCCAGTGGATTATTGTACATGAAGCAGCAGGTAGAAGAGTCTCTACCGTCTCCATTCGAATAAGGGCAATAGCGATGACACGTGATTTGAAGATGAGAGACATTCAAAGAAGTCCTTCTTGGTGCTTCCGTTTTATGAGAAGGCGTCATCTCTCCATCGGCACAAGAACTACCACCTCGCAACATCTGCCAAAGGATTACGAAGAAAAGTTGGCCCTTTTTCCACACTTACTGCAAGAACAAGACCACCGCAATGAAAATCCAGCCAGACCACATCAAAAACATGGATGAGATTCCTCTCAGATTTGACATCCTCCTGAACAGTACTGTTGAAAAAACAAACGTCTATTGTATGTATATGCACGACAGGCAATGAGAAATCATCCTTCACTATAGTTCTCGGTTGCCAGGATAATGGTCAGAAACTACCACCCATGGTTATTTTTAAGAGGATGACTTTTTTAAAACAAAGGTTTCTTGTTGGGACCATCGTTTAAGTCAACCCAAATGGCTGGATGGACGAGCAGAAAATGAGTGAGTGACTGAGAGGAGTTTATGTCAGGAGACCGGATGGTTTTTTCCACACACATGTCCTTAATGATCTACGACTCCAAGTGTGACCATCTCACCGAAATTGTCAAACGCCAAATGAAGAAAACTAATTCGGTGCTTGCCATCTTCCATGGATTAACTAAAGAACACCAACCGCTAGATATTGGTGTCAACAGGGCGTTCAAATTGAATTTGGGAGTCGCGTGGTAGCATTGGATGACAGAAGGTGGGCACACGCTCACGGTCACTTCGTACGCTACACTCTGCAAATTACACGCGCGCTGACGATGTCACCTCTATTGGTGACGACACTTTTGCTGTCAACCTGCCGAGCACAGCAAATACTCAGTCCACCAACATATTTACCAAGACAGTGAGGCAACGCCGAGCTAGTTACGCCACTACCTGCTAATGGATCGTCGATTCCTGGGCCGAGGTATCCGTCTCAACTCTTGTCCGAGCTTACACGAAGGCCAGAATCATCAATGAACAACCAAGCGACAGTAATCAGACTGACTCAGATTATGAGGAGAGGGATCCGGACTTACTTGATGTCGCTATCGCTCAACTGTTAAACTCTGACACTGAAGATGAAGAATTTAACGGATTTGTAGAAGAGGAATGGTTGAAAAGTGAGTGTATTTTCCTATGTTACTAGTGAACAATATTGACAGTTATTGTTAATGAGTTGTATTAAGTCTCAATTATCCAGCTATTTACGTTCGCTTCATGTGCCTTATAATTCGGTGCGCCTTATACATGAAATTAAATGCTTTCATTGATACTGCGTTTTATCTTCCGAAAAATACGGTACTTAATGCAACGAAAACACCGCGTCAAGTTGGGGCTGTAGCGAAGTTCAGCACCTACAGGACTTAGCGAAGAAATTCAGTATTAAGCCAAAAATGCGGTATGGGTACGTAAACAAGCTCCCGAGTGTGTAACACGGATTCCCAGTTCTACCTGCATCAGATGGTCCGACGCTATCTATCTAAAGGGCAGTAACACTTAATCCGCACTTCTCAGAGTGAATCGTCACCTCGCCTGCTTTTGACATAGCTCCCACCATCCCCAGAGTTAAGTCACGCATCGTTCACGGCAGCAAATATGACGAAACGACTCCTGTAAATAATAGTGCACAGCTCTCCTGGGGTGGACGATATTTTGTAGAGTGCGGAAGCCAACAATTATTCGGAAACCGGAAAGATAACATAAATCGGTTAATAGAGAATTACTAACGGGCGCAATGGATGAGAGGAGATAAGGCAGTGCGAGCCTTGCAGATCGAGCCGAGAGCCGATCACAAACGACGTCCAGCAACGAGCCTCGGTCCAGAATTGCGGAGGAGGCATGTGTCGAGGACGCAGTGAACCAGGCAAATACGCCCCTAGTGAAGCCCACAGGACTGAATGCGGGTTGATTGATTTAATCAGAGGAAAGCAAATGGCGTGGCTTCGAACGACTCCTGGCTGGCCAGAATCGGATATAGGGAAGCGGAGATACGTGCTGAAAACATGGGGTGATTGTTCCAAGACTAAAGCTAGTAGGCACATGGAATGACCCGTCACATAAATCTTCATCTGAGGTGTATCGTGGGAGGGAAACATGGTCCATATCCGTACGAGTTTGTGAGTGCTCTGTTTGCGCATTGTTATCGCAATACACGCTCTGCCACCCCTCCCGCTTCCTTTTCGTTGCAATATAAAGTTATTAAAGACGGTCACCTTGAATATCGACAAATCGGTAGCTCGGTTCCGTCAAGGATGTTTTGATGAGATATATTTTCCCACCAGGTGGAAACATAGGATAGTTACTCCTGGTTACCTTAGTGGAAATCGTGTGCAGCCCTAGAACTACCGTCCCATCACACTCCTCTTTGTGTTATCCAAATTAATTCATAATCGTAGAGGACCTCATGGTATATCTTGAGGGCAACGTCAGTGTCACAGAAACGCGGATTCCACCGAAATCGGTCTTGCTCTACAAACTTGCTTCTAGCCCGAACAAGCTCGACAGAATCACTGGATGCCGGTGCAGAAGTCGACGTCATCTACGCGGATTGCTCCAAGGCGTTCGATATCCTGGACCAACGCAATTTACTTCACAAACTTCGAAGCTATGGAATCAACGATACTCTGCCGGGTCAGGCAACTAACTTCATCATTCAACATCAGTTGAACGTCAGAGGCTGCAGGTCCATCTCGGACCCAACTGACGTCCAGTAAGGTTAACCACAACGATCGGTATTGGGACGACGTATGTTCCTAGTATTCATTAACAAAGTAACTAGCGAGCTTCAGTTGGACTTCCTGCTATTTGCAGACGATACAATGATCATGCATGACATCAAGACGGTGGACGAGCATGCACTACTACAAAGGGACTTCGACTCAGCTTATACCTGGTCACGCGTAAACTGGACCCAGTTTAACTCGGCGAAATACAAATTTTTGAGGATCTGCCATTAGTGTACCCAAGAATATCGACTAGGAGAGCAGCAGCTGCAATACGCTACACAGGAAAGCGATCTCAGAGTGTTCCTACAAGAAAACGTTGGATGCTCTAGGCAAGCTGAAAGCAAATGGCAAAGATCCAGTCAGCATTTTGAACTTCTTCGAAGGGCGCTCGGAATGTTGGAGCCGCCTATCTTTCCGCAAGCGCTGAAGGCCCACGTGCGACCCCACGTGGAGTACGTGATCCAGGCCTGAGGTCCCTGGAGCAAACACGATATTGATGCGCTTAATTGCCACAAAATAGCGTCACCAAATTCATAATGGGTATGTTTCACCACTTCTGTTAACACAAACTGCAAGCCCTGAAATTTTACTGCATTGGATATTGACGTCTGTGCAGAGACATCATCGTAGTGTAGCTAATACTGACAAACCAAAATCACGCCTGTCCGATTTTGTTGCAACTCAGCCACAGTGCTGAACTGCGGGACCACCATCCCAAATTGTCTATGCAGTACAATTGACCTGATCGTCAAAAATCATTTTCTCCCTTCAGGATTTCAGAAAGGGAACACGCTTCCAACTTACCTCATTTGGGCCATAAACACTTTACAAAAAGAACCTGGACGACACACTATGCCACTTGCATTACGTGAGATAGTCCGTCTCCATCTGAGAAGGAAATAACGTGCACCAAACTTGGTGCCCGCCAGCCGTTTGTATAGAATAGCGGTAAGTAAGGTACATCAATATTCATGTGAATAGGTTGATGAGTCGCTTAATATCTGAATGTCCCTAATTTTGCATGTTGTTTTTTACTTTTGTATTCATACTCCTCACTCTGGTCATTTTTTGGGGCTTGTTAAGCAATCACTTTATGCCCTTCATAAATTAGTATTCGTTGTTCAGTCCAGTCTACTGCAGACTGTTGACAACTATATGGAGTTCACCTTCTAGTACCATTGAGTTTCTTGATTTGTAGACAGCAGGAGGGAAAACCCTTGTCACTTCCGTCGATTCCGTATTATTCTGGTTTGGTTGCGTGTCGCTGCGTTACGACGTTTGCCGAAGATTCCTTGTAGTTGCAATGTCGGCAGCAAGATCTCAGCATCATGACCGAATGCGTAGCTTAACTCGGTCCGATCAATGACCGGGTGCCTTCTCAACAGACACCCTTGCCTCAACTGCAGTCTTTTGGACAGAACTTTCTGTTTTTGGAAAAGTAGCAAACGTAACTTTTGTGATGGAGCAAGCTTGCAGTCCGGTTTCCTTCCTCTGCTGCTTTGGCGCAAAATTATCCACCTATTTAATATTAATGAGTGCTAGTCAGATATCGGTGGCAGGTGAATGAAATACTTCTTACTTGCATGTATGAACTGAGGTTGTAGGCTGCACTGACAATCTCTGGGTGCATTTAACGCACCTCAGACACAACATCACAATGTGACCGGATGCTAGGATATTAGTCAAACCAACAGGAAAGGTGACTGTCTGCTTTCATTTTCCTTAGCTCTTAAGCTGACAATTCCTGGTACTCAGTTTTCCCCGGGGTTGTCAGTCGTATTATTAATTAGGCTTAACTGTGGAATGAATTATGTTATCATGCGCCAGCATGGAAGGCGTTACATGTACATGACGGATCCAATGCGGGAAGCTTATGGTGGAAACGAGTGTAAAATGTTTACAAATTTTCTTTCGCGAACCAGCTCTTGGGATAGCCTAAGACCAACCGAGCTACTGAATACTGTGACAACACAGTCAGGTGAGCTCATATCCTCTGATTCACTACGGGGTTAGTAGCGCAGCCGCAGGGCGAAGACAACACTTTCTGCAGATGAAATGATCCAATGCACAATACGTCTTCAACTTGACTGTTTTTAGGAAGGCATTATACTCATTTATACACTGGTGTCAGTCAAGACTGCGGTACTAAGTGCAGCTGGAGATAAAAAGGCCAATGGGGTGAGAAGGAACAAGTTCCACAAGGTTCATCGAAAAATCTTCCAATGACCTGTTACACATAATGCGGCATTAGGGGATAAATGACCCGGCATAATTTGACCAAGACATATTGTATAGGCTGCAACAACACAGCACGAGGGACGGGTATCCAGACAAAGCAAAGCCATAAAAAATGTAGGCGGAATTGTTTCTGTTCGGGGAGGTAATCGCCACTGGACCTTCATGGTAAGGTTCTAGGTATAGGCTATTAAAAGCCAGCACAGCAAATGTCCCTATCGTAGAACTGTAAAATAAATACTATTACAAATCTACTGTACACCAAATTAGGAATAGACGAGGGCACAGGCACAAGTGGTTCTTGCATAATCATTGGGTGCACCATGGAAATCACTACTAGGCAAAAATTCTCGCAGCCGTTTATTTAGCTTCCATCTGCTCCAGTATCATCGGTGTAAAAACGTAACATCATAGATGACGGTCCACGTGGGATTAGTTTCCATCACTATCAACAGAATTGGTAGTGCAGTCTAGATGTGTGTCACTCAACTCTACACACGAATGGAATCAGATTCGCGTAATTTGTCTTCAGAAACCAGTGAAGCGAAAACTCACTGATCTGCTAATGGCACAAAAAGAAGGAACCTTTTAAAACTAAAAGACAACCAGCTCCTTTCCGGAAATAGCAAAACGATGTAATAGCATGTATCAATCCAATCCTACCTTTCTAATATTTCAGCCAGCAAATGTCGACAGTTTGTTATACAGATTAACTGAAGCACTGCGTAGTAAAATTCCACTAAGACGGCAATTGTCAGTTGAAACTATGGAACAATCTGTTCTAACAAACATTACATATAGTGCTGTGCAACTGATGTAGGGTTGTCAGATTAAAACTGATGAAATCAGACATGTATGTTCAAATGATAAGGCGGATTTCCGTGAAACGATAAGGCACTGATGTGTTGCGGGCGAAAGAAATGCATATTAAGCGTGCTCTGACTACTACAGGCGTGGTGAATGAGCTGATTATGGTTGACATCATACGTCGCCAAATTAAGGTGCTTACTGGCTTGTACTGCGTGACCAACACTCACTTGGCTGACAGTTTCAATCAGCAAACGTTGAAATGTCCACTCCAATTATCACAGTTTACGCGGCGAAGTATAGAACGATGAGGTTTGCGCGCACTCCCGTTTATGGTCGGCCATATAATAGCAGTAACTACTCGACTTAGTAAGAGACTCCAGCGTTTGCAGACCTGAGTGGAGGGTAATTCCGACATCACCCTTGGCGACTGCCAGGGGCACCCGGATTCAACTGTTTTTCTGTTAGGTTGGTGCTGTGGCTCAAACACTGTATTTGTCCGTATGCATGTGAACCACCACTTAACGTCTTCTGCCCTGTTGTAGAGTGATTATGTGCACCTTGACAACACTCACTAGAATCGCTGAGGATCATCATACTTTTCCGTCACAGAAGAAGGTGCAAACATCTGGAATCTTTGTTGTACAAACCTGTGGGATTCATTGCGTCACGTTGTTGCTTTTCTACCAAGGTTACAGGGATTCATAGGCATCGTTAATCTGAAGGCGCACCGAAGAGACAACGGGCAAAGGGAACAAAGATGAGAACCACCTGCACCTGCTCGAGTTGTAGAGTATCATCATCATCATCATCATCATCATCATCATCATCATCATCATCATCATCATCATCATCATCATCATCATCATCATCATCATCATCATCATCATCATCATCATCATCATCATCATCATCATCATCATCATCATCATCATCATCATCATCATCATCATCATCATCATCATCATCATCATCATCATCATCATCATCATCATCATCATCATCATCATCATCATCATCATCATCATCATCATCATCATCATCATCATCATCATCATCATCATCATCATCATCATCATCATCATCATCATCATCATCATCATCATCATCATCATCATCATCATCATCATCATCATCATCATCATCATCGTCATCATCATCATCATCATCAGCAACAGCAGTGCACCAACCGTTTGAACTGCTGCAGCGCTGCCATACAACCATGGGGACCTATGAATAAAGAATAGTGCGATGGAGAGAAGGGGGACTTACTTGAAAACCTTAATGCCCTATGCAAACATTTAGGGTCAAGGCGCCTACACCTTGTACAGACAACATTCCGTCACAAACAGCTGGCTGTCATGCAAACCTAATGCGGCATCGGCGAGACAGCTTCCTTGCGGCTTTCACTGCCATGCGTCATTTTCAGCCATTACCTCGCAGATAACTGAGCACCAAACACACTTTAAAAAGGCAATCCGATTAGGAGACGGCAGCACACGCTCCACTGGTATCGGTTGCGGGCCATATCCTGTAAAGTCTCGAGTCAAGCACAAGGTGAGTCACGTGGACTCTAACCCGGAAGGCGAGACGGACCAACGACCTCCAATTTCCCGCTGCTAAGTCAACTTCTGTCCACCTCGGGCCTTGTGCCACCCTACACTTGGCAGACTAAACAAGGCCCTCCTAGGTAAGCGGTGACCAGGCATACGTTGCACGTGCCCGAGCCAACGCAAATTATTCTGTGCTATCTGTTGTTCTCGGGAGCTAGCAAGTTTATCACTACCTAACACTCACATACGCACATCATCGTTGCGGACACGCCGGTGTCATCAGACGCCAGTAAGGCTTCGCAGACAACGCTGATCAAAGACTTGAAGGCGCCTCAGAACTTCCGACCGAAGCGGCCAAATCTCACTACCACAGAGCAGAACGACCCTCACTGTGGCCATGTATACACGGCCTTTCAGACGGAGGGAAACTCCCTTCTGTTACCAAAGATGCCGCAGGTTCAAGAAGGTAGTTCTGGCCTTTGCAATGCGTGAGCTGACGTCAGTTCCTATGCGCCCATCGTTGCTGATGCAGCTGCCAAGATAAGTGAATTGATCAACTACGCCAAGTTCCTCGTTAGCAAGCGTCAAGGGGTCATCGAGTGGCTGGCGGTCCTGCAGCAACACTTTGCACTTTGAAGTTGTGAAGTGCATACCAAATAATGGGACCACTCTAGACAGGCTATTCAGGGTTGATTTGGCCGCTGCAACATCATCGAAAATCATGACGATGTCGTCCGCCTAATCAAGATCCACTAGTCTTGCATCAGGCAGCACTTCAACGCCTACGTCGTTAGATTTCGCAAGGGAACATTCCATGATAGAATCCACTACAAAATTGAACAAAAATGAGGAAATCGGACAACCCTGATGAACGTCACTTGTGGTCGGAAAGCTATCCGCTAGGCCACCATAGACCTTGACTCGGCCTGTAGTGTTCGAGTATAGAGCACGCAGCATGTTTACATATTTCGTGGAAACACCTTTCCGCGCAAGTATTTCGAACAGAACGCGTCGATGGACTGAATCGAATTCGCTCTTGAAGTCGAGTAACACAGCTATTGTCGGTCTGCGGTATGCGCGGCACTTCTCTAGCACCTGCCGCAAAGTGATTATATGGTCTATACAGCCACACCCTGGGCGGAAACCGGCCTGCTCTTCCCTACTCCTATATTGCCGTTTAGCAGCGAAGCGACGAAGGAGAATCGAGGCCAATAAGTTTGCCACAACTGGCGTTAGGCTAATACCCCTGTGGTTAAAACAGTCTGTGCGACTGCCCTTCTTGTATATTGCCCCTATAATCGCTTCGCTCCAATTAGCCGGGACACTCTTCCTTCCAGATACATTCGAATAAGGTGGTCAGTGCTTTGCAGGGGACCTCACCTCCATCCTTAAATAGTGCCGGTGCGAGGGAATCCGGGCCAGCGGCACGAAAACGACTGAGGGCTGTGATCACGTTTCGGACCTCGGCATCAGACGGAGGCTCTGAACTAACCGTCCATGGTTCGTCCTGCATCACCTTAGTAGGAAGAGGTCCGGGAGCAGGGGACCATATGAACTGCTCTTGAACGTGTTCCGTCTAACGAGCTATACGGCGCTCCGTATTGTGTATCAGCGCACCTGCGCTCTCTCTAATTGTCTCACTGACGCCTGGTTTTCTGGGACCAGTGGTGCGGATTAGCTGGAAGGGCTTTCGGTAATTGCCTACTGCTCCTGCCTCCTCCATTTCTTGAGCCCTACTTGTCCACCATGCTTCCTTGTCAGCACGTAGGCTCTGCTTTAGTTCACGCCTAAAAGCCCATCTGGACACATGGTGTTCAGAGCCATCTGGGAGCTTTTGCTGGATTCGAACAGGTTTACCGACCTCTCGGATATCCAGTGACTGGTGTGGTGACGATGGATAGTGTCACAAGCAGATGCTCCTGTGTCGTGCATGGCGGCCGAGATCATATTCCACTGAAGCCAGTGTCATTAGGACTAGACAGCGAATGTTCGGTACGCGGTGCGTCATGATAGGCTTGCCTGACCGAGGGCTGGGACAATTTCTCAGTTGCCAATTGGAGGAGACGCTTGGTGCGCCTCCCGGTAAAGTTCAATGATAAATCACAGCATACCGAGGCATGATCAGAGTCGACACAGGTACTGCAGTACGAGAGGTAATCCAGGATGGAACCACGCCATCTGAAACTTACGGCTATGTGATCACTTTGGGTCCATCGCTGGCCAGCTACAGGAGGACGCCAAGTGGCCCTTCGGCGCTCACAGTGCCTAAAAGCAGTGCTAGTAAGAAAAACTGGTGCTCTACACACATTTGCAGCAGACGCTCGCTGCTGTCAGTTCGTTCAGAGGTATACCCATAGTTACTACGTAGCTGAGCTTCTGAAGAACTCAGACGCCCTAGTTGTGCCTTCATATCCCCTGCAAATATTATACTATCTGAACTAGTAGCACTGCGTAGTAGCGCGTTCACCTCGTGATAGAATGTGTCCTTGACAGCATTTGGACTGCAGTCGGTGGGAGAGTAAACGGAAATCACAAACAAACAGCATTTTTTACTAATTCGTGAATCAACCTTACCTGATGTCGTCAAAATAAGGTTGATTCACAGGCTAGTTACTTTCGACCATCGGTGCCTTCGCAGTTTGGCTCACATATGGTGGGAACACCGCGTGAGTAACGAGCGTGTTCGACGCAGTGTTTACGGCCAGGAAAAGGATCTGAATCCCTAAGCACCGTTATTTCCCGCACCAGGCTCCGATGGCTAGGCCACGTGTTACGCATGCCAGCCCACCGACTCCCGCGACGTGCGTTGTTTGCTTACTGGGGATGTGGGTGGAAGAAGAGGAGAGGTAGCCAAGCGATGACTTGGTCCAGAGGAATGAAGTCCATCACTTCGGAGCTAGCCTCGGTTGGAGCCTCACGGCTCCCTGGTTGGGGTCCAAAAGACGGTGAACACGTTTGGCTGGATACACTTGCTGACATGGCAAGGAGCCGACCTCAGTGGCGTTTGTGCTGTGAGTTTCTTTGTCCCTCCCCGTCCCTTTTAGTCTCCCCCTCCATCTACGATCTCATTTCCTGGGGTAAAACCTAATAAAAAATATTTTCCTTTTTGCCTAGTAGCTGGCTGGAAGCTTACAGGAACGATGCCTATCCGTTGCTGGTAGCTCAGCTGGCATGCAACTGTTGTATCTATTTTTCCTTTGTGTATTGTGTTATATGTATGTATGTATTTCTTTCATGTATTGCGGCACAATAGCGGAGGTGTTTTCCCATCTCTAGCTGATGTGTATAATGATGAGGAATGATGATGTCGTCAAACGGGCTGCATATATACGGCTGTTCACCGGAATCCAACGATGGCGCAGTCTTAGAGCTTAGAATGATACCTACACCAACTTGACCCATGAGTGCTGCATCGGCGTCTCCGGATGCGTGTAACCAATAACGAGAGGATAAACCTGGTGCAGTTAATTCAATAACCCCGTTAGGTTAATTGATCCTAGTTTCGGACACACAACACACATCAATACCGAGTGTGTCCAAGGTGCGTGCGAGTGCAGCCTGTTGACCTGTTTGTCTTAAAGTGCGAATGTTGAACGGCACTATGAAAACGGGACAGCGTGGCCTTACAGGGGATTTTGGCTGATAGGAGTCCGATAGGTGCGGTGGGATGGTGGCTGCAGATAGTTCTACTCCAGTGGCACTTCGGTTGCTGTCAATTAAGCTGGGAATTATAGAAGGAAGGTTAGTAATGGGGGTCTGGATGGGAGTAAGAGAAAAAGGTGGAAAAGAAAGAAGGGAGGTGCCAGCAGTAGCATGTTTTCGCTTATCCGCCCTGCTATATGCAGCAGATAAGGCGACTCTTGATAACCTGCGCGACGGCCGATACAAGATGAAGTTTATGATTGAAGAAAATGTCATGGTTGTATGTGCGCTGAGATACTGCCAGGGCGCCCAGACCTAGACAGGAGGACGATTACGGTCCTCATCCAAAGCCCTTGGCTCAAAAGCTTGTCCGCAAGGTGGCGGGAGGCGGCAACGATTTAGTTTTACAGAAATAGACGCCATCCCATTTCAACCCCCAACCTGGAGGACTAAGTGACTGAGTTTGTCTGATCTGTCACCACTGACCAACGTGGTAGGAGTAGCTCTCAAGGTGTCCGGAGGCATCACCCAGTATAGCTCAATGGGTCAATGAGGTACCCATACCGTCGCACCAGGTTAAGGTCCAGTCTCGTTGCAACGCACTTGTTGATCGCTTCTTTTGTATTCAACCCACTGCGCTTCAAAAAACCTAGCGCCCCACGCTCAGCTTCCTTTCCGTCGAATGCGGGCGTCTTTCGGGCTCGAAATGTAGACAGATTGGTGGCGCATCTGAATAACTCGGTAATAGTCCATGTTGAATAGTAGTCTATTTAAGCCAACCACGCTGAAGCCTCATCAAGTTGTGCTTGGGTGCCTCGTAATTATTAAGACCATAGTACGGTCCAACCTGCTATGGCGATCACCAGCTTTTGGCGACCAACCAAAAATATCCCCAAATTTTTCGCATTTGAGTAACGTCCCTGTGTAAGAACCGGTCTATGGTCTGCACATGTCCAAGACAACCACTTTTTGTCGGTCCCTTGAGTGGTCGTCTTAGACAGGTTCAACTGTAGCAACTTCCCGGTACATCGAAGTCGAAAGGGATCTCGGATCAGCCTCTATAGCTGCGCCATACCTCTGTCTTTAAAACCAGTATTCAGAGCATTATACAAAATGGTGCCGTGGAGAAAATTATAAAATAACCATAGAAACCATGGATACCTGCTACCGATTTCCACCCAATTATCGAATACTCTGCCGATTGTCGCGTGCAGGTGGCAGGTGACTGATATCGGCTTAAAAAGTGCTAGGCCGGCTAGATTAGCGTGTCATTTGCGTGGTCCATTTATGCATCAGCTACGACCTGTTGAACAGTAATAGATAGCATACGAGGCGAGTTAGTGGACTGTAGTTTAAAAAGTGGCATTGTTTTTTACGGGTTAAGAATCTCTGCATCACAAACCCAACTGGGTGGTCACGCGGAGTTACCACCAAATCGATAAGATAAGCGGTTGGTGCTACCAATATCAGGATGAGAACTGATCGTTTGTCCTGTAGTAGTCCTGTGCTCAGTGTAGTTTCACGGCATCGACAGGTGACGGCTAGTAAATCCACGCCATATGAGAGGAGTAGAACGAAGAGATAATGCCAAGTAACAAAATCTAAGTGTCTGAGTGCCTCATTCAACCGTCTTTAAATTTGACTAAAGTCGAAGTGGGGAGAGTGTTCCATGGGTGGTATACAGGAGTATTGTGAATGAATCCGCGCTGGATGTTTTTTTTTCACTGGAACTTCGCTCTGGCGTAGTCAGCGCACAGAACGATCCTAAGTAGCGTTGCGGCCAGATCCCGGGTTTCTCCTGGTAGTGAATCCCGATAAAAGGTAGAGATGTTCCGTGCGAACTGAGAGTGCGAATGGACGACCGTTTGATCGGGACCAGATATGTAACAAAATGGGTGGTAGAAAGTGGATTGTAGAGTAACAGGAATTCATAGAGCGCTCTGATATGGCTATCCGTATAGTAGAGAAGCACTGAACCAGGGAGGTATTGGAAGATCCTAATGATATTTGTGCAAGTCCATCAATCGGAACCAGCGGTGAGACTGCTTGCTACACATGGTGATGGTTGCTGCACCTTCGTAAATTAATGTAGGTATTAGACATAATGGTTTCACATTTTCCTCTATATGTGTCACCCCACACTCAAGGACGAGAAGCACGCGTTGGCTAGTTCAGGAAACGGATCGGGAGATGCACTGTAAACTCAACATAGATCGGGCTATATTGCACTTAGATTTCAGTCCGTGATAGTTGGCTATCGTCCAACATGGCTCAGTGACATAAACTGCTAGCTACTGGTGCAAAACTGACGGTCATTGGTTCGATCCCCAAAGGGGACCGAGCGAATGTGCACAACAGACGAGTCCCAATATGGCGAAACTATCGGCTGGAGCTTTTCTGGATTGGTAGCTCACCTATACGATTTTTAATCTAATTTTGATGCACCAAATAAAATCACAGCAATTGTGCTATTAATTCGGGCTGGTACGATATCGGAAATAGTGAGCTAATTGACAGAAGGATACGTCAGTAGATAAGAGCAGGAATTCTTCACATTTCTGCTTCCGATTATTGCCTTTCTGTTAGAGCAATTTAAACGAATCATCGGAGCGGGTTTCGTGAGTAACACCCAGAAAAATTATTGAAAAAGGGTGTTTGTTGTGAATTCATAGATTTTGTCCCGTACTGAAAGAGCCGGTATAGGGACAAATCCCGAACTACACATGAATGCGGGTGAGGGTATTTGTCTCTTTTTACCGTTACTACTAGTGGCGTTATTGTGTAACCCGTAAAGCAATTCAAGGTTTTGTTTCATCTTAACTATGCGGTTAATAAATCCGCGGATCCCTGAAGAGCTGAGTATTTCCATGGCAAATCGAGTAGAGTTCCAGTGAACAAGGATACACAGTACGGATTACTCAACTGTCTTCAATGTGATCACATTTTTGGTGAGAAAATCGAACATGCTGTCGGTCCTTCTCTGCTGCTACAAAACCAGGACCACATGCAGTTAAAATTCCCTCTCTCTGAAATGATACCATTCACTGTCAGTGGTTGATTTATCGTGTAGGTTTGGATAACTAAGTACGAAACACTGTAGCGGAATATTCAAAATGTATACTTCAAAATGTATACTTATTCTGCGACAATGCCGTATGGACGTGATGAGCATGTCGAAGCGTTTGCTGTATGATCATTGTTGTGCAGAACAGGAACTCATACAAGCAGAAGCCCTACTATCATGAAGTGATGAAGACAATTTTGCGGCAAACTTATTGAACTCAGGTGCAGGGGAGAAATGGCAATTGATCATCGACAAAAATATGCCCACACCAAGAATACTGTCTCGGAATTACCAGGAAGCAAACCAGTGAGCATCCGATGAATGTAGACAGACATCAGCTCATGGCCGTCCTTCACATAGTGATGCAATACAAGTACATGCTTGTGTGTGTTTGTTTATGACTAATGGAAGTCAGCCTGTTTGGTCACAAAACAGTTGCTAAGATCCCATGTCGAAAGAGTGAAGGCTAACGTAAATGCGCAAGTGTCGACACAGCCAAGAAACTTAACAACTACGTCAGCACTGAGGCAAATGCGACACAAACAATACACCTTCTTTTCAACCGGACCGACAGTTACACCGAATGTGTTTAACGTTTGATGGTTACTGGTTTCAGGAGACAGCCATTTGTTGTTGGAAGGGACTGGGTGTACGATCATAAATAGTCTCCAATAGTGCTTCCATCCAGAATCGGACTGCAGATTGGATAGTACATTGAGCATATCTGGTACGCCCGTTTAGGATTTTCGCATTTGGTCCAACTCAGTCGTGGCGCCCATGTGTCCGTCTTCTGATATTCTTCATTCTGATTTACACTGCATATAATGTGTATGGAATGAGCTACGGGTGTGGGAGCATTCCGTCGTGTGTTTGTACATGCCGCAGGTGTGTTGATCGGCTGGGAATCAGTGGCAATGGAACAATGATTTAATAGGGATAAAGAAGCCAAGGCTTGACAAGTCTCTTGGCATGGTTTGTGGGAGGAAGGTTAGTTCAAGAAAAAGTGGCACAAAGTGAGAAACGCATCTGTGGACTTGCCATATTATCCACGTTAACACAAAAGTATCTCCGTCTACCTTGATTTCGTAAGGGTTGGTGAACACAATAATAATAATAATAGGTATATTTGTCTTTAAGTGAGAAGCTGTAACCATATTTGGCGCAGATCATTTGTATCTAGTTACTACCATGCTCTTGATGAACGATATTTATCTGTGGAGAATAAAGAACGTCGGTATATGCCTCGTTCGTGTGAGTTGCAGTCCAATGGCATTTTACAATTCTTGATGTACTGTGGAATCGTAATGAGCAGATGTTTTGTTTTCCGGGTGTTCCAAAGCTGTTTTCCAACTCCTTTTGTCCTACATGGCTGAGTAAGCGCTTACGTCTTTCGGGAAAACCGAGAGGTTCTCAAAGTATAATGTGTAAATAAGTAAAAATATATAATTGATTTAATACATCCAAACACGTAACCGTTTCCTGGGTACCTGCTTTCATGCAGATTATTCCCTCCATGGGTTTCACCCGCACTTCCATACCTCAGTTGACCGTGTGCCGTTGTGGCATTTATAGCAGGTAAACCATCATCTATATAATGTACCTTTAGGGTCGTTTTTCTGTGTGTATAGTGTGCACAGTCATGCTATCTAGTGCATACTGTTAATCGGCGTTTTTGAATCAAGCCTTCTTTCTCGGCAGCGAACCAATGACAATGCGCCTTGCATGGGTACAATTATTAGTGTCGGAAACTTCATACCGTCACCTCAGGAGATGGATCAATTCGTGCCCAACAAGGAAGTAAAGAAGCATATTGTACATGTGGAGGTAGAAGAGCAATAATAGTAATGGTATTAATAAAGAAAGGGCCTGTTCCGCTTCTGCACAAGAAAGATCGATCGATCAATTGCTACAGGGGATGTGTTCAAAACGAATAATCGCTTGAAGTATTCATACGAAAGATAGTTCTGACAAGAAATTTCTGGTTCATCCTCATTTGCATGCATTCGAAAAATACGGGAAGGAGCAATGACGCTTGCGCTCTATTTCTGCGCTGTTGGCTCCGGGGATGAACAAGAACTATTTACCATTGCATTAGGCATGTAAAAAAGAATTATAACAAATATAAAAATAGTTTATATCTCGTTAGTGCGAGACACGAATCGTGCGGTTACTGAGATCAAATTTGCAGTTGGTTCGTCATGAAGGGTTTGCTTTCAATTCGTTTATAAGAAAAGGTGTTTACTAGTCGATGTTTTAGAAATTCAACCGTATGGGGCAGCCGAGGTACCTAGGGCGTGTTATCAACGGGCTTCGGTTATTACTCCGTAATTTGTCCGTAGAAACCATCGGACGAAAAAGATGTTAATCAGAAGTGCGAAAAAAGGTTGTTTTAGGAATAAAAATCGGGGTAGTGGTCGGTTGACATCGAATCAGCGAATTTTGTTACTTGCTATATGTTACTCGGCTATTCCTCATACAACATAGTTATACTGACATCTATGTTGAACATGTCCCTTACTTTATTCGCTGTAAATTCTCTGTTAACTAGAGCGTGAAAAAGACCCCTTGAGTTTAACGTTCTCAGAATTTGTGGTAACTTGTTACGCAAAACTGCGTAGCGCTCACGAAAGAAATTTTATCTTCAGCTAGTTCGCGATGTAACCTGCTGACTCTATTCCTTATATCCTACTTGAGGGAAAGTTGAAGTGTAACTTCGATGGCTAAGATAAAAACGCTTTCGTGGATCATATGAAACATGAATCTCAAGTTTTTAATTTTCTTAATCAGAAGGGTTCGATGATCATCTCACACAGCAGTCATAGTAAGACAGAATACGAGTGCTTCTCATTAGAAGTTTCGTTCAGTAGGGCTGCACATTTTCGACTATGGTTCTATCACTTTTTCTTGGGTTTGATTATATTAATGAGCCATATTCTAATAGGGAACGAATACGAGTTTTATATAGGTAGAGCTTGGGTTCATGCAAAATTAAGGATTTTAGTATTAGCCATCCTTTTCTCCGGGCTTTCCGCAACAGTATACTGCTCCTGTTCGATGAACTTGAAGGAGGTTGTGTAGTGTATCCCAAGATTCCTAGTTGTGAGACGGTTGGATAGTGTTATACAGACAAAATTTGTTTGTGTCTTCTTATCACTCATTGAAGAAGAATCAGATAAAGCAAGGTAGGCGGCGTAAAGCACCGACAAGTCGTTTTTAAAAATGGGTAGCATGGGCGCAGCAATGACAAAATTCGAAAGAGCCTTCGACAATAGACAACTTCGAAGGAAAACTTAATTCAGATGGCACTCCAGTCGACTGTGTTGGGTGGCCAGGTCAACTTATGGCAACTCAAGTCCTTGTTGTAGCGAAGTGTCAGGAGATCTTAGCAAGCGTCGTCGGAGTTTTCCAACATCTGGGACGCCAGAACGGGATCACGTCGTAGAGGGCAATATCCTCCGCTTTACATTCCCAGGGCTTTCAATAGCATGTGGTATGGCAGGTGAGACAATCCATTCGTCTTTTTAGTAGCCCTTTGCTCTAGGGTACCAAATGCAGCCATAGCGCATTTTAACCAGGTTTGCAAAGGCTGGATCCCGTACGCTACATGAGGATTCGCATACATACTGAGCATTTGGGGGAAGATTTTAGGAATCGTTCATCCGGAAGGTCCACCGTAAGAAAGCAGCATGTTAGTTCGCATTTTGGACGCTTTCCTCTACTGCACCGTGCAGCCCAGGTCGTCTTGCATCACCACCGATAGGTCGAGCTTCTGTGATGCGGTCTTAAACACCTAGACTCCAAACTTATATGCATTAGTGAGCTTGTGGCGAACACGCACAGTTATGCACTTGTCCGAGCGAAACGCAAGTAGATTTGCTTTTCATCATTCAAAGGCGTGGTCTTAGTCTGGTCGGAGCATATCATGATCTTCTTGACGGGTCATCGCTTGCCATACCTTGATTTCCTCGGTAAACAGCAGGAAATTGAACCCATTGAGATACACAGCGTCGTTAATGAAGAACAAGTACAACGGCTGCCCTAAAACCGACCATTGTGAAACGCCGCAGGCCACAGCAACTGGATCTGAAAATGAGCCCCGGACTAGAGCCTGGAGGCGAAGCTGAATTACGAAATTTTCGATGCAACCAAGAACTGGTTCTAAATCCCTTATGGTTGCAGCTTTTGGAGAACGATGTGGTAATCTAAGCCATGGTAGAGTTTAGAAACTCCTATGTAGATAACAGCAATGCTGGTCCCGTTTTCAGCCATCCCGATCTAACTACCACGGGCAATCAGTAGGTTGATAGTATATGACGGATGCTGACGGAATCTGTGTTGCGCCGGTGCCATGCTGTTAAACCTTTCAAAGTAGTCCAACCGAGCCTCAGCTACGATCGACTCCAGCACCATTGAGAACACCGGGAGGAGATGTACAGGGAAATATTTGACAGGCACTAAACGAATACAACTGTTGAAAATCTGGACGATGCCCTGTTCCCACATATCTGTGACCTGCTGTTCGTCCCCTGGAGTGCCAGAATCTACACGCTTGACGTGCACGCTCTCGGTTCCTTTGGAATAATCCTCTCTAACTGCGCTCTATCCTCTTGCAACATAGTCACTGCACGCTCAATCGAACCGGATTTCCCAGCGCTACACAGTGATCTATCATACTTGGAAAGGTCTTATAACATTAAAGATTTTAGGCATCACTAACCGAGTTGATTTTCATCCGTGATTGAACACAAGTAAATAATTTATTCACTTTATGCCCATTGCCCTTCTGTGTACTACACTTTGATGCAAAATTCTCGAGGCAGTCTGAGAAACCTAAGCTTACTTCAATCCAGCGTTTCTCAGCGCATCCGTGAAGGGATTCCTGATCTTGCGATCAGTTTGCACCGCTGTGTAGCTTCATATACTGGGTCCCAAACCAACCGGACCCAACACCCATGGATTAACCGACCAACACTTCAACGTGTGCATTCAAGGAAACACCGGTGACGGTTAGCGCTGCACGTTGACACACGCTTACCTTGACGGGGGAAAGTGGAGTGACAGAAGCGTGATCCTAAAACAACACGCCAACTGCGAACATGTCTAGTATGAAAAGCAAATGCGAATCATGTGCTAAAGTGGCAAAAGAGGTCTAATGTTTACCATGTGTTTGAAATCCTATCACACTACCTGCTTTGGGACGGGGATGACAAAAACAAAACGGTACACTGACACGGCAGAGGCATTTTGCTTCTGCCAAGTATGCAATAATATCCCAGTTGTTAGTTGTCCAGCTGTGCTACTGAACAGGTGTGAAAGATTAACAGAAGCGACCGAGCAACTGGTGAGCGCTAGGGTTACACCCATGGGAGGATACGGACCTGCAATTTTATGGGAAAATAACACCCCGAATGCCCTAGACAAGCCGAAGAAGAGCCAGGCGTCCCAACTTTACCCAAACAACTCAGCCCCCAGCAGTACAAACGCCATTCTTTCTCGCTCCTATAAGTAAAACATTTGCTGCAGCGCACCTGCCTCAACTGCTATCCAATATGTTGCACGTAGTGGTCCGTTCGCCACACACCAGACCGTAAGCTACAGTCAAGCAGCCATAGTGAACAACCCGGCAACGAACTCATCGGTTGCCGCCAAGCAAAGACCGGAAAGAGCACCAGTAGCCCATGTGTCCGGACTAGAAAAAACTAAAGTGTCGCAGTCCGGATGGCCCCCATCAGTGCCTTTCACAAATTAATCAAAAAAGCCGGATACTAGGCACCAAATCCAAAACCAGTAGGCACGTGGCGCAACGATGATGCCATAAACCTTGTGTGCGCAAATGTCTTCGAATTCAAAGCAAATACAATTAGGACTAGGTTGACGGACGATGAAAATCAATGGGGATCCATCTGTACGTCGATCGGTGTCCATGCTAATCCCACGAAACTAAAAAATCTCGCGTCACTCAAACGCGTTGCACTACGGTGCACCCCGGTTACTTCGGGCAAATTAAATTTGGCAGACGAGACAGAGGCCGTTCTGCTGTCTGTGAATCGTCTTCGCAACGAGCCAAGTGGAGTACGTATACTGCCTGAAATCCTGTGGAAAGAACGTGCAGCGGATCCCGCTAACAGAGAGAGGTTCAGAAAAATCCAGATAAGAAAACCTTGGTTGGTCACGGTGTTCCTCAGCATACAGCTTCCCCTACCGACTATGTGTAGATGCACGACCACGCGCAGTGGCACCACATCCGGGAGGCTCTTTCTCTCGAACCTGGTGTGGCCACCTCGCTGACAAACAACCCCATATCACCAAATATAAGGGGTGCAGTCTTAGGCTCTGTAAACTTGTGTTGCAATCAGAACTAACGACACAAATCCTTCTAGCGAAGTTTACCAAATTCCATAGCAGCATGTCAACAGAAATTAGTCTGAAAGCAGCGGTAACACCAGTTCCTCTATTGACAATACAGTGGAGGCACAACTCTAGAAGAAAATGCCATCTGCGGGACCCGACTCGGAGACGGTTTCAACAGTAGACATAATATCCGGAGGGACACAGCTGAGCACGAGCAAACATCGAGATCCGAGGCAGCAGATACTTTACTATATACCAAGTTTGTCTCGAGAGTCTGCAACCCATCCAAAATACTATTAGTCGCCGACCCTTTAATGGTCAGCGTAAACTCACTTGCTTCGTCCATCCAAGCTAACACAGTTTTGGTCTCCGAGAAGCTCTCATGCATGGACACAAATTCCCCAGGTCTACTCAAGAAATTAAGACTTCGACACGTGTCATCATCATGGGACTTCATCGCTGTCACCGAAACTTGCTTGCACTATGAGATAACGGATGCCGAAACAGAGCTCGCAGGCGTATCCATTGTCCGGAATTATGGAGCTAGCAAAGGTGGTGGGGTAGCCCTCTACTTTCGTAACAACCTGCAATGCGAACGCATAAACGATTCGGAAACCGACGTATCTGACTTCATTTAATGTAGTTTCCGGCTGAGAAGGAACGATCTTGATCTTTTGGTTATTTGCAAACTATGGAGAATACCTGTAGCTCGGGGTGTGGATGAGAGGATTGTCCTGTTCTCCGAGCCGGGCATTTCAGTTGCAGATGTTTCGTTACCAAACTAGACAACACCTCCAGTGCGGCTATGCAGTCCTGATTCGTAGATCTGGCAATGGTTTGCGAGACTCCGCGAATCAGGACTGCATAGCCGCACTGAAGACGTTGCATAGTTTGGCGACGAAACGTCTGCAACAGAAATACCCGGCTCGGAGAACAGGACAATCCTTTTGGTTATTGTTTACCGCCCATCGTCGTCTACTCCTGAGATGGACTACAAGTTGGTGGCTGCTTTGTAGCAAGGAATAAACAGATGTACAATCACCTTCTTGTCACGGGTGAATTCAACTTGCATGTTCTAAATTTCCACGGCACACCAGGAGAGCAATTCAAAGCAGACCTGCAATATCTGGGTTCAGACTTCCTGCTTTATTGAATCGTCACTACGCTCACCAGATTCAGGTAAACTAACAGGCCATCCTTATTGGGCCGAATATTCACTAATGAAGAACTGATGATCGAGAGATTGATAACCGATACTCCTCTGGCCGCAGCGATCATACGACGCTAGTGTTTCATTACTTGTGCTACGCGAATTCTCCGAAAGAGAATGCCAGGGTATATCATGTAGTAACCAACGAGGAGGACCTGTCCGACCACACTGATTCAAAAAGCCGGTCGTTCTTAGCCGAATCGACCCCTGAGGTGGCCTGCGGAGAATTCCCCAACGTATTTAACAAGCTCGTGGCAAGCACATCTGAAGCCAAAATCTACCGGCCTAAAAGGATGAAGTCTTTCGTAAGAAGCAGGACACTTAAATGCATGGCATTAGGGGACTTGGCGTGGCACACCTACATAGCCTTCCCGGACGACCATACCTGGAATGTCTACACAAGACAAAGGAACCACTGTCAAACTAGCCCGGGAGGATAAGCAAAAGAACCAACAAGGTCTAGTGGAAAGGTTTTGCTCCAATCTGAAGCTGCTATACAGACACGTAAACAATTTTTGCCGTATTAAGCGCGGTATTCCTGCTCTGCACACAGCATGCGGGTTAGTCCAAAGCGCATAAGAGGCGGCCGACGTCCTTGGACAACAATTTGGCCGTGCCTCCCAAAGCGTACAATCCTCATACAAACAGATAATGCCGTCATCAGAGCTTAATCACATTTCATTCACCTCCGCAGCTATACTGAAGAGGCTGTTGTCTCTACTCGAGTTCAGCTCCCCGGGTGCGGAAGGCATTCGCCGTAAGGCATTGAAAGTTGTTGCCATGAGTTTGGCGACGCCACTAGCAATTTTATTTCAAAGATGTCTGAAAGAGATGCATTTCCCTACGATGGGGAAGCACGGAATCATCTCGCCAATCTACAAAATTGGCAGTCGTGCTGAACCAGCAAATTATCGCTCGATAACACTACTTCCTGTGTTCTCCAAGGTCATGGAGTTCATTGTAGCTGAGGCTTTGATGGGGTGACTGGAGAACAACAAAATTCTCGTTCCGGAGCAGCACCGATTTCGTCAAAATCGGGTCTGTCCCACTGACCTGTCGGTTGCTCGTGCAAGCTAGACGGAACCTGGGGACGCTAGTATAGGAGTCGACGCGGCCTACATGGATTTATCAAAAGCATTCGACTGTCTAGACTGTCTCATTCCACTCCACAAACTCTAGAAATATGGAATAATTTTGTGCCGATCGTTGTAAGAACGAACACTAGCTTTATTTTTCTTGGAGCGATGACGTAGTTGTTTGTGCCAGTTTCATAGATTGTACCATTCATTACCACTTTACTTCTCACTTTGTATGCAATGTATGGGATGTGTTCACTAGTTTCGTTGGCTAGACGAGTGGAGTTATCCAAACTGTTGTCGAAAGTGGTCCGACTGATCGATGCTCTTTGGTTTTTTCCTAGTCTGTACTGCTTTATCCCGGAGCTCGGAAAGAAGGCTACTGCAGCACGCATAGCAGCATTCTAGCACCATTACTGACGTTTGCCTATATTGAAGGATCCCTTTTACAATCCTCCGTCCACATCATTTGTTGTTTGGCGAGCTACTTAGCCTCGAAATCGATTGCGCCATGATGTTTCCCAGAGCACGTGTCTTGCGAACGTATCGCCACTGTCCCTGGTCGCCTTTCGCTCATCACGACCTCCAGCCTCTGGAACACCATGTTATGGCCACGGATTCCCTCCGGTATTCTGCCAACTAGGGCTTTGCCTGTTTGTGATGGCTACACGGAATATCCGGGAAGATGCGGATGAAATATAACCCATACAGGACAGGTACTGCTCCACCGGTAGATGTCAACACAACTCGGATTAGCCTCGGTTCACCGCAGTGCTAGGAGTTTGGGTGACGAGCAAGGCGTGTAAAATTGACGGGTTTGGTCACAACATCTATAATGTTATATTTGGTCCCACTGGTTCATGTCATCGAGTTGTTTGCCTTTAAAGGAATTTGACTTCACTACTGGAATGTCGGTAAAATGTAACGCTGGAATAGCGTCTGCAACTTGATTCGAAGTTGACCGCCAAGTTGATTTGCATACAACCGGTGGAGGCTGTGTGGGTAAAGCCTCGTCTTTTGCATTTAATTTCCACCAAGTTGAAGGGACCGACGGTAAAAGTTTCCGGTTGCCTTTGGTCAGGGTCAGGTTCTAACCAAGATTGGTGTTGACATCCTACTGAACTTCCGGAACAGTTTGGATGCTGGACCAGGTCTGAGCGCACTTATTCCACCGAACTGAATAGTTAAAGCGTAATTTGGAAACCGATGGTATTGACGTTTAAGGCGACGGATGACGCATCTTTAACGCGTTACCTAGCCTTCCTCCTCTGGTTATATGAGCATCATAATGGGGATGGCTGAGGTTGTCTCTCCGTCAAGCTTTGGGGCACTTCATTAGTTCAGTAGGTACTAGTAGTCTTTCGTGTTTCTGCGATAGCTCATGTACAAGCTTTATTAGTGGGATGACCATATATACTGAACAGAACCAAAGTTAATCTGCTTGACTATTGTGTCTCTTCAAATGGTTTACTGTGGGCTTAGAACGCTTAGAATGAAACTTGCCAAGGCAAATGGTACACTTGATTCCAGCTCGTACGTTTCTATGGCATGAAGGAAAGTCACATACTACTATCGAACTAGATGTGGTGACATGGGCTTTATTTGGTTTGTTGCACTCCACTGCGTCGATGGATGCCATTCCGATCAATGTCTGTGCCCTTAGGGTTACCCGCCTGTCACGTGTGTGCCGAATTGTTGAGATGTTCAAGGTGGTCACCTTCGGTGCATTTAGCTCTGGTGGAGCATGTTTGACCGTCTAAATTGTTCACTCGGTAAAAAAGCAACTGAGCGATACGGACACGAAGTGTACGATACCTACGTTGATTAACGGTAGACAGTTGTGTTTAAGTACCCACCAGATAAATTACTGTGTTGGCCTTCCTTTAACACCACAAATATTACTTTGTGGTTAGAGATTCGGGAAATTCCTCGATTGCATGTATGCGGGAACGGTACGTTAGCAGCAATATGGAGCTAAAAGTTGGTCACACAAGCTGGATTCGAAAGATGGAATGCAATTTGTAGCGCTGATGTAGCTGGAGCGAATGAGGGTAAACACATGTGTGACAAAATGCGGATGAGAAACATTGAGAAATCAAAAGGTGCACAACCGCGCGATTAGCACGCAAATTAGTTCACGGTCACGTGCAACTCGGTCTCCCTTAGGAGAAGGACGCTTGTGGCTGCCCGCAATCCTGGCACTAGGTACAAGGGAAAGGGCCGCCATAAGCCACGATTCCATTGGCGGTTGCGACAGAACGTGGTCGCCATCTTAATAACAGCCAGTAGTAAAATGTATGCGTGCCAACATGTTGCTCTTTTGAGTAAGACTATGAGATTCCACTAACCAGTTGTGCAACATTGTTAGATCCTACAGTAGCATTTTAGTCTACTACACGGATGCGCAGAGAGCACATAAGGCTAACACATCCTACTAACTAAGCAACTACTCATCTCGGTGTCAGAAATCTTTCCGTGTTGCAAAGGTCGCACTGGTCTTTGAGAATGCTTCCATATGACAAAAGATCGGTTGTTAACATGCTACTATGTTAGTCTTACCGTGCCCCATGCTGAGGCTGATGTTGCATTCATGATGCTTCTTCACCGCAGTTGGGCTAAACCAACTTACACTTAAACTAGGTCTCTTTAAGCTGCATAAATTTCATTCCAATTTATTTGGTTAGTTTTGCCAATCTGAATAGTCTTCTATTAGCTGGCCACGTCGCTTACGCCATTTGCGCTTATCTTCGGTAATTTTGTTGCGTTTGTAGCATTTTTGAGTAACTTGTGGACATTTTTTTCCTTATCACGGATTCATTGCTAACCAACTTACTTCATATGCTAACTTAGCGAAGAGTTATGCCACCCACCGTATCTGTATGCTTTATTGGATTTATGTTATTTTATTTTGTCGTTTCAAGTGATTGGCTGTTGCGTGCTATCCCCGGTGTGGCTGCGCTTGATGTGCATGTTGACAAGGTGCCTACCTGTCTATTACCTACTACCTCGTCCATACTGGCTCCAGGAGACAGTTGGTCGTTTCTGGAGGGGACGGGGTGCACGGTACTTGTGGCCGTGCTAGGCTCGAAGAGTGGTTCCATGCACTCAGTGTGGAGCGGACTACGGTCCAGCCACCGCATCCGAAGCCCAACGACCACCTCGCGTGCGATTTCCCACCAATGCAATCGTATGCCTGCGCGCAAAGCACTCAGCATCGGGTGCTGGAACGTGCGCACACTACTGGACCGGAACTCCAGCGAGCGCCCGGAGCGACGCACTGCACTGGTCGCTATGGAGCTGGCGCATTACCACATCGATATTGCGTCGCTCAGTGAAACTCGGCTCGCTGAGCAAGGTAAGTTACATGAAGCAGGTGCTGGCTACACATTCTACTGGGTGGGCAACGCCGCCTCAGCACCACGTGAACATGGGGTCG
The DNA here is from genome assembly GCA_944474145.2 of Dicrocoelium dendriticum. Taxonomy (NCBI): domain Eukaryota; kingdom Metazoa; phylum Platyhelminthes; class Trematoda; order Plagiorchiida; family Dicrocoeliidae; genus Dicrocoelium; species Dicrocoelium dendriticum. The sequence goes on along the minus strand of OX104059.1, from coordinate 34,083,505 downwards.
GATTTGCAATATCCGATCGCCTCCATGACCAACTGTTGGGTGAACCATCGGGCATCAGCGCGCGACTGATGACTGTTCGCCTACGACTCGGAAGAGGTAGGTTTGATACTTTTATTAGCACATACAGTCCGACCATGTGTTATCCTGATGACACGCGTGATCAGTTCTACACTGAGCTATCCTCCGTGATACGGTCTGTGCCGAGGAGCGACCGACTATTTCTGCTGGGTGATTTCAACGCGCGCGTTGGGCGTGATGCATCAGCGTGGACAGATGTTATCGGTTCGCATGGCATTGGTTCAGTGAATGCGAACGGTGACAGGCTGCTCTCACTGTGTGCCACTCACGGCCTGACGATCACGAACACTCGGTTTGCCCTGAGTGCGAGTGATATAGCAACTTGGACGCACCCACGGAGTGGTCATGCTCACCTGCTCAACTATGTCATCGTATGTCAGCGTGACACGCGTGCAGTGCACATGGCACGTGTACTGCGTGGAGCTGTGTGTGGCACTGATCACAAGTTGGTGCGGACCAAACTGTACATATATTTTCGTAAATCTATGTATTGCACTCCCGCCGTGAATCGGCGTAAATTTAACTATCTCTTCCTCGGAACTTTGGCGAAACGTACTGAGCTGGAGAAGGCGATGGCTGCACGCCTGTGTGATGTGGACTGCAAAGCCACAGTGGGCGGCCTGTGACACCACATTCGCGATCAGGGGACAGCTGCTGCCGAGGAGACCATCGGGCGCGCAAACTGTAAGCGGTTGGTTTGATGACAACAATGTGACGATTGGCGCATTGGTGTCGGAGAAGAATGCAGCATTTGCTGCACATGTTGCAGACCCCAGGGACTTGGGGAAGAGTAGTCAGTTTCGCAAACTTCGACGGCGACTGAACCGATAGCTCCGTTGCATTAAAAATGCATGTTGGACGGAGAAGACGAAGCAAATGGAATACTATGCCGAACGCGGCCAGCACAAGGAATAGGTTGACTCATTGAAGGCGGTGTATGGACCGAGATTGGAGCCGCTGAGGACAGTGATCGATGGTAGTTCAGGCGCTACCTGCACCCAGACTGCAGACATAATGCAGGTCTGGCGGAAACACTTTGACTGTCTCTTGAACAACCGTTCAGAGATCGACTGGCCTACATTGAACGGCATGAAGCAGCACGATGTGAAGGCGGATCTGGCGGATACGACGACACTGGATGAGACGCAGAGAGCACTTGCCCAGCTGCGAAACGGCAAGTGTGCCGGAGCCGACGGGATCCCTCCTGAAGTATTGAAACACGGTGGACCCGCGTTGTTGACTGCGCTGCACCAGTTGGTGCAAGGTGTATGGATTGAGGAGGAGGTGCCTCCTGAGCTGAAGGATGCCCTTGTGCTGCCACTGTACAAGGGCAAAGGTAGCAAACATTCTTGCACGAATTATCGTGGCATCAACTTGCTGAGTTGTGTGGGCAAGGTGATTGCCCGAATCCTGCTCAATCGCCTCGTGAGTCAGGTTGTGGAACCTAATGTGGCGGCAGAGCAGTGTGGATTCCGTTTGGGTCGCAGCAACATAGATATGGTGTTTGCGGCTCGTCAGTTGCAAGAGAAGTGCAGAGAACTACACCAGCCATTGTACTCGCTTTTTGTTGGTTTCACCAAGGCATTTGATACGGTGAACCGCGAGGCATTGGGGCTGGTGCTGGGTAAGTTTGGTTGCCCGCGTAAGTTTGTAAGTTTAATTGAATGTCTGCACAATGGTATGCGAGCGAGGGTGCAGCTGAGTGGAGAGACCTCGGATGACTTTGCAGTAGTCTCTTGTGTGAAGCAAGGCTGTGTCTTAGCTCCTGCCCTGTTTAATATATATCTTCATGCAATGTTGTCTTGTGCTTTTGATGCGGCTTGTGCTTGCGGTGTTCGTGTGGAGCACCGTATTGATGTTGGGTTGCTGAACATCCGTCGTTTCGGTGCGAGAACTGTAGTCTGTGAGACAACTATCCGTATGTTATTGTTTGCTGACGACTGTGCGTTGTTTTTACACAACGCGGATGAGTTGCAGCACATGACTAGTGCTTTGGCTTCGACAGCGGCCAAATTCGGGCTCACAATCAACACAAGCAAAACTGTCTATCTCTTTCAGCCTTCACCGGAGATGCAATCTTCAATATTGCCGCGAATCAGCATTGGAGCTGAAGTATTGTAAACCACCTCCCGCCTTTGCTACCTTGGGAGTGTGTTGTCGACTGATCAGCAGCTACACGTTGAGTTGCAAATACGCGTGTCGAAGGCGGCAGCGGCATTCGGGAAGCTTGAGTACCGAGTGTGGAACAACAATCAGCTTAGCATTGGCACAAAGCTGATGGTGTACAAATCCATGGTACTGTCAGTTCTTCTATACGGCAGTGAAACGTGGACGATGTACCGTCGGGATGTGTGATATCTCGAGCGGTTCCATCAGCAGTGTCTGCGACGAATTTTGCGAATCGTGTGGGGCGCCAGAGTTGCAGACACGGAAGTGTTGAGCCGAAGTGGGATTATATGCTCATCATAATGGGGATGACTGAGGTTGTCTCTCCGTCAAGCTTTGGGGCACTTCATTAGTTCAGTAGGTACTAGTAGTCTTTCGTGTTTCTGCGATAGCTCATGTACAAGCTTTATTAGTGGGATGACCATATATACTGAACAGAACCAAAGTTAATCTGCTTGACTATTGTGTCTCTTCAAATGGTTTACTGTGGGCTTAGAACGCTTAGAATGAAACTTGCCAAGGCAAATGGTACACTTGATTCCAGCTCGTACGTTTCTATGGCATGAAGGAAAGTCACATACTACTATCGAACTAGATGTGGTGACATGGGCTTTATTTGGTTTGTTGCACTCCACTGCGTCGATGGATGCCATTCCGATCAATGTCTGTGCCCTTAGGGTTACCCGCCTGTCACGTGTGTGCCGAATTGTTGAGATGTTCAAGGTGGTCACCTTCGGTGTATTTAGCTCTGGTGGAGCATGTTTGACCGTCTAAATTGTTCACTCGGTAAAAAAGCAACTGAGCGATACGGACACGAAGTGTACGATACCTACGTTGATTAACGGTAGACAGTTGTGTTTAAGTACCCACCAGATAAATTACTGTGTTGGCCTTCCTTTAACACCACAAATATTTGTTTGTGGTTAGAGATTCGGGAAATTCCTCGATTGCATGTATGCGGGAACGGTACGTTAGCAGCAATATGGAGCTAAAAGTTGGTCACACAAGCTGGATTCGAAAGATGGAATGCAATTTGTAGCGCTGATGTAGCTGGAGCGAATGAGGGTAAACACATGTGTGACAAAATGCGGATGAGAAACATTGAGAAATCAAAAGGTGCACAACCGCGCGATTAGCACGCAAATTAGTTCACGGTCACGTGCAACTCGGTCTCCCTTAGGAGAAGGACGCTTGTGGCTGCCCGCAATCCTGGCACTAGGTACAAGGGAAAGGGCCGCCATAAGCCACGATTCCATTGGCGGTTGCGACAGAACGTGGTCGCCATCTTAATAACAGCCAGTAGTAAAATGTATGCGTGCCAACATGTTGCTCTTTTGAGTAAGACTATGAGATTCCACTAACCAGTTGTGCAACATTGTTAGATCCTACAGTAGCATTTTAGTCTACTACACGGATGCGCAGAGAGCACATAAGGCTAACACATCCTACTAACTAAGCAACTACTCATTAGAATGAAGAAGTGAGCTTTGCTCGTCCTACACTATTTACAGCGGAGTGCAACTGGGCCGTCTTATGTCCCTATTCCTCTTCAACTTCACAATCGAAAAAGTCCTGTCGAGAGCTCTAGATTACCAAAATGTCGATGGATTGGAGGGCAACTAGCTGTGAAATCACCTGCCCCTTTAAACATGGAAGAACAGCATTTGGCCAATAATTGGATAATCTGGAAAAGCAAGCGGATCAACTTCGGCGTACCGGCTGGACTGAATGAAGAACCGATGGGGTATCGATTGGCAGTTTTTAGTCATACGATCGGTGATGAAGCACGCCGAGTGTGGGAAACGATGCAGTACGAAAATAAGGAAGACCCAGCTGATCTGAAAACGGTCGTCCGAAAATTCGACGAATTCTGCGAAGGCCAGACCAGAGACTCGTATTAGCCGTGTCTCTTTTTTACCTGAAACCGGCGCCTAAACGAAGCTATCGAAAACTACCTTTCGGAGCTGAAACTCCTGGCTCCTTCGTGTAACTTTGCAATTGTATGGCTGACAGTCATCCGAGATAGCACCGTGCTGGGGATGAGCGAGTGCTGAGGAGCCATCGCCTAGTGGCTGTTTGCGGCAACGGGGGGCAATTGCGCATGCGGAGGGGGGGGGGCTTAGGGGGGGGGGACCGATGTCTTGAATATATGTCACAGTGAAACATTAATCTGTACACCACATCCAGCAAATGCGAGTTTCCGTGCTGAAGCCAAAGCTATGTGCCCGTAACCAGTTTGGCCTAACAAAGCTGCGATGTCTGTTATCAAAACGCATGAAACTTGCAGATTTTTTTCCGTGTGACACCCGAAGGATCGCGATCGGATGTCCAGCGTGCTGCCGAATTCGCGCCAGAATACGAAAGACGAACTCATCTCCGCTCCATCTGGTCCGTATTCGAAAGGAAAATGCACTCAGTCGTGACACAAGCCCTTCCGAATCTGAAGAATCAAACAGCACCTGTCGCGCGACAGATCCAAATAATGAGTGTCTATGCTAGTCTATTCTGGTAGTTTAAGATACTGATGTGTTTCCACTGTGACCCGGGTGCTACCATTCAAGATAATTCCATCGAAGCAGTGCCTACGAATCGTGTGCTACCTGATCCGGGAATCCTGCGCATGTGGTATGGTTCCAAGCTACAGCCGAAAAGGTTTGGCACAATCAAAAGTGAACAATCTCAAAGACGGCTCTTTCCATCAGTTCGATTTGGTGGTCGTGCGAGGAAGAGCCAACGCCAATTTCTCGGACATTGATTCCATCCAATGGTTTGAGCTTTGTTCATTTTGACCACGACTCATTTGTGATGACATGTATGGGAAGCGAAGATATACTAGTGAACACAGCCGTCCCGTGTTTAACCCAGGTTTGGGGTGGTTTCAATGTTCCGTCATTTGTTAATAGGTACTCGTCAATACGACCGACTGCGCTGTGGGCGATAAGGGTACTGTTGTTATAACGAGGTAAGTTCCGCTACCGAATTAAGTCGCTTAACACAATTGGGCCTAATTGCTAAGGTCGACGAGCCGACAGAGTGGGTTATCCAAGTTGCGATTGTTACGAAAAATAACAGTGAATTCGCGTCTGTGCATAAATTCTAAGACGTTGCATGAAGTTTTGCGTAGAAAATCACCAAATACTGCCAAGTTAGAGTCCTGCAACGTTTGGCTAAGGTGAAGTACTTATCTCCACAAGGTTGATCTCTTAGAGGAGTTTCTGCACGTGATCTTAGTGACGAGGAATCAAGTTTTCTGACCACGTTGCTGCTGCATCATTAAGACGTTTTCGTTACCTACGTTTATTTTTTGGTTTGAACGGTGTTCGAACGAAATTTTTCGAAGCCGTTATTGTAAGCTGCTGACGACTAGACGGTGTAACGTGTGTAACAATGAGATGCTGATTTACTGCTCGGCCAACCAGGAATATGACCGTCAACCTGCAGCACTTTTTGCAGTGATCATGCAAAAGAACACCAAGCTCAAAAGCAGAGAAACTTGAGTTCAGGAACGGAAGTTGCATTTTTCACCGAGCACATTCTAAAATTCGAGGGATATAAGATCGATCCGAAAAATCAAGGGTTGCAGGAGTTGCCCCAACCTAACGGAATGTCAAAGCGTTAGTTGTTTTAAATGGCTGGATGAATTATTGCAGTCGGTTCTTGTCAATACTTGCTGGAACATCATGACGCCTATCCGGAAACCGACTGACAGAGGTGCTATAGTGGAGTTAAGAAGATGAGCAGGAGGCAGCATTTACAACCATCAAGAGTCTTATTAGCTTTGCACCAGTATTGGTTACTATAATCCAGCCTTTATCATTGGAGGTAGTGAGTGTGACAGCAGCCGAAGCGGTATAGGTGACCGTTCTGCCGCAGTATGGGAAACACTTGGACTTCCGCAGTCGTACGCTCACAGTGGCGAAACAAGCGTTGTGCGCAGATGGAAAGAGGAGATGCTTGCCGTTCGTCTACGCAATGGAACAATTCAGTGAGTACACATTTGAAAGAATGTCCCACAATGTATACGCTATAATAAAACCACTCAGTGTCAATGGCTAGTAAACCGTTACGCAGGGCGTCGCCTCTCGACGTCTTCAACGGAAGCTTATCCGAATCCAAAATACGAGTTGAATCTGATATATACTCACGGGAACGCAAATGTTCTTCCGGACGTTCTGTCGTGAGCTGATCTTCCAATAGCCGAACACCAACAGAGGCCGTGTACTAGTACTAGCACATCATGCACTAACAGAAAACCCGACTGGCAGAGATTAAAGCGTCATACGGAGTCAGACGCGACTTGGTGGCGTGGAGCGACTTGCTTTTGAAAGGATAGCCAGATTCCCAAGAATAATACTTTCCGAAGGAATTAACACCACGTTTTTCTACTTTCGGGATGTATAACCAACTGTGTATAACTGCTTACTGTTTAAAGGAACTCGCATTTAACCCTCGCCAGCCTTCGCAAAGGAAGGCTAGAACACGCCTCTTCGAGCCCACATGGGTGGTCAAGTACAGGATTCAGTAGAGCACGCGAGCTGATGTTATGGCCCGGGTATGACAAGTCAAATCCGAGGACTATGTAGCATGTTGTTCAGCCTGCCGGTTCCCACGAACGCTCAGCAAGTCAGAGGGCCAATGATGTTGCGTAAGCTTCCAGGTCGACCATGGCAGAAATTAGCGGTGGGCTTGTTCTGCGACAACGGGAAGTACTATTTAATCACTGTGGGCTATTATAGTGACTATTTTGAGATCGATCCACTCTTTGCTACTACCACAGAAGCAGTCATCAACAAGCTTAGATGTCATCTCACCTGATGTGGAATACCGGAGGAACTGATCTCCGACAACGGCCCACAAGTTACAATTGTTGCGTTACAGATTTTTACGAAAAGGTGGTAATTTTTCCATTGAAAACGAGCCTGTATCACAGTGGATCTAACGGAAAAGCAAAGGCTGTGGTCAAACAAGCATGGCTGTCACCGAAAGCCAGAGCCCCTCACTAGGATCCGGATCTAATTTTGTTGGAGATTCGCAACACGCCAGTATTGAACATCAGTATCTGTCCAGTGCAACATTTGTACAGCAGAAGGACAAGAAGCCTAATGCCCGTGTCTGCGGAACTCTTACATTCGGTCTTGCCATCGCGCGATCAACTGCAAAGGGGTTTAAGAAAACGGATGGCAGATAGGAAACAGTATTACGACTACAGGACCCGGGCGTTACCAGAGCTATCAGTAAATGAGGAAGTGTGAATCTGACCAATACCGGGTATCAACGAATGATGCATGAAAAGTGTGGTGACTGCGAGGTATGGAGAAAGTTCTTTGTTAGAAAGGAATACTCTAGTTGAACAAGCCAGGACCCCATCGCCGCGGCCGGTGATCCAAACTCATCCGCCCTGGTTGGGGCGAACAGAAAACCAACCAGGAGAAGCGGCCAATGAAGGCTAGGTACCGGAGGGAAGGTAATTAGAGGGAACCGAGTACAGCTGAGGCGACACCGGGACGAGAAGCTGAACCTGCAGCAAAACACTTGACGCCTTACGGAAAGGTCACAACGAGAAGGGCAGCGAAGACCAGGCGGAGTGGAACAGCTTACAGAGTCTTCGGCGACACCGAAGCAGCTGAACCCGAAAAAGGGAAACGTGTGCTAAGATTGTGTAAGCAAGCGGCAAACATGCCGCAAGCAAACAGAGCAGTTACTCGGACGTCTGCGCATATTTCGTCTACGCGTTGATTGGTTCCCTGAGGCAGGTTTGTTTAACTGATTCAGTAGAATCTTATGAATGCAGCAGTGTCGTTAGGTATGGAAATGAATTAATCATTTATATCGAGATTCATACATGCTTGTCAGGCTATTATTTTTATTGAGCCCGCTTTGCTGAATAAACCGTTTGTCACCGAAGGATCGCGTTATGCGACAATCATCTTTTCTGTAAACCTCGTATACTTCCTTTTGGACTTAGGGAACCTGTTTACTAGGTCATCGTGTCTCTCTGTGATGCAGGCGTTGTTGTCCCAGTACAGAGTTCACGATGGGCCACGTCTATTGTCACACCGTTAATGTTGGATGGACAAACACCGGGAGGTTGCGGAGATTACCACATTACCCTTTCTACCAAGCTACTGTAGAGTAGTTGTGCTTCAGAGAAACCTGATTCCATTCTTTCTCGTCTGCTTAGATCCATGCTTTTCTCGAAGCTAGACTTAAAAGATGCTTATTGGCAGATACCAATCACTGATGATGCTAGTGAACTGACCATCATCAATACAACTTTTGGGTTTTACCTGTGTAGATTTCTTTCCTTCGGTCTTAATGTGTCGCCATCTATATTCCACGACGTGATGAACTCTATTATGAAAAGTCTGGAGCGTGTTGAGGTTTATCAAGACGATGTGTTTGTGCATGTTGCCGACAAAGACACTCATGAATCTTGATTGCTTGTACGTTTAACTCGCTTCACAGATGCTAATGTGAGTATCAACACGGATAACTATTTACTTGTCATCAAAGAAATCAGTTGTTTTGCTTATCATGTTACATCTGCAGGATTGAAACCAGATCCTGATGGGATAATGCCATTAGCTGACATGAAATCGCCCACCAATATTTCTGAGTTTTGATCACTGCTGCGAGTCATAAAGTATTACTCCAAAATCATTTCCAAGTTTGCATCCATAGCTGATCCTTTATTCAGCTTGTTGAATGACAAATTTGCTCTTGCTAGAGAAACATCCGCATGTTCTGGGAAAGCATCTGAAATGCATCCATCTGGTTAGGTTCTTCTTACATTTTCTCCAGAACTAACAACCCTGCTTTCCGCAGATGCCTTACCAAGCGGTATAGGTGCTGTGTCACGGCAGGATAGCACTCTGTTCCGTGCATCTCTCGTCAACACAGCAATGCTGACAGGGGTGTGCTCAGCCCTATCGAGAAGCTTTGGCTGAATTCTTGGCAGTCACTAGACTTCACAAGTATTTGTTTGATCTCAAATTTACCATTGTGACCGATCATGAAGTTCATTTACAATCCTACCAGTTCTTTACATAAATCTTCAGCAGCCATGGTTCAAAGGTGCAGCGTTGCTATTAGTGCGTACAACTATGTGCTTGAGCACACGAATGCAAAGTTCATTCCTCACGCCGACTACTTAAGGCGAAATGCAACGGTATTCGCAGTCGATTCTGAAATCAGTTATTTACCTACCCAGTCACTTCCAATCTGCCGTACAGCGCTTAGCAAGAAGGCTAGAATGTACCGAGGGTCTTTGATTGCTGCTGTTAAACGAGGATGGTCTGTTTCTCTAAAACGAAAGTTCGCACAATTTTATGTGCGTCATGATGAGCTGTATGTTGCATCTGATGGATTAGTGTATGTGAATGACCGTGTCGTTATTCCGCCCACTTTGGGGTCAGCTGTTCTGATGGATTTACATTCTGGTCATCTTAGTGTTGAAAAGATGAAGTCCTTAGCTAGACGCTTGCGCTGGTGGCCGGAATTAAATGCAGATATTTGACGGAATGCTTTTGATTGCCCGAAATGTAAGCACAATATTCTACAACAGACGTTCAAGGGGACATCATGGCGGATGACATGCAAGCACTAGCAAAGGTCACATATGGGTTATTGTGGATCATTTCTGTCGAGGTACTATACACTAGTGGTGGAGGGTTCGTATTCAAAGTGGCCAGATTTATTCCTGACTGACAAAGTAAATGCTGCTTTTACTATCCGAGCCTTAAAAAAAGTCTTTATTAGGGAAGGAGTCTTGTTATCTATCGTACGTGACAATGCTTCACACTTTCTAGCTTCAGTTATTACCATTTGGCTGCAGAACCTTGGGTGTGGTCACCAATTTACTGCTCCATAACATGCGTGCTCAAATGGCCCGGATGAAAATTTTGTTGCAACTTTAAAACGTTCTCTTACCTCCTGCGCTCCTACCAAGGCTTTGTTGTAAACAAGAGGACAACTAGCATTCCTATGGTTCAGCGTCGCCTATGTTGTGCAGACAACTGCAGTAAAGTGCTTAAGATCAGTATTACCTGTTCCAGCTGCATTAAATCGTACTGCCCGCAATGTACAGGCGAATCTGTCCAAGAAGTGAGACAGACAAACCAAGTTGCTGACACAATTTGGTTTTGCCCATCATGTCAAGTGATTCCAGTTGTCAACTGTTTATCATTGCTAATGAAAAAATGCGATAGGATGACTGAAATAATGGCACAATTTGTAAATACTAAGGTCGCTCCCTCGGAGGTAAATATGGCCACGATAAAACCTCACCCGGTCAAAGTTAGTTCTGCGTCTAAACCGAAGAAAAGAGCTAGACGATCCAACCGCACTGCAGCCTCTGTGACTCTAAACCCACTGGGTCACCTCACTCCCATCAGTGGGCAAGCCTCAAACATGCCTGCGTCCACTTCTCCAACCATAGACGCTTCACTTGGAGATTCAGCCATGACACCGATAGCTCACAGCCGAAGGAAATCCGGTGCAGATAACAAGCAGGTAACGTACGCATCGATTGCATCGACAAACACACCGGGAGCGACACACACAAGTTCATCTTCAGTACCGAGCACGCGTGGCCCAAAGCAGCTTTCACTGTCAACTCCAGTGGTGCCCTCTAAACAACCTGAATTGCGGCAAAAAGTATAAAGCCAACACTTGCTAGACAAAACCACGCTGCGCTAACTCTCATGTGCACCAATGTTCCCGAATCCAAATCTGACACAATAAAAGGCAAGTTGCAAGACGATCGCAACCAGTGGAGTTCCATCTGCGAGGAGATTGGCATTCGGGTTGAGCCTGCAATGCTGCAACGCGTAGCACGTCACCCGACCTCAGTGCACTCTGATGAACCTCGAATTCTTCGAGTAACACTAAACTCAGCAGATGAGACAGAGGCTGTCCTGCTCTCAGCAGTTCGTCTTCACAACTCACTGAGCGGAGTGCGCATAGTACCTGATCTACCTTGGAAAGACCGCGCAAAAGAAGCAGTGGAGCAACGCGGTATTGCTAATAGGGATAGCAAGAAAACAATATTTGTTCATGGTATTCCCGAGCTCCTGCATGCTTTTGATCACGATGCACAAACACATGACCGAGAACAGTGGTGCTACATCCGCGAAGCACTCTGTGTTAACAATGTTATTGCCAAATCCCTAACAAGAGTTCCGTTGTCACCTAACTACAAGGGCTGCGGTCCAAGGCTAATGAAGGTAATACTACACTCTGAGGGAATGACGCAAGTTCTGTTGGATAGCTGGTTAAAGTTTCCAGCTAGGTTGCCAACAGAAATACGGCTAAAGGCAGCAGGCGAACGACCAAAAGTCGGAAGAAATTCGATGGAACTAGCAAATCCTGCAAATTCTTTATTTGCACAGTCCTTCGGAGAGATCGACACAACAGCGCCCACGTCACACAGGAGGACCGAGCACAGCACGAGTGAACCATCAGTTCAGGAACGCTCAATAATGTCATGTAACACGACTGAAATAACCAAACCAAAAAACCATTAATTGCCGGCCACCTAACGGTCCGGCTTAAAAGCGAACACAAACTTGACATCCACCAATGAACTCCTAACCACAAAAGCCCTATCTTGCATGTACACAAACGCTCAAGGCCTTCGAAGCAAGTTGGCCGAACTTAGAGAACTCCATGCCTCACAACCGCGGGACCTCGTCATGATTACAGAGACATGGTTAAACACTGAGATAACCGACTGTGAGATCAAGTTAACCGGTATGTCGCTGCTTCGGACCGATGGAACCGGAATGGGTGGCGGTGTGATTCTTTACTATAATACAAGCCTCCGATGTGAAGTTATCGATCACCCGGAAATCCGAGCTTCCGATTCGCTTTGGTGCCGCCTTTGGTTGCGAAACAAAGACACATGTCTACTAGCCGTGGTTTATCGCCCGCCAAACTCAACGTCGGAAATGGAATCCAAACTGTACCACGTTTTTCAGTTTGCGTTGAACAAGTCCTACACCCACATTCTTATCGCGGGAGACTTTAACGTGCACGACATAGAAACGCCGGCAACTGACGGTACGCAGTTTAAGGCCTGTTTGCAAGAACTTATTGCTAGCCACCCTCTTTACAACCACGTAACCACTCCCACCAGATTTCGAACTTCTAACAAGCCGTCGATACTAGATCTTGTGCTAACTAACGAAGAACTCATGGTTGAAGGAATAGTTACAAGCACACCACTTGGTCGTAGTTGTCATGTTACTCTACTCTTTGATTATATATGCTATGCCGAGTACCCGGAAAAGGAGGAGGATAAAGTGCACACTGTCACGCACTACAATGTGTTGTCCAAGCTTGTTAAGGATACATCTTGGACTTTCTTATTCGAATGCCCCCCAGAGTTGGCCTGGGATATGTTTACAAGGACTTTGAGCACACTGGTAGCGCAAGCATCGGAACAGAAGTTCTTCCAACCCAAAAACCAGAGTAAGTCATTTCTGAGGAGCAGAACACGTAAATGTATGTCCCGGAGGGATTTGACATGGCGAAATCACCAGGGTTGCCCGAATGCCGAAACCTGGACTGCATACGTGACACATCGTAACTTCTCTGTGAAACTGATCCGCGAAGACAAGGTCACGCATTAGCAGAAGTTAATGAAGCGATTCTGCACTAACCACAAACTCCTGTATAGGCACATTAACGGCCTTCGAAAGGTAAAGCGAGGGGTTCCGGCGCTAGTCAAGGCTGATGGATGCACGCAGTCAACAATGGAAGCAGCTGATCTCCTACGGCTTCATTACTCTCAAACGTTCTAACAAGTGTCGAGCCCAAACATTCACCTCATTTCTAATACTCCACCATCTGGTTTAGAAAACATCACCTTCACTACGGAGGTTGTGTTGAAGTTGTTATCCTTGCGTATCCACAGTTCTCCCGGAGCTGATAACATCCGACCAAAGGCTCTACAGGCAGTAGCTAGTGATCTAGCAGAACCACTGGCTGTTTTCTATCAGCGATGTCTAGAGGAAAACCTTATTCCACCAGTATGGAAGCAAGGGGTCATCGCTCCTATCCATAAAGGAGGTAGCCGCACTGATCCTGCCAACTACCGTCCAATAACATTACTTCCCGTACTATCCAAAGTGATGGAATCAATCGTCGCAGACGCGCTGATGCAATATTTGGAAAGCCACAATTTAATAGCCCCAGAGCAACATGGCTTTCGTCAAAAGCATTCGTGTAATACTAACCTATTAATTGCACGTAATAGCTGGACTGAAGCTGTTGATGATGGAGTTGGAGTCGATGTCATCTACCTGGACTTTTCAAAAGCGTTTGATCGTTTAGACCATCGAGTTCTCCTTCAGAAGCTTCGTAACTACGGAACTGGCGATCCAATCCTGAGTTGGATTAGCAATTTTCTACAAGAACGACGGTTAGTGGTGAGAGTCCGAGAATCATTTTCTCATGCAATCGACGTGACGTGTGGAGTACCACAATGCTCGGTTCTTGGACCTCGTCTATTCTTGGTGTTTATTAACGATTTGGCGGAATTATTTACTTCCGATTTCTTATTTTTCGCTGATGATATCAAGATATGGCGAAGGATCAGAGGACCGGATGACCATGAACGGCTCCAGCACGATCTTAACACAGTGTCGAACTGGTCAGTTCAAAACGCACTACCGTTCAACGTAGACAAATGTCGCGTAGTACAATTACGCCATAGACATAACTACACCTACATACTTGGGACAAACGAATTGCAGAATAGCTCCCAGGAACGTGATCTTGGTGTGATCGTACAGAGCGACCTCAACTGTTCAAAACAGGCTGAGGTAGCTGCGAAAAGAGGCAACCAACACGTCGGCATGCTGCGAAGGGCATTCGGGAGATTTGACCCATCAATCTTCCCAATGATGCACAATTCCTACGTGCGCCCGCAAGTTGAGTACGCAATCCAAGCTTGGCAACCTTGGTTGAAACGCGACCTAGAAGCGATAGAGGCACCACAACGGAGAGCTACAAAGAACGTGATGGGCCTGCGGTATCACTCTTACCACCGAAGGCTGAAGTTGCTGGGAATTTTCAGCGGACGTTATCGAAGGCTGCGCGGCGATCTCCTATTAGCGTATCAGATATTGAGTGACCCCAACCACGTATGCCGCCATTTGCTGAAACTTAGCCACAACACGCAGCTCAGAGGTAACTTGAAAGTGGAAAGAACAATACAGCCGTCTAGAGTGTCGACGGAATTACTTTTCCCTTCGAGTTTGCAAACCATGGAACGCACTCTCAGACTCAGTAGTATCCTCTCCTACCCTGGATGTTTTCAAAAAATGATTAGATGTTGCTCTCAGCTCCCAACATTTTGTTACCTAAGCTCCTCTGTTGTGGATTACGCCAAGCAAGTTTTCAACAGGACTAATGTATCAAATAGACCTAAGTGACCGACCATATTTTATTTTCTCACTCCTCACCTCAACTATCACTGCGCCCCAGTGTCTTTCTGAATGTTTACGCGCGATATTTCTTTTTCAATTCACACTGATGTTAATTATCAAAGTATTCATCTCGGCAGACGTTCGATAGATGACTCACACATATTTTAATTGCATCATATTCACCGCTACCATCCTACGGGACGTGTCAAGCACTCGCTTTTATCCCGTGATAAATCATTGTTCATTGTTCATTGTACTGCTTTTGATGAACTTGATCGCTGTGTTTATAACTTTCTTTTCCAATACAGTAACTGTATACATTCCACCGTTAGAGATACACCGCCCAAATTGTGTAAATATAGGCCATTGAAGTCGAGCTTGTTTGGATTGGGCACCGCTGAAGTATATTATTTCAGAGGCAATGATTTACGTTCTTCTTCCGAAATCATTGTTAGCAACTTGGGAAGTCGTATGGTTAAAATGTTAGATCTCGATGAATGTTCTGTTCTCTTAAAAGCCATGTTGACCAGGTGCGATAAAAGGATTCCGGCCAGTCGTCATCCAATTTTGTGTGCACTGAAAATACTAATGATAATTCAGTTTCAGATTCTCCTGAGACTTCTGAGCAAAGTTAGCTTCCAAGAAGATCTTCTGCCCCATCGCCCCATCGCAATGAGGCCGGACCTTGCTGGGGTGCGATGGTTTGTGTGCCTCAGTGATCCATTGAGCTATACTGGGTGGTGCTTTTGCACCTTCAGAGCCACTCATACCAGATTGGTAAATTGATATAGGCCGGACAAACTCAGCCTCCTGGTCCTCCAGCTTGGAGGTTGGAATGAGGTTGGCTCCTTATTCCTTAAAACGGACTCCTTGTAGCCCTCCGCCAAACCCGCTGCCTTGCGGCCAGCATTTTAAACCAAAAGCTTTGGTTGAGAACCCTAATCTTTCTCCTGTCCAGGCCTGGGCAACCTGACAGTATCCAGCCCACGCAATACAATGAATCGTTCCCCAAACGAATTTCGGATGCTCTGGCCAACGCAGAGGATAATCAACGGTGCCCTATCTGCTGCATCGAGCGGGGTGGATAGGGGTTTGGATGCTACTGCTCAAGCCTTCCCATCTTCTTATTCCCCTTCTCGCGCTTTTTCACCCTTATCGTCTAGTTCCACCTTTACTTTTATCCCCCCTGTTTTCAACTTCCCAGTTCTCGGCCCTCCCCCACCTTGCTTCAATAGTCGCTTGTCTTTTAGTTTCAACTCACAGGTGAACGCAGAAGGTCATTCCTGCACTGTCAACAGGCCCACATCCAAGCAAGCGGCCCATTCCAGTTCATCGGCTTCCATTTGGAGCCCTCGATCCTCCTTCAGACTAGCATGCCTCAATGTTCGTACATTGCTTCAGATCGGTCAACAGGCAGCACTTGCCCGAACATTAGAGACCCTCTCGATCGATATCTGCTGCTTATCGGAGACCCGCCTGCAAGACTCGAGCACTGTGCTCACTCTGCGATCCCCTTCAGGTGACACCAACAGCACTTTCTCATTGCGCCTATCCGGTGACGATGCAGCTTCGAGCATCGGCCAAGCCGGTGTTGGTATTGCCCTGAGTCCCCGGGCTGAAGCTGCTCTGGTTGATTGGATTCCAATCAGTAGCCGGATGTGTGCGGTCCGACTGGATGGCTTGTTCAAAACTTCGAAGTCACGTGGGACTAACAGATGTCTATTCGTTATCACTGCCTATGCACCGACAAACTGTAGCGATGACTCGGTAAAAGACGACTTCTATCGCCAACTGAACGAACTCCTTCGCCACAGAAGAAGCTCGGACACTGTTGTGCTGGCGGGGGATCTGAAAGCCCAAGTTGGAAAATTATCCACAGATGAGCTGCACCTGGGCGGAGAACATGGTATAGGCTCCCGTAATGATAACGGTGAGCGGTTACTTCATTTGTGTGAGGATGCTCGCTTATTTCTTGCGAGCACTAATTTCCGACACAGCACCCGCCGGAGGGTGACTTGGCGACCACCAGCCTCGAACCAGCTACGGACGCAAATTGATCTTCTTGCGATCAGTTACCGCTGGAGATGCTGCGTCCAGAACTGTCGCTCGATTTGGAGCACAGGTGTTGACACCGATCATGCACTTGTATGTGCTGACCTGCGGATGCGCTTTGGCGGACGCCCGCGACGATGTTGTGAGCGCATTGACACCGGCAGACTGGTGAAGCCAGCTGTTCTGAACGCCTATCAAATTACACTGTCATCCGAGTTGGATAAACGCTCACTGGATGCAATTGAAGCTCACTGGTCTCATATGCAACAGGCCTTACTAGCAGCAGGAAAATCCTCATGTGGTATGTCTAATCGCCAACATGAACATTGGGTCTCTTCACAGTCTCTGGAACTTATAGATGCTCGCCGGCATTTTCCGGCTGGAAGCGAACACAATGAAACTTGCAAAGAGCTCCGGGCGAAACTCCGTGCTAGCCTGAGGAGAGACCGCGAATCCTAATGGTCTCGTCGTGCAACAGAGATGGAAATGGCCGCTGCACTTGGTAACCGTCGTGAGTTATTCCGTCTTATACGGGAAACGGGAAGCAGGAGAACTGGTGTTAGTGAAACTATACATGACGAGAGTGGACAGCCTATCCACAACTTATCAAAACGCCTAGAACGTTGGGCTGAGCACTTTGAAAGGTAATTTAATCGGTCGGAATTGTTAGCTTCCTCGCCGACCAGTGATCGCCCTGCTCCGTGGGCTGTTCCTTTGGATCCACCCTCTCACTCAGAAGTCGAACATGAGATCAAACTGTTGAAGTTAAATAAAGCCGCGGGACCTGATGATCTTCCTCCAGCCCTCTTCAAATTCGAAGGACCTGCTCTTGTGGATGATTTACACGAGTTACTAGTGAAACTGTGGGAGCAGGAAACTGTCCCAACCGATTGGAGCCGTTGCATCATAGTCCCAATTTTCAAAGGAGGCTCATGATCGGAAGGCGGCAACCATAGACGAATCAGTCTGATCTCCATCGCCTCCAAATTACTCGCGTCCATAATTCTCCACAGACTGACTGGCACGCGTGAAAGCCAGATTCGCGAGGAGCAAGCTGGATTTCGTCGAGGTCGTAGCTGCATTGACCACATCTTCACCTTGCGTCAGTTGTTGGAGCACCGTCACATATATTGGCGGCCCACCGTTGTCGTGTTCCTCGATATCAAAGGTGCATTCGATTCTGTGGATAGACATGCACTTTGGGACTGTCTACTCAGCAAAAGGTGTACCTGAGAAATATGTGAATATTATCCGAGCATTATATGCGCGTAGCTCGGGCAGAGTGAGGGCTTACGGCAAATTGGCGTCGCCCTTTTATATCTCCAGCGGCGTGAGACAAGGATGCCCGCTGTCACCTTTCCTCTTCAACTTCGCTGTCGACGAAGTCATGGAAATCGCGTTCTCAGGACACGACTTAGAAGGTATGGAGCTACTCCCAGGAGAACGACTACTTGATTTAGAGTATGCTGATGATATTGCCCTCATCTGTGACAGCTCACAAACGTGCCAAGCAGCACTGGACAGATTAGCACTAGCTGTCCGTCACTTCGGGCTTTGCTTGGCACCCTCGAAGTGCAAAGCGTTTCTCCAGGTTTGGTCTGGACCGCCTCCTACGCTGACCGTTGGTGGGGATCAGCTAAAAGTCGTTCAAAAATTCAACTACCTGGGAAGTTGTGTCAGCGCCCATGCAATTGAAGATGAAATCACGAATCGTATAGCAAAAGCTCGGGGCGCTTTTGCTAACCTTCGCCACTTAGGGCGCCGGCGCGACATCACTCTTGCGCTGAAGGGTAGAGTGTACAATGCAGCAGTACGTTCGACCCTACTGTACGGTTGTGAAACCTGGCCGCTTAAAGCAGCGGACTTGAAGAGGCTAGTTACGTTCGACCACCGGTGCCTTCGTAATTTAGCTCACATCTAGTGGGAACACCGCGTGAGCAACGAGCGTGTTCGACGCCTTGTTTATGGCACAGGAAAAGGAACTGAACTGCTCAGCACGGTTATTTCACGCATCAGGCTCCGATGGCTCGGCCAAGTGTTACGCATGCCAGCCCACCGACTTCCGCGACGTGTGTTGTTTGCGCGCCGGGGGTGTGGATGGAAGAAGAGGAGGGGTGGCCAAGCAATGACTTGGTCCAGAGGAATGAAGGCCCTCACTTCGAAGCTGGCCTCGGTTGGAGCGTCTCGGCTCCCTGGCTGGGGTCCGAAGGACGATGAACACGTTTGGTTGGACACACTTGCTAATATAGCAAGGAGCCGACCTCAGTGGCGTTCGTGCTGTGAGTTTCTTTGTCCCACTCCATCCCTCTTAGCCTCCCCCTCCAACCACGATCTCATTATTTAGCCTTATATCATTTTGCACAGTAATTTTTTTGATGCACAGTAGCCGGCTGGTAGCTTACCGGAACGATGCCCATCCGTTACCGGTAGCTCAGCCAGCTTGCACCAGCGGCTTCTTTTTCTTCTTTTTTTCTATGTATTGCGGCACAGTAGCTGAGGTGTTCCCCACCTCTAGCTAACGTGTATGATGATGATGATGACAGGAATAATCTTCTATTAACTTGCACACGTTGCTTACGCTAATTGCGCTTATCTTCTTTAACTTTATTGCGTTTGTAGCATATTTCGAGTAACTTGTGGACATTTCGTACTTATCACGTATTCGTTTGCTAACCAAGTTAACTCATGCGCTAATTTAGCGAAGAGTTATGTCTGCATAGCCGTATGCTTTAACAGGTGAATTTTATTTCATAATGTCATCACAAGTGACTGGCTGTTGTTTGACATCCCCGGTGTGGCAACGCTTGAGGTGTATGTTGACAAGGTGCCTTCTTGTCTATTACCCACTATCTCGTTCATACTGGCTCCAGGAGACAGTTGGTCGTCGCTGGATGGGACGGGGTGCACGGTCCTTGTGGCCGTGATAGGCTCAAAGATGGGTTCTATGCGCTCAGTATGGAGCGGACCACGGTCCAGTCACTGTCTTGTGTGCACTTGATTTCTGAATACAGTGTGGTTGTGTTTTCCTGTGAAGGAGTATGGGCCGGCTCTGTTGACGAAACGAGGCTCCCATCTACATGTCTCCCGGTCTTATTCCTTCAAGTTTACACTGTATATGGTGTGTGTGTGTGTGTGTGTGTGTGTGTGTGTGGTTGGAGCTGTGAGTGCTTCAGCGCAAGCCACCCATTGTCTCTCTATAGGCGCAGGCGTCCTGGGGATGACCACAGTGACAGGCAAATCCGAAACCGAATGCTGCCAACCATATATATATATATATATATATATATATATATATATATGCGGTTTGAGCTCATTGAATTGATACGAAAACTTTCATTCATGTACTGCTTCGCGTATGACATTCCATATATATATATATATATATATATATATGTAGAATGTCATACGCGAAGCAGTACATGAATGAAAGTTTTCGTATCAATTCAATGAGGTCAAACCGCAACTACGCCGCATACTGGTTTGTATGCAAACTCGGAATTTCCATTTTCTTACCATCCTCTTTAACTAATGCATTTATAGTATTCCTTTCAATAGCACGAATGTTTCACGGTTTCATCGGCAGTTGTTTAGATTACTTGCGCCTGTACCGCTTGATATTTTTAACTTCCGCTTCGATCATCCCAAGGGACTTGTTAGGCGACCGATTTTATACCTCGTGATAAACCATTGGTTAACGCTAGAACAATACAATCTATCAGCGCCAGATGATATGCTACCGTATCAATTGATGCATGCACTAGTAGCATTTGGAGTTTGAAGGATCAGTGACTATGCGATCTGGGAAAACTCTCTTACGCATTGTGTTGCACTGATCCTCGCTTTCTTTACGCAAGTCACATGTGGAAGAAACCTTCATATAAGCTGTGTATCAATGGCGGTACTTACGGACTCCGGATTAACGGTGTCAGACGCGTTGTGATGTACTAAGCGTTATTTGCATTTGCATCTTACACTGGTGTATCTGAGTAAAAGTAGACCGTTAGAAAGCTCTGTGAGACATTTGTCATCGAACTATCAACATGTGCACATATCTACCAATATCTCCCAGAAAATATTCACTCGCCCTGAAGTTAATTGTAATGCCACGCTTGGAAGTTTCGGAGGCAGTACTTGCAAAGCGAATCAACCGACGAGAAAGATTGATCCAGATCTGTCCTGGCTATTTCATCCCGCTACGTTACCTAGTCTCCGCGATCATCCGCGGAAACTGCACAAACCACCATGTGATCCGATTTGGGCAGAAACGCGTTTATCGCGTACAGTTAAGAGCGCCATAACTCGCTACCAGATCACCACTAACGGAATCTACGGTGAGTGGTTTCGTGAGTCACCTCGATTCTCTTTGGTGGCATCACCAAGCCTTCCCTTTCTACTAACTGCTTTCTCATCATTAATTGAATGTTCTGAGTGCAATGAGGTTATTGTTTTTGCTTCATCCCCATCTCGAAACACTACGTCAACTCATGCTGCAACGACCCGCTTAAGGGGAACATTCACGGGATATGCCTATCTTGCTGTTCTCATTTGAACTTGTCTGGCATGCGCCATGCGGAGCAATTCATCACCTGCGTAGGCATCACTAATTTAAAATGTCAAGGCGATTTGGTGGAACCGGCTTTCTTAACACCAACAACGACAAGGGATAAATCATATATACCGACTATGCAACGGTAGTTACGCGCAACGATTAGTCTAGCTCTCGCAGGTTTGCTCTACAACGCGACACGGAAAACAAAGCTGTGCTCCACATGGCTACTGCGGGTGCACAACTGGCTACTTATTGTAGCGTACACAATGTAACCTGGCCCAATACAGCAATACAGTTAATAAAGCACTCGTTTACAAACAGTAAGCTTACTAGCAACAGATTATATTACAAATCGACTACATGTACAACACGTCCGTAATTCTTTCTGACGTGTTCGACCATTCGTACACAGTGTTCAGGCGTAATCAAGGCCCGTGCTTCTGACACCGCACACTCGAGAATACGGAGCCGTCACTCTGTTTTACTTAAAAGTCCTTGAGTGTCCCCCCGGAGCATTTCGGCATATCTTCCCCTCATCCCCCGTTTGACATGTGCCTTTATAATGCTCCAGATTCCTTCGATGGGGTTGAGTGCTGGAGAGTATGGTGCAAGACGTAGAAGTCTCTCAGAGCGATAACGGTCCTCCGAAAACACTTGCTCCAGGTTCGTGTGACAGGGTGAGTTATCGCAAACCACAACGCAACCTCGCACAAACGTTGCTCCGTTGGTATCGAGAACTTCCCGCAGCCACCCAGAGCATCGCTGCTTGTTGTAGCTACCTCTCAAGATGGTACATGTTATCAAGCCATTTTTCGTCATGGCACCGACAAGGTGCACATTCGGTGCACGGCCGTCCGCCACCGTACATTGCCCTCGACTGCCACGTAGAGACCGGCCCCTGGTGCGACAACAAAATAGGTTGAAGTTTGTTTCGTCGATCCACACAGGTTGCCTCCCTTCGACCTCATAATCCATGAGCTGCAGTACGAACGATCTGCGTCCGTTTTTGTTCTCCAAGGTGTTCATGGATTCTGCAATGGTGTGCAGTTTTTTCGTAGTTATCAGTCTTCCGTCCAAATACCTTGAAACAGTGCTATGACTGACTTCTATTTCGAATTCCGCCTTTAAACACAAGCGAAGGAGTTCGAGAGTAATTGTTGGCTCCGCAGAAACCCACTCCACCAGCGAATCTACGTGGCTTTCCCCAAGTACCCTGCGACGACCTCCTCCGTGCGGTCATATTGATTCCGTGGACTCGTGCGATCGAATCCAATTGCGGCACGTTTTCACCTTCACATGCAGAGTACGAGCAACCTGCCTCCAATCTTCTCCTTCCTCGTACGCTTTCATTATGACATTTTTCACCTCTATGGTGCGTACAGCGTATGGTCCTCTCCGGAGCATGGTGTTTACGATGACTGCACGTTAACAAGCAAACTGCTAATGTATTTGGCTGCGGCTCGTTTTCCTATTTCCCTACCCTCCAATCGTCTGTGCCTTTGGGGTGCGCTGATTGGTGATATGCCCTTCTGTGGGTAGAGGAACATAGTCGCACATGGTGTCACCCCCGTCCACTGTGCACAGAGGTGTGTGAGCTCATGTTTCGGTTGCGGCGTCTCAATTGGGTCCATGCCACCGATATGCGTCTGGGGTCCTATTTGCTGAAGGCGCTTGGCCAATGAAACAGCCCCTACAAAGCCAGAGAGTGGTTCATTTCCGCATACCGAAGACTCAAAATGATTGCCCCGGAGGAGCAACCCTGTTGACCCCCAGGCCTAAATGGTTTGCCCGAATGTCCAACTTTAATAGAAAAAGGTATAGACCAACCAAACATACAAAGAACTCATCTTGTGGCACGCGAATATAGTGGTTGCTTCCAAATGTTTCCTTGCGCCGTAGTCGGTGAAAGTGTGTCCTTGGATGCAACGCAGTTTATAATGCAGCCGTCCATTCAACCCACCTATACGGTTGTCATACCAGGCCCATCAGGTCGACAGACATAAAGAGGCTAGCCACGTTCGATCATCACTACCTCGGCAGCTTAGGTCATGTCTAATAAGAGCACCGCGTGAGTAATAATTGTGTTCGGCGTCGCATATGTGGTGCAGGAAGAGCGAGTGAACCGCTCAGCACCAGGCTCCGATGACTGGACCACTTGTTAAGCGTGCCAACACATCAACTCCCGCGACGTGCTTTGTTTGAACGCCGGGCGGGCGGTTGGAAGAAAAGAAGAAGAGGGGATTCCAAACGATGACTTGGTCCAGAGAAATGAATACCCTCACTTCGAAGTTGGCGTCGGTTGGTGCATCCCGACTGCCTGGCTGGGGTCCTAAGGACGGTGAATACGTTTGGTTGGACACACTTGCTGATATGACTAGGAGCCGGCTCCAATGGCGTTTGTGTTGTGCGTTCCTTTGTCCATCCCTCCTGCTTAGCCTTCCCCTCCAATCGTGTTCTCATTTGATAGGCATAATATAACTCTTTACGTGGCATGATAGCCGGCTGTTAGTTCTCTGGTACGACCTCCCTCCGTTACTGGGGACTCAGCTGGTGTGCCACGGTTGTTTTCTTTCTTCTAGTCTTTTGTATTGCGGCACCATAGCTGAGGTGTCTTCCACCTGCAGCTAACGTGTATACTGATGACGATAATGGATGTATTGCCCAGCTGGACGACATTTCGAACCATCAAGACAAAAATGTCTTGGCTAATGAAGCGGTAAATTCAGGCACGCAAAATCCGTCGTGTGCTGGTGTGACAAGTCTGTTAGGAATTAAGCCCAGGCTGATTTCTTAGGGGATAGACAGATGTCATCACTTTGGTAATTCCGGATACTGAGTCTCATACAAATCAAATTTAGTGTAAACACAGGGCTTGTGTTGTAATGGGTGATTCAGAGAATATTGTCCCAGAAGGGTCAGCAAATTAAAATCACTGTGTAGATATCTTCCGAGGAATTCTGCAAGCATTTAGGTCACGATAAACCGTATGATATCAAGCACGAGTGCCTTAGTGGGATAACCACATGGAGAATTAAGCAAGTAGTATGCTTAGTGTGCTGACATCTCTCTAAGTAAACTCTCGAGTTTTTAAAGACTGATTGTTTATCTACTTGTAATTAAAATTTCCAGTAACACCTCACTTGTCAAAATCGCACTGGACGAACTTCATCGCTGTAACAGGATAGTCATTAAGCCAGGTCAGTTATTATAGGTAATGCGCCCGAAACCACTCTGGTGCATACACATTGTGACTGAAAACGGAATGAAGGTAGTGCTCACTAGATAAGCTCCTAGGTAAGTTGTACCTAATTCTACGGCTATACTGACAGTTCGGTAGCCCAGTCTTTGATGAGTCATCTACCAATTAGATTGGATAATATGAGTAACATGATTATTCAGTGAAAAGCTTTCTTTAACATGTACGCCTGTCACATAGAGTTAATTGCACGTCTCCACTCTATGCAGTTGGAACCGGCCGTGAACTGTGATACCGACAGTGTAAGTTCTGAGCACTAATTCTGGTAGAGGCACTGGTAGACGCACTGTTTCCTCAAACGACAGTGGGGTCAACTGAACTTAGGTACTTCTATTGTATTGCATTGCTGAGCACAATTCCTAACCAAACATCTATTAGTTGTAGTTGTGCATAAAACTATTCACATGTTCTTGTAATGTATTCAGTCTACGCAACACATTTGTAGAGTTCGTATGTCCTTAGCAAATTCGCGATGACCCACGTACGAAACACAGTCCTGGAAATAGGCAATGTTATGGCGACTAACGCGACAGGAACCGGGTCGTTTAAGGTCAGCGCTCGTGTTCCATCAATGGGAGAAAAGCGAACGAGTACACGCAATAGTGGAAAGTAGTTTCCTGGTCTGTCAATAATCAGTGTCAATGTAAAAGGAAAGAAGAATGATTTCGCTATTGTCTAAGCTTACGTGACTTACAAACAGGACGAAAAAACAACGCACGCATTTGCTTCTGCCTTAAGTAACGCATACTAACATCAATATGACACCTCCTCAGAGTGGGGCGACAACAATCTATCGGTGACGTTGTCGTGGTCAAGCATTCTATTCAATCAAACGTCCGCTCTAATTTCTTCCTGGTTAGATACAGCTATCTGTGGAATAAACTACCAATAACACTCAGGTTATGTGACAATGTGGCAACATTTAGTAGCAGACTTGCCAATTACGTTGATCTAACCTCCCTAAGCTCTATATTCACTTGGGAAAAATCCCTCTGTGAGCTATTTCAAGAGGGGCGCAAAAACATTTAAACACAAATGTTTTCATAACTAGGCTTTGGCCTCAACCATCGGGCAGAACGTTAATACATGAAACGCATGTCCCGATCCTTCACTTGTGCATGTCACCCATGCAAGAGCATGGATTTTTCTGTACAAATTGATCTGTGCCGATATAGGCACAGTTTCTGCTTTCAAGAGAAATATACGTATTATTAATATTATTATTATTGTAATGAACACTTCAGTCCGAAATCAAACGGAGTGGAGTTAGGAAGTTCGAAAAACACATCACATTGTTGCTGAAGCACCCATTATGTGGGTGGGGTTTTAGACACACCTGGATTCCAGTCACTGCCGCTTGTACACAAAACCGACGTGTGCGTGTGTCAGAGGAATCATGGGTTATTTACATTCGCTGCTGACCTGTGCATAACGCAACCCAGACACCGCGCACGTGCAGGGAAAAAAAACGGCTACACGTCCTCTCTAAATGAGCGTAGACAGGTGACATCCGAATGAGGAAGGAGACGAGATAGATTCTACGCCTGTCGTCACCGTTCGCTGATGTGAATCCGAATAACTACTAAGCGAACTATGCAAAGGCATACCAATCGACAGATGACAATCGATAATTTGAGCCTACTGGAGTCTTCGGGTAGAGCTCTACACTCGGGCCACGAATATTTTGGCATCCATACGGCGACAAGGAATTAGTGCGGGATGAGCAACTTTTGGAGAGCACTACCTTGCTAAGTATTAATGTGTAGGGGCTACGGCGTAAGGAATATACTCAAAGCACTTCTAACTCCCACTGCTAAATTCCAGTGAACAGTTAACCGGAAGTTGCGGTGTGATGGAAATTTGCTCGAATGTAACCGAAGCAAGGAAAATGAACAAAAGGCCAGTAAGCACAACGCATAGTAGAAAACTGTAGTTGAACTGATCGAATGAATGATATCATAGCAGTCTGACCTAGCTTGAAGGAAGCACAGGTTGGTCAAATCCAAGGAGGGGCTGGATTGATCAGACCAAGAGCAAGTTGTCAAAACTTTCTATAGTCTCCTGAAGAAATGCGACAGTTTAACAAAGAAAATCGGTTATCTGGTGAATATCATGAGTACACGCATGGAAGCGAGTGTGCTCATGTTCGCACCCCAGTCAGACATTTTATGCTCCGCAGTTAAGCCGAAGCAGAGAGCCAGCCGCTCCAACGACACTGTAGAGTCTGTGTCTCTAAATCATCTGGCACACCTTACCTACCCTAAGTGGTCAAACAGCAAGCGTGTCTGTCCCCACTCCTTTCAAGGGAGCAAAACGCATGAGGTCGGTGGTGATGAAGGCGATACCAAGCCGATGTCGATTCACCATCGAGAAAAGGTGAGCATCATGCGCATTATTTGCCTCCATGCGAACACTGGAGCTAATACTCATGATCCCGGCTGCGGTACTGAACAAAACTAATTTGTCATAGAAACAACACACGAAGCCGTTAAAAACGGTGACTACAGATACCTTCAAATAAACAGTCACCAGTAGGAACAACAACGCTTTAACTATCGCGTGCACTATTGGTCCAGTTACACTCCAGTACAGTGATAAGCTGTTGAATGACTGTAAGCAGCAGCCATCAGCATTTTGGTCGAGGCCACCATATTGACACCAGTTATGTGTCGTGCAGCTGTATCGTATTACTGTGAACCACGACTTCTTCGGGGATACTGAGTCCCGCTGACGACACAGATGCCGTTCTGTTGTCATCAAGCCGATTAATCACTTAGGATGCGCATATTTCCGCGCATTCCCTAAAAGGAATATCTACAAGATAACGGTGGTAGAGAGAAAATTCTTAACTCGGACGACCGAATGACGACTATTGTTTACGAAGTTTCTGCGCTTGCATGTTCCCTCGCTGAGTAAGCCGAGGCTTGTGGGCAAGAGTGATGCTGCTAAATTTGCGAAGCCCTCTCTCCCTCGACAAACTCATTGTCAAACCGTTGGCAAGGACTCGTCCCATCCAACCAAAAGGGGTGCGGTTCAAGGTTGATGAATGTAGTTATCCAGCTTGAGCTAATGACATCACACATCGTGGAAAACTAAGTTAAATTCCGCCAGAGACTACAGACAGAAAACCGGTTGAGGCAGCAAGGTCGCGTACGCGTTTGGCTAATGATTAACCTGGGGTAGACAACAAAATGTGTATTCCCTCTATATAGTTCTTCGGAGGAACGGAACTAACTGGCGGCCGCACCATTCGACAGGATACGTCGAAATACCTCAGATCATCAGAGCTTCGAACTGTCGTTCCTCATGACTCCCTTAATGTCCGACATTTCAACCGTCGGTACAAGCTGTCTTGATTCAACACCCCACAGTCGACCTCATGAGGGTCAGCCGAAGCTCACGTGCTAAATACGCTTTCAATCACTATCTTAACGTATAAGACACGCTTGTTTTTACCACCAACTCACAAAAGGTTCTCAATAAAGTGATAGAGCTATGGTCGCGTCAGGCATCGGTGTCATGGTACCTCATCGTGCTAACAGATATGTGCGTAAATGACAAAATGGCGGTGCCGAAATGGTACTGCCTGAGACGCTTGTGCTGCACAATGACTGATCCGTTAGATGAGGTGGTGTACTTCCTTACTACCGTAGTGAAGTATATCGTGACTTCATCTACAACCCGGAAGTTCAGTTTTCCGAAGCACTTTGTGTCCTCTTCACCTAAGAGATAGTAACACATGCTTAGTACGTTTGATGTATCGTCTCGGTCGTCTACTTTAGAAATAGAAAATAATCTTGCCTCCGCTCTGGAAATATTATAGTGTTGCTCATCTTAACACTGGCACCCCAAGACCGCGGTTTCGTCCTGGTTGGGACTCATCAGTTGGAGATAGCCTGAGTTGGGCTGGAACTCAGAGCCTAGTGGCTCATGGATGACGCCATAAGCCTCCGCTCTGTTTTGGCGCGGTCATAGAGTTACGTTTTCCTGTTAGACGACCTCAGTATTTACGACCTGGAAGCCTCAGTCTGTCGCAACGAACAACTCAAAACAAAAGTACAGGAATTAATCGCAGCAGCGTTACTTCTATTAAAAGATTGAAAACAGAAAACGGACCGAAATTACTGCACCTCGTGTCCACCAACGAGGAATTCACTATCGTAACGGTCCTTTTTACCGCATCGATCACCTAAACCTGCTTTCTATTGCATCTGTTAAACAGAGGGTTCCGAAGAACACATACCCGATCCTCGGCCTACTACAGGTTAGGTCGTTCTGACTAATCTCTTTCATGCAACCAACTAATCATTCCCGGCAGAACTACCTCCGACGTCGCCTGGTGGGAGTTTGTTAAGCAATTTAACAAGATAATACCATGAAATATGATTTATCAGGTTTAAAAGCGTGCCTGATAAGTCCCGTAGGTTGATTGAGTCGAATTCTAAGGTCAAATGGTATAGGTGTCATCTACCGAGCGTATGTTGAGTTAAACGCTTTGATAAATAACGTCAATGTAAAATGAAAATCGTATATATGCATGTAGCAGAACACGGAGTGCAGTGATGGTTGATATAAAGCGTTAAAAACTAGAAACAATACTCACTCATGAGCCGCCTACTTGGGTCTATACGACACAACTCTGGTAGAAGGGCATGATTAGCATAATCCACAATGGCCTAGTTTAGGTAACTGATGGGAGCTAAGAACGACCTCCAATGGTTTTGAATAGGTCCGAATTAGGGTGGAAACAACTGAGTCCGGTAGGATTCCATGGTTTGCAACCCCGGGGAGACAACACTTCTATCGACAATCTAGACGGCTGTATTGCCAACTAAGTTTCAAACAGTTAACTATGCGTTCTGTGTTGTGGCCAAGTTTTAGTAAATGGCGGCATACATGGTTGGGATCACTAAATATGTGGTGTCCTTACATGAGATCGCCGCTTGCATTTGGTAGCGTCCGCTGGAAACTCACAACAACTTCAATCTTCGATGATAAGAGCCATTGCCTAGGCCCCTGACATTCTGTGTTGCCCTGCGTTGTTGTGCCTCTAGCGCCTCCACGTCGGGTTTCAACCAAGGTTCCCAAGCTTGGATGGCGTATCCAACGTGAGAGCGCACGTAGGTATTGTGCATCATTGGAAGATTGATGGCTCAACTCCCCCGATTGCCCTTTGCAACATGCCGAAGGGCTGGTTGTCCCTTTTCGCAACTGCTTCAGACTGTTTTGAACAGTTGGGGTCACGCTGTATGGGCACACCAAAATCACGTTGCTGGGAGCTGGTCTGCAGTCTGTGTCCCAAGCAAATACGTTTATTCTTGTCTATGGTGTAATTGCACAACTTCACACTTGTCTACATTGAAAGGTGGCGTATTCTGAACTGACTATTCCGAAATCCTATTATGAGCACATTGAATCCCTTGTGAGCTTCCGGTCCTCTAATCGCTGGCCATATCAATATCAAATGCGAAAAATAGAAAATGCGAAGCAATTGCTCTCGCTAGATGGTTTATGAAAACCAAGAATATACGAGGCCGTAGCACCGAGCCCTGCGGTACACTGCACCCAATATCAATCACACCAGACAGAAATTTGTGGACACTCACCTCGAGCCGGGGTTCGTGTAGAAAGCTATTTATTCAACGCAGAATGGCGCTGCCAGTGCTGTGATTCGGATGCTAACAAAGCAGAATTCAGTGGTCTAAGCAATCAAATGCTTTTTAGAAGTCCAGGTAGATGCCATCGACTCCTGCTCCTTCACCAATGGCTTCAGTCCAGCTATTACGTGCAATTAGTAGGTTAGCAGTACATGAACGCTTATGACGGAACCCATGTTGTTTTGGGCTATTAAGTGGTGGCTTTTCAGATACTGCATCAACGTATCTAGGATGAGTAATTCCATACCTATGGAAAGTACAAAAAGTACCGTTATCGGTCGGTATTTAGTAGGGTCAGAACGACAACCACCCTTATGAATGGGAGTCATGACCCCTCGCTTCCACACTGGTGGAATTTAGTTCTCTTCTACAGAGCTGATTGAAAACGGCAGTGCTTCTGCTATATCATTGGCTACAGCCTGCAGAGCATTAGATCGGATGTTATGGACTCCAGGAGAACTGTGGATACACAACTATGACACATTCTTCAACACAGTTACTGCATTGAAGGTGATGTTGGAAATGAGCACAATATTTGGGCTAGTTACCCGATGAAACGGATGGGAATAATGAAACCGTAAGGGATCGGCTGCTAGCATTGCTGACCGCGTGCGCCCCTCAGCCATGGCCAGTGCTGGGGTCCCGCGCTTCACTTTAAGAAGCTCATTAACGTGCCTGTATAGCAGTTTGCGGTTCTTGAAGAATCGCTTCATTAACTACTGATGGGTCATCTTATCCCCGTGGATCAATTTCACGCAGAAATCGCATTGTACCACATATGCAGTCCAACTATCGTCATTCTGGCAGTCCTTATGAGCTCGCCATACCAAAGCCCTCAGAGATATAAATTTATATATTTTTCTCCTCGGAAATGTCTTGGTTTTGCACTGTCAACGGAAAGATTTCTGTTCCGACGCGCGTGTTACCAGTGTGTTAAACGTCTTTGTGAACCTTTCCCAGGCGTCTTATGGAACGTATTCAGTAAAGAAGGTCTAAGATGTGGCTTTAAGAAGTGCGGATAACACGTAGTTTTTAGCAGTATACAGTATATAATCCTCCTTTGGAGGATATTCCGCACAGCATACATAGTTCAGCAGTACAGTAACATGGTAACTGAGACCCAATGGTGTACTTGTAACTATTCCGTCGGACATGGGTACTTCATTAGTCAGCACAAGGTCAAGTATCGACGGCCTGTTAGCAGTTTGAAATCTAGTGGGATTGCTTACGTGGTTATACAGAGGGTAGCTGGAAATTAGACTATGTACATTCAATTGATGACGATTCCATGTCGTGCTCATTAAATTCTCCAGCGATAAGGATGTGTCTGTATTACCTGTTCAAAGCAGCCTGAAAAGGTGCTGCAGTTTGCACGCCATTTCCGACGTGGGGTTTGCTGAGCGATACATTATAGCCACAATATGTGCCCTTGTTCCGCAATCACAGTCGACACCAGAACGAATCAGCGGCGCGGATTTCTAGGGGTGATCAATCACTTCCAGTAAAGCACTTCCACCGCTATCCTTCCGAAGCAGCGACCTACCGAGTATATTAATCTTATAATCGGTTATCACAAGGTTTCACCGAGTCTCTGTAATCACGACGAGGTCCCAGATTTGTTAGGTGTGGCGCTGTCTAACTTCAACCAACTTAGTAAGCAGGCGTTGAGTATTAGTGTACAAACAGGATAGCTTTTTGGTACTAGGATTGCCTTGATGGGAGTCGAATTTGTGTTTGATTTTAAGCCGACCGTTAGGCCGTCGAGTACTAATCGTTTGGCTGTTTGGTCAGTGCTTATTGTAATTCAATCGAGCTGCTTGGTCTCACAGGGTATTCTAGATCAGAATGCTTTCTCGTGCTTCACTCTGCCCAGTTGGGTGCCGTGCGTGCCTTTGTGTCGGTCTCTCAGCAAAACTGTGGTAACCAAGAATTTACGGCGGCTGCAGTTCCCATCGAATTGCTAACCAGTCTTTGCCGTTTGCTTGCAGCTTTTATCCGGATCTCCGTTGGCAAACTAGCACGAAAGTTTGAGGAACAGATCTGCACAATAGATGGCACTAGAGCCGGAATCGGACGAGGAACTGCATGCTCGTGACAGTTTTATTTTGGACTAAATATGTACGGACAACCAGGAAGTCTACCCCACAGGATAATTTAGTTGACCTGAAGCGTGATGATAAACCAAAACAGCTACATGACCTAGCCGTGAATGTGTGTTCAAACAAAAGTATTTTAAGACACTAAACAAAATCCGCAACGGGGGATCCCTGCTCTTCAGACATCACCTGGAAAAACAACGTCATGAGAAGCGGTCAATCTTCTATGACTGCAATTCTCCCTCGATTTCCAAGGGAGAACTTCGTCTCGTACCACACTCAGGTAAAGGATAGAAGTACCAGAGTTCCGCTGTCTCCCTTACCGTCGCCGGTGTTCTGAAGATACTAATATTCTTGCGCCAGCACTTATCTCCTGGTGTTGACAATGCCCCCTTAAAGTTTCTGAATTTGGATGTCATGAATTTAACTGGATTATTAGCTCAATTTTTCCAGTGATATCTTGATGAAATGCCACTTCCAAAGACGTGGTTGCGTTTTCTCGTCACTCATATTTACAACTGGGGGAGTTGTACCGATCCGGCCAGTTACCACTTCGTAACGCTGTTTCCGGTGGTTTACAACGTCAAGGAGGCCATTATAGCTGAAGCCCTAGTGAGTTACTTTGAGAAATGTAAAATCATTAAACCACAACAAAGTGGATTCCGGCCAGAGCCGGTCATGCACCAGAAACCTGCTAGTTGCTCGATCCCCTTCGAGTGAAACCCTCGATATCGAGGCGGCAATTGACAATGATTTTGAAACAGTTAGTTCCATTTAGTAACTGGAAATGCACAATCAGAAGACGGACTGGAAAACGCACGCATTTCGTATTATCTCGTCTGCCTTTAGCAATAACTCGCAATAATGTTTATTCACAGGACGGTGCGATAACACATACTTGCAAATAAACAAACAGGCCGACACACGATAAGCGAGACAGCGTTATCACCCCTATCCCCATAGCCATCTAATGCTGATCGATAATTTTTCTGAACACAAAGCAGCTGCTTAATCCGGTTAATTACAGTCACCTCTGGGAAAAGGAGGAGCCGAGAATTAGTGTGCTGTACTAGGATTGTGAATGTGAAGTGACCTCGACGCGGTGACCTATGGTCAATAAGTGTGCCGATCAAAGTGGCTGGTGGCTTACGCAGGCAAGCAGCTTGGCTCTGGCCAGTTTCCTGTGCGGTCGAACGTTGAACCAACTTAGGTACACACTCCTTCATTCGGGAACTCAACGTTTTATCGGTTCTGCCTATGTAACTGGCGCCGCAATCACGTGAATTGGTAAATGTAATGCGATTTGGGCCCGATAGGCTGAGCCTCATTTACAGAAGGAAGTGGCACCTTTTGGGTTTCATTAATGACAACGACCATGGCGGCATAGTAAGTTGTCTGCATGGCATAGATCAGACACGTTGTGATCCTCAACGGGGAAACGTCACATTTAAATGGCAGTTCAGTGACTACAGGCTTCTTGGGTACCGTGTGCACTAGGTCCCATGGTCGCACTTCATTATGTTTCTCGATGAACCTTCGGGGGTAGCCGTTTTCAATGAGCGTGTTCGTAATCAACTGCAATTCGTAAGCCAGGCAATCAGCGGAGCAGATTCGGCTGGCACGACTAATCAGGGTTCTCACGAGCGTCCGCTTGTATCACATTGGTGTGAAGTTAGTGAAATGCAGATACTGACCGGACCAAGGTGATTTCCTGTAGAGAGACCTTTTAATCTACCCGTTTTCTCTCTGGCTGATAAGGATATCCAAGTACGGGAAGCAATTTTGCTTTTCTACCTCACAGGACACCCGCAAGTTATAATGCACAGAATTTAGTTGGGTTACCAACTGCCTCATCTGATGCTCCGACGAACAAATTGCGAAAATATCATCCAAGTAGCGTTTGTATCGTGGCCGTCGAGATATTTCTCCAGATCTACCTCGCTCTAACATTAATCTAAAGAAATCAGCAAGTACCGGGCGCAATAAATTGTCCATCGCTACTCCATCAATCTGACAGTACGGTGTGTTTCGGAAGTGAAAGTTGACGTTCTCCATACAGAATAAGTACGAGTATCTTAGTAGTTCAACTGGCGTCGGTAGAGGGCACTGCGGACTTTCTGCTAGTTCACAAATATAATCAACTGTTTGGTGCAGGGGAACACTAGAAAACAGCGATTCCACATCTATCGAGCACATGACCTTGTCGGATACATTAAGTATGTTGAGGTCATCGATAAACTCTAAAGCGCCTTTGAGGCTGTATAGATTGGCCTACTCTCACAGTGGAGAAAGCAATTTCACCAGCTAGCGCGCCAGTTTATGGTGAGTCGCGTGTGCCATCGACAAAATCGGTCTGAGTGGCACCCAGCTCTTATGTAATTTCGGTAGTCCGTATAACTGATGAGTAGT
The DNA here is from genome assembly GCA_944474145.2 of Dicrocoelium dendriticum. Taxonomy (NCBI): domain Eukaryota; kingdom Metazoa; phylum Platyhelminthes; class Trematoda; order Plagiorchiida; family Dicrocoeliidae; genus Dicrocoelium; species Dicrocoelium dendriticum. Next base: position 34,048,811 of record OX104059.1, on the reverse strand, counting down.
TTTCCTGGGCTGCTCAACGGTATTCGAGCATTCGGATCACGACGTCTCTTTTCAAAGACCAGAGAAGTAGAATCCGTGGTCCAGTTTAGATTGAAAGACAAGATTTTTTCTCTAACAACGTCATGCTGTGAAGTAGCAGTGCCGTAGATCACCTTAATGAAGCTGCTTGTGAAACCCCCCCCTTGCTCAGTACTAGATCCGCTTTAATACTTGATTCACAAAAGAAGCTCCCGATTGTGTTTGCTCTTCTCTACTGACCACAAGATATAGATTGCTCTCATTCAAATAGGTAATATTGCAATACTGCTGCACGATCTCGAAAAGGCATGTGAGTGCGCAAACCAGATACTGCTTAATTTGGACTTGGTCAGGTGTACGACATAGAGTATGTGTTGTCAATACACTTGTTATTACAGAATGAGGGACTAAGACTTGCAGCGCGCTTCTGTTCAATGCGTCCTAGCAGTGGTCGTACCAAACCATCATGGTTGTTCAATTCGGGCCTTGAAAGCATCCATAAAAGCAGCACTAACCAAATGACCTATTATGGATGGTAGTCGGGCGGTCTGACATTTCCCTCTTCTCCAGAGGTTCAACACTGACATTAAGCTCATACCGAATAAACAATCCACTCCTGGTAGACCTGGCAAAGTAGGCTTATCCACATCATGACTTTCACAGAGAAGGTCGACCAGGAATCGTAAGGTCCTTCCATCTGTTCTATCAAAAAGACCTTGGCATGCAATAGATAGTACCAACATATTCATGCTATTTGATAAGAACTTAGCAGCACTCGAGAAGTCTGCAACACTTTTGTCATTTCCTTCTGTAACTGAACCACTATAGTACAGTGACAGATCCTCAGCCAAAGCTGGCCAAGCAGTATGGCCGGTGAGAATACTGCCATGTATTTTCTCTCTCTTCCTAAGCACCAAGCGTGTAACATGAGTTGCATTTAAGTACCGGTTGTTTAAAAATGTTTTGAAGGTGCACTCATACAATTACATTACATAAGAGCACCTTCTATTGGGTGTCACCATAACACGCTCAACCGGTGTGCCAGCCCAACTTCGTGGTGACTTCCACAAACAGCCACTATATTTCGTTTTTTGCCGACTTGATTCTGAGGCTTTCACCATTCCGTGCTATAGGACCTGTTAAGCATTAATTGTTTTTACCAAATAAGTACCTTGTTCCAAATGAACATCAAGCCTGCGTTGCCGAAAAACAGCTGACGGTTCAATGTTATGAAGTTGGTTATCTGGCGGGAACGGAACAAACGTGCGGAAGAGGCGGGGCCGATCAGGTGTCGCCTACGCGAGTTGATCATACATGAATGCTTCTAGTGGACAAGGCGTACTTCTGCTTATCATGAACTCGATTCGACTTGCCTTCAAGCATGACATGTATGGAATGGACCGAAATGCGACCAGCGACCACCGCCTAGTGACTGCGAGCAAATGAAATCAAACAGACGGTTTAAGATAGACAACAAGGTTTTATTGGTGGGACGAATTGCAATGGGATAGCGGTTTAAGTATGTATGTTTATGTATAAGTGTGGTATGACTAACTGTTTTCTCCATGAGTAATGGCTTTATGGACGTCTTGAC
>OX104059.1:33762302-34046701 GCA_944474145.2 Dicrocoelium dendriticum | reverse complement strand
ACACACAGACTGTGAGTCGCTCGCCTTACCGCGGCCAACGGGCTACCACTAGTTGTTCGGAATTCCATCGTTGCCCCCATTGTTGTAGCCTGCACAAGGTTTAACCATGAATTTATCGTTGCTGATCGGATACCGTTCAATATTATTATCGGAATAGATTTGTTGAGGTTAAAATGCCGACTTGACCTGGAGAAGTCCCAACTAATCACTGATTCGTGCACCATACTACTGAGAGCACACAGCAACAGCAATTTTGAGGATTTTACGTTATATGAGTGCAGTGTCAAAGAGCAACAATGTGTAGACGATTTTATTCGGTCGATTGGGCTTTCAGCTGACACATTAATACAGGCACGATTAGCGCAGGTCATACAAAATTATTCAGGTGCCTTTGCATGGAAATCCGGCGACTTGGGACGGACCGGCCTCGTGAAACATGCTATTGACACTGGTGTGGCTAGACCGATTAAAGTGCCTCCGAGACGTATTCCAATCCACTGGCAGGGTGAGATACAGAAGCTGATAGATGAGATATTAGAGAAGAACGTTATCCAACCATGCAACTCCCCGTGGGCATCTCCTGTTGTCCTGGTAAAGAAAAAGGACGGTGGCTTCCGAGTATGCGTCGATTACCGAAGATTGAAAGAGGCTACTCGAAAGGACGCCTACACACTCCCAAGGATCTGTTCAACGCACTTGGCGGATCTGTGTATTTAGCACACTTGACCTGGCTTCCGGGTACTGGCAGGTGGAAGTAGAAGAGGGCGATCGAGCGAAAACCGCCTTTGTCGTACCCTCTGGGTTGTACGAGTTTCAGACCATGCCATTTGGCTTATCTAACGCTCCAGCTACCTTCCAACGCCTTATGCAAAAAGCATTAGCTGACCTGATCCCGCGTAAATGCCTCGTGTATTTGGATGATGTCATCGTACATGGAAAGACGGAAGATGAACCCTTGGACAATTTGGCGAGTGTTTTAGAATGCTTGTTGAGGGTGGGATTAAAGCTTAAGCCCTCAAAGTGTCATCTCTTGAAAAGGGAAGTGGCGTACTTAGGGCACATAATATCTGAATATGCTATTCGAACGGACCCGGTAAAGGCTGAACAGGTCAGGTCGTGGCCAACGCCAACCACTACGGAGGAGTTACGTAGCTTTCTCGGGTTAGCATCATATTACCGGCGATTTATTCGAAACTTCTCATCCATTTCAGTCCCATTACACTCATTGCTAGAGAAGGGTCGCATGTTCGAATGGTTGAAGCAGTGCGCAGAAGCTTTCAATCACCTACGTGAATCTCTGTACGGCCCCTTTACTAATATTTCCCGATTTGTCCCCGTCTGCTGGCCAGTTTATCTTGGACACTGATGCGAGTGCTAAGGCGATTGTAGCGGTGTTATCACAACTGGGATCGGATGGTGTCGAACGAGTCGTGGCATATTGTAGTCGCAGTCTCAGCCCGGGGGAGCGAAATTACTGCACGACTAGGAAATAGATGTTGGCATTGGTATATTTCATCAAACAAAACCGACATTATCTATTAGGTCGAAATTTTCTGGTCCGCACAGACCACCAGTCACTTCGGTGGCTGCAGAATTTTAAAGACCCCGAAGGCCAAATCGCGCGTTGGCAAGAGCAATTGCAGGAATATGACTTTGAGTGCAGACATCGCCCCGGTAAGCAACACGCTAATGCTGATGCAGTGTCACGAATTCCCCCTCGTAACAATGGAGAGTGCCCTTCGTGTAATACGCAACACGTAGCAATCGTCAATCTTCAAGGAGCAGAGTATGGTCGGTGGCAAACGGCACAGGCGAACGATCCCGATACCGCACTGATCTACGAGAGGCGTCTTAATGGCGGCGATAAACCAACGAGTAAAGAGATGGAAGGGAAAAGTTATGAAGCTCGTTGCCTTTGGTCCATGTGGGAGTACCTGACCACCGAAGAAGGAGTTTTGGTTTTCAATTGCGGACCGACGTACACGAGAAGAATCATCGTCCCGCATTCTATGGTTAGGGAAGTACTGAGCGATTTACACAAGGAAATGGGACAGGCAGGGATCAATAAGATGGACGAAGCGGTTCGACGACGTTTCTGGTGGCCCCATCAACGGAGAGATGTGATCAACTACTGTCAAGCGTGCGAAGAATATGGTGCCTTTAAAAACCCTCGTATCGTTCATCGTGCACCCTTGCAGCCTATGGTGGCCGGCTATCCTAACGAGATAGTAGGAGTGGATCTCATAGGCCCTTTACCTGAGACGCCACGAGGTAATCGCTTTATTTTGGTCATGATCGATTACTTTACTAAATGGTGCGAGGCCATACCGATAAGACAGGCGGATACGTCCACTGTGGCAACAGCTTTGGTAAATCATTGGGTCTGCCACCTGGGTGCACCAGGGCAGCTACACTCGGATAAAGGATCGTGCTTTGAGAGCTCACTGGTAAATGAAGTTTGTCGGTTACTTAGGATAGACAAAACTCGAACCACAGCGTATCATCCTCAAGGAAATGGGCAAGTGGAAAGAACAAATCGTTCTCTTAAATCGTTGCTGAAGGCCTTCGCGGACAGGAATATCAATGAGTGGGACAATGTGTTGCCCAGATGCCTACTTGCATACAGGAGCACAGTACATTCATCGACGGGACAGACACCATTCCTTATGTGGACAGGAAGAGAGGCACGATTACCTTCGGATCTACGTGTACCGATGACGCAACAGCTACAGTCATCGGTTATGGAATATGTTAGCAAGTTGTTAGACTCCCTTTGGCAGTCTCATCAGACAGCACGAGTGCATTTAGGGAATGCACACCGGCGTCAGAAGGATTATTACGACAAGAAGGTATTTGGCGTACCGCTGAAAGTTGGTGATTTAGTTTGGTTACACCAACCTCAAGCATCAGGAGTGCCGGCAAAGTTTCACAGAGAGTGGACGGTTCCATATACGGTAGAACGAGTGCTCTCTGAGGCCACCTGCATGATAAAGGGTCGTAACAACCCTAATAGTCAACCTATAGTTGTCCATTTCAATCTCCTCAAACCCTGTAGACGAGAAGCTGAGTCAATTGAGTCAGAGAGGGCAAATTCACCACCAGTGGTCGCTCGTGAACTTGAAGTACCAGCTGAGGGGGGCTGCGGGGTAGCACCGGGGGACGGCGATCGAAGGAGGGAGGGTGTAGTGTAGTGTGGCACAGAAACTGTCGTGGCGCGCTGCTTGAATTGAACTGGTATTTACGCTGCGCTTTCATTTGCCTTGCAGGAACCTGGTCGTGTGCTTTAACGGAAGAATTGCAAGCAGAAGAAGATTGACTGTAACGTTTATCTTCCTTTTTATAGCATTATTTCCTCTATTGTAGTTTGCTACGTGTTGCTTAATAAATCTCCAGTTCCAATCTCCGGAGTTCTCCCAAGCTTGTATACTACAATAGGGTCTTACCATCCGAATACACTTCGCATGAGACCAACGTGTTGGTTCCAGGTTGGTGTTGGTTCCCAAGTAGTTATCGAAGAATACGGATGACCCCAGTAATGATCTTTTTGCAGCATCGCATTATAACACAATCGGGAAAGAAAATGCGCCCCAAACTCTCACCTACATCACTTCTGAAGAACGAAGATCCCTACCCATTCAAAGATGGTTCATAGCTTTGTAGGTTTGCATCTTATGGATAAATATGCGGTAATCCAGGAGGTCGAAAGCATTTGAACGTCTCGATAGGTGAAATAGCTTCCGACTCTTCATCCTATGTTTCGGCCTAACTACCGCGCCTAATCAGTAGTCTTGTAGTTCGTGACCGGTAGTTAAGAAAGGCACATTGCTCCATTGATATGATGGATCGTTCTATGCAAGCCATCAGGCACACTGAAATGATCGATTCCATGCAAGTTGAGAGCACAAGGCGAAGGAACACTGGTTGTTAGGCTGCTGGTTCTGAATGTCCACCACTCCGAAAATTCGTGGTACTGGCTCCCTGGTTTCACGTGATAAGAGACCTTCGTTCGGATAAGCACCTTTGAATGAATTGCGATAATGGATTGGCTGGTCTAGCAGCGGTCATCTCCAGCACTTTCGGTCCAATGTCATTAAATCCGGGCGAACTATGACTCTCCTATAATTGCAGCTTTCTAAATTACATCGCTTAACTACAAGTGAGGTGGTTAAATGCTGACGTCAGGGAGATTGGTGCCACGTCGTCTTAGGGTGTTACAGAGGCCTAGCAAGGGGGGGGCAGTCCGCCTCTGGAGGCATGTAACAGGTGGCGGCTTTTTTAGTAACCATGATTGCTGGATACGGATTATAAAAGTCAGAATTTACAGATTAGCTGAGGGTTAAATAGTTTACGGTTACTGTTTATGACCAGCAACGCATTTCTACCGTGTGTCACGCCTGTGCAAAAGTTATCCCCTGCAATCCGCTTACTTGTCCCATTGTGATCGCTTGCAACACATTTCCTTCAGTGTCCAAAACCATTATGCATTTCAACGAAAACTAAAGTGCACTTTACCTTAAGCCGATTGTGTAGCCTTCATGCGCCTCTTCTGCTCTCAGTCAGGGCGGCACAATTAGTTGCTATGCTACTGCGGGTGTTAGCTGCATCCTCGGTGTTTTTGTCCCCAGACTATAGTTTACGTATCACATGCCCCGAGCCAATGAAAACTATTCAGTCAGTTGGTGGACTGAAGAAATAATCTATCGCTATTTTGTACAAACCCTCGCAATTCCTAACCGTGAGCTGTCTTGGTGCCACTCATCACAACCAATACAACTCGATGCACCACTGTGCGTAAGCCGAGAGATAAAGAGATGCTTAGACCGAAAATTGTTGGCAGTGCGCAACGCAGCATGGCGAGAATATGGACTATCCCCAACACTAGAAAGCTGGGATAACTACGGGGCCCAACGAAACTAATGCACTCAACTACTCAAAAAGGACCGATCTGGGCATCAGCAGCACAAGAGAAAAACCTTCATAGTCGATCACAAACTGCTGTATAACCACGTCAGTGGTCTACGAAAAGTGAGACAATGAGTTCCTCCAATCACGACGACTGATGATCCAACACGAACAGCTACGGGAATAGAAAACGCGCTGCGGATGAATTGTGCCCCCACCTTCCAGAGGGTAGTACCATGAGGAGATCCTCCAGCTTTTATTGCCCTGTCGCCAGGACTCACTCACATCTCTTTTATCACCGAAGCTGTCATTCAGAAACTGACTACTCTGCGAAAGCACAACTCCGGGGGTGTCAATACTGTTTACGCAGAGGCACTGGGATCAGCTGCAACGCAACTGGCAGAGTCACTGGCTCAGTTCTTCCAGCGGTGTTTAGACTAGAACTTAATTCCTCCATGTGGAAGCATGGAATAATAACCCCCATTCAAAAAGGTGGAAGCAGAACCGCGGATTCAAACTACCGCCCATTTCCCCATCTCCCTATATGCCCAGCTAGATGGAATCCTGCAAATCCGATGCGCTGGTGGGCTATTTGAAACACTAACATTTTTATTTTTAAGCACCACGGCTTCCGCTGAACTCGATGGTACACAAGGAATTTGCTAATAGCACGGAGTAGCTGGACGCAATCAGCTGATGCTGGAGAGGCTGTTGATCTGATCTACCTGGGTTTCTCGGAAGCATTGACCCATCTAGATCATCTGATACTCGTTTCCAAGCTGCAGTACTACGGGATCGGTGACCCTCATCTAAGCTGGATCGCCAACTATCTCCTTCAGCAGTAATTGGTATAGTCCGGAGCTTCTTCTCTGACCCCATACAAGTTGTATGTGGTGTGCCTCAAGAATCAGTGCTTGGTCACCGATTGTTTTTGGTATTTATCAATGACCTCACACAAACAATTACATCTAACTTCCTGCTATTTGCCGATGGTGTTAAGATTTGGCACAAGCTTCAAGGAAATACTGACCAGCAACTGCTAGATAAGACACATCAGTAGTCCATCCGAAATTCACTGCAATTCCATGTGAGTAAATGCAAGGTGCTCTCCATACGGCACCAGAGAAATCACTGCTACAGGCTTGGAAGGCATGTGTTGCAGTGAGCTGCCACCGAACATGATTTGGGCGTACTGGTTCAAGATGATCTGGCTTGTTACAAGCAATCCGCGAAAGCCTCCAAAATGACAACCAACATGTGAGCCTATTACGACGGGCGTTCGGACAAACAGATAGCTCAATTTTCCGGTAGATGCTTAATGCGTATGTTCATCCTCATGTCGAATATGCAATTCAAGCATGGCACCCAGGGCTAAAACACGATTTTAGTGTATAAAATTACCTTGTTTGAATGTATCATCTTCCATACGAGGGGAGACTGAACCGATTGGGGGTATTCAACGGACGTTACTGCCCGCTTACCTAGTGACTGGATAATCTTATACTTAATTCTGCACGATCCACACCATGTGTGCGGTCTTTACTGCAACTCAAAATTAATACCAAGATGAGAGATCATTCACTAAAACTGGCAGAACAATACAGTCGCTTGGATTACCGCAGAAATTTCTTTTCCGTCCTCGTGTGTCACCCGCGGAATGTTCTTCCGGAATCTCTCATTGCTGCACCATGAGCATCCACATTTACAAGACGTTTGGATGGTTCAGTTACTTACATACACTTTATTACCTAGTACTACATCTCCATCCCACCCCTGGAATATACTTGGATTCATTCGCTGTAACATTTTTGTGCTGTGAAACTACACGGATGGCCGAACTACAGCAAAACAAACAATAAGTCGCTCTTTTAAACGTAAATAACTCACTGCTTTTTTCAGTTTTCTTGCATGAAAGCATAATACCATATTAGGACCGTCATGGACTGAAGTAATGCATCACAGGAAGGCTGATTAGAATCGGGTATAAACATGGGGTCGTTGCAACACCTCTAGGCTATGCCACTTATCCCTACCTAGGAGCTGAGGGCAAATATGACAATACATTAGGTTTGGGATATGGCGTTGTTATGGACCTAGTGGACAAGCCCCCGACATCTATTTTGACAATTTTTTACAGGCTTGCAGCTGAGGAAAGCCTTAGCCAACAAAAACACCAGAGCAACGGGGCAGTTCGAGAAACTAGGACAGAATGTGTCCTATCGACACCGAGGCCTTATAAACTAAACAGGGCAGCTTATGATAAACGAGATGACTTGTTCGTTTTGTCTTGCATTGTTAACTCCTTTGAGACTCTTGCCAGCAACCATTGGTGCAAATCATCTGACAAAAGTTCCAAAGAGGTCGGCGAAGGACAAAATGCACATACTTATTGAACAACCTAGCATCGTTTCCAAGTATAACATCTCCATGGGAGGAGTGGAACTATTGGACCGAAATGTCGGTCAGTATAGAATGAATTTTCGAAGCAAAAGGTGGTGGTGTCCGCGATTCTCCTTTCTACCGGATGATGCAATGGACAATGCTTGGATTTTATGCAGAAGTTCATCTGCAAATAAACAAGAGCAATGTGACATGGTTTTCTTCAAATGAGCTGTTGTAAAAGTCTACTTACAGATGTATCTAGCGGAGAATAATGTCCTCCAAAATCTTCTTACTCCCAGCAGAAAACGGCAAAAGGTTAAAGACAACATCAGGAATTCTTGCTCTAGACACCACTTAGAATCTAGGCCGAAACAAACATGTCACCGCTGCGGGAGGAAGGCTAATCTACACTGCCCAGTGCGTGACGTGCCACCCTATTTGGTCTGCGCCGCGAAATAACACGCATGAATGGCACAACGAGCAACTGTCTGTTCCATTAGCTGTTTGAAAGAAATAGTAAACACCAACACATAGACTGAAAACAATTGTCTATCTGCGCAGAAAATGCAGTTTTATGTTTCCACTTAGATTCCGAAGTCAATAAACAATGAACAATGAACTGAACAATGAATTTATACGGGTTAAGAAGCGTTGCTTTACAAGCCCCGTTGGATAGTTGGTGGGGATATCAACATAATAATTATGATGAAAAGGATAGTAAAATAGTTAACACTTTAAATACGAAAATAAGGACTTATCGTTTGCTTCGCTGCAGTCCTGCGATCCATTAAGATTCACAACACCCACAGTTACCAACAAATAATTCCAGGGTAAACTCCAGGTGTAGGATGGAGACATAGTGTTAAGTAACAAAGTGTAAGTGGATGAGTACATCGTCCAACCGTCTTTTAAATATTGTTAGTGTCGGTGCAGAGACGACCGATTCTAGGAGAGCATTCCACGGGTGACAGACACGGATGGAAAAGAAATTTCTGCGGCACTCCAGACTACTGTATTGTTCTGCGAGTTTTAATGTGTGGCCCCTCAGGTTTGTATTGCTGTTGAGTTGCAGTAACGGGCGACACACAAAATGTGGGTCTCCTTTCTTGCTGGCGTCCTTTAAAAAGGACAGCCAGAAAAATCCTCATATCTTAAAACAATCTAAATTTGCATAATTCACACTGTGTTTTTGCACTGTTTCCTATAGGTGGAAATGAAGAAAAATTAAAACAGCAGAATATGGGTTAACAATTGTGCCTCCATCACTCGTCATTCATGTGCTTCATGTTTGCACGGTCTCGTGTACTCTTTGCTTGCGTCGATCTAACTCGAGCACAGACAGTTTTTTTCGGTTCGTCGAACAGTTATGGTCAGTTCTTTCAGTATATCAATTAAGAATTATGTTTCAACGGGATATGCTGAATTCAGCAATTTCGCGTATTCTCCTCAACTGATTACATAGGATTTGTGGAATGAACAGGTTGCATATCAAAGGCATTCAAAGTGTAAGGTTATCGGTACATGAAAAGCTGTCAAAAGTCCTTGAGTTTACGTGACCCGGTTGGAGGAAAAAATGGTCAATGACCACACCAGCGTAACTCGAAACTGGTCACGAAATCCATTTGTTTGTACAAACTTGGTTTGAACCGCCGAATCGCTGAGGCCTCAATGAACTGAGGTAGGAGGGAATTGCTTTATTTGCTCATTACCTTAAACCCTCCAAGTGTGTTTTGGCGCCAAAGGCCATCAAGTTTGCAGAGGGCAATAAATCTAGGGGTTACTTGCAGGCCATTTGAGACCATGTTTTGCGGGAATAGTTCTGAAATTTTCGCTGACAAGTTTCTTTGTTACTGCAATGTGCTTGCTACCGCAAGTAAAGTTAATGAGATGGATGCATGAAGCGGTAACTTGTGAGTCCGGTTTATCCCGGTTGGATTTACTCAGCATCCTTTAGCTTGGAACAATATAAATGCTTTTACAATATAGTTTCTTCTTGCTGTAATTAAATTTGTGAAAAGAAATGCTTACATCTAATCGTTCACCTGTTCTAGTGTACTAGAGATGAGAGAACGCCATTAACTGTTCAAATCAGATGTCAGACTACATTAAGTTCAGATAAGAGTTACGGTTAAACCAAAACTTCTCTGGAGCTGTTCGCTCACGATGAGCCGTTCTATCCCGGTCACTATGATGAGCAACGATGGATGGACTGGGATTGTTAGGTGATGGTCGGCCGTACCACTTCCACCAAAACAGTGTTCACCAAGTTGGGCTTAAACCAATGAAAATGAGTACTCGAGCCGCGACTGTTATCGCAAACATTGTCCGCCTACGTTTTATAACCTCTGACGAAATCTCTGTCTCAAGGGTCAAAGGTTGGTCAGTAAATACCGCAAACCATTGTTCCATCAATCCAACTGTCATAAGCTGATGCTGTGATACGAAAAGTTGGTAAAACGCCCACACGGTGGAATGCTGAGCGTTTGATAAACGTGCATGATAAACGTGCATGGCTAGCAATTCAAGCAGCGACCTTGGTAAACGATCTGCGGTTTGTAAGGTAACAATGTCACGTGGCGACGGCTAACACGATTCCAGTAGCTACCAGACCACCAGAGGTGGCTGACTCAATACCGGAGATTCCGAAGTACTTTGTCATGATAGAGACAAAAGTGGGGATATTTTTATTTGTGTTCGCTTTCAGTGTCGTGTTTAGAGTCGATGCCATATTGTTTCCGTAGCCACGCTTGCAATTCGATAAATATTTAGGCCAGAGATAATCTTGTGATTTGGTTGCTTCGGATATAAACTACAACACGCCGGGTTCGACAATATCCGTCCCCCGTTATGGCGATAGCGGCGAATTATTTGTGGCTAGTCACAGCTACATCTAACTCAATACTACGTGTAAGCGGTACGTTTAAAGTGTCACGTGCCATCACCGTTCTCTACACGAACCACAGCACGTGTTAAGCAGACCATAGAAGTTTCCGCGTTGGTGTTCCTGCATGCGAAGTGTTCACAAAAACAACACACTGCAGTCCCTTGCTGGTGCTTGTGCCTCTAGAACCCTGAGCTGCGTTGTTCGCAAGACTACATGTTGATGGAACACCAGTAGGGATGAAACGACCCGCAAAGGTGACTTCCTGTGAATTAAGGGTCACCACTTGTTTCGCGGATTTCATCTGACATTGGTGATGTACTTCTATGTAAGGGAGATCTCGCAAAACCCTTTCCTTTTGACATCTTAACTTAGAATTCCAAGTGGGACATTACCATGAGCTCTCCAGGACGGTTGGAGGGCGTGTGCACTGTCCCATGTCCTAAGTTCGTGCTCGAAAATCCAATGGGTGATTCGGCAATCTAAGTTTCTCATGAACGTAAAGATATACAACGTGGTGGAAATCACACTCAGCGTAAATAAGCCTTAAGCCTGTCTAATGAATTCTAAACCAGTATGCATAAATGCTTCTGAATGAACTGCATAACAGCACTGCACTGTTTGGCAAAAGTTCACATCTGCAAGATGCCGGCCACAACCGTAGGGCTCGGCAGAATCTGTTTCTTTTAACTGCATAGGTTATCCCCGATGGTAGTCCAACCACCGAAGAAATTACAGCACTGATCACTGAAGTACATATCTGCTTGTATACCCTCAGCCATCGAAGTCGACGTTAGAATATCAACTTATCGGCCGACGGCTTCCAGCGTCACGGTGTATGTGACTTTTGGCCACGTTCGTCCGCTACTGTCTGAATAAAAACGCTTTCCTCTGGTGAGGATACTAGTGAGTGACACCGGCAGCCACCGATGGAATTCGTGAAGAAAATCATTGACTTACGTTGACGATTTTAACTGGTTTGGCACCATCACAACAGCAACGGAGCCTTTGCAATCGGCTTGTTGTCCGTAAATGTTTACACTCCACTTTTTACTATTTCCACAACACTAATAGTTTTCGCCGTCGTTGTTGTACGCAATATGATACCTGACTCACAGCCCTTGGCGTTCCAATCGTAGTTATCTTACAGCATTTAACTGAGCTTAATGTATCCAACATGTTCCTATTGGTAGTTGATCACCTGCGGTAATTTGTTCACCATAGCCGTAAGTAACACTGGCTCTGTGAGTACCACACGGTAACTTGCGTGCCGTACTGATCGATCATTTTAGCTGAACTATCGTGAAAATCAGTGTTTGAATAAACACTTGAAGCGAGATTTGACTGTTGTCAACTTTCCTCTGATCCAAGATATCTTGGGTCGATTAAAGTGGTATTGGCCAAAGCGTCTTTGGCGTTTACTGGTACTTTATCTGGTTGTGCCCAATTTTAATCCGGTTTCGCACCCTCTTTCTGCCTTTTTCATTTCTGTCGTTTTACTATTGTATGCTTGTTAAAATTACACTTTGTTTTCCACATAAAAATAGCTGTTTCGCAAAACTCCTGGGATCTTCGTTTGATGAATCTAGTGCAGCTAGCGGACCGCGTAATTGTTCAGAGCCAGAAATAGATTTATCTGGCGGTATGCAGTGTGACGTTTGCTGCCGCTGGTATCACAAAGTTGTACCAGCTTACAAGCAGACGAGTACAAAATGCTATCATCCAGCATGAACTTCCTTTTCAGTTGTGCTGAATGCTGCGTTCAGAGATCGACGAGCCCTGCTATCACCGTTGCTAAACATTTAGAGCTGGCCTCAAGGTTGGCAGATGTTGAGAAGGCGGTAGCCGAACTCGCCTCTATTGCCTCGCTCGATGCCAAAATGGATTTGAGTTTGAAATTCCTGATTATTGCGATTGAGGACACTGCGGCAGACTGCAACATTGCTGACGATCAATCCGCTGGGGTCTGTCACTCGGTCAAAAAGTCGCACATCTTACCGGACACTCCAGGTAGCATTGCTGACTCTCTTCATGAGCCCGTCAGAATGAAGAAAAATTGGGTGTGGAAATACCAGAAGCCCTATACTAAACCCAGTGAATTAGTTGCCACGAAAGCAAGAAAGATGCAATCTTCCTCAGTCGTAAAGTCATCTGACTGTTGTACACAGGAGAACCTTCCGAAGGTGCTGCTCGTCTCAGCTGCCTCTGAATCAGCCCTTTCTCACGACGAGTTGGTAACTGCTCAATGCCCCATAAGGTCCACGGCTCCAGCTCCCGTGAGCCAAAAGAAGAAGCGGACTAGCTCTACACGTAAAACTCCGAAATGGCTTGAAGACCCAGGAGATGGTAAGACGTCTGCATTAGAGCAGAAAACCTGCGCTACCGTTGCTTTGAAGTCGTTTGCGGAGACAATGACCGCCCCACCGCCAGTCGTGAAAACAGCTGGTGTAAGTGTCGAGTCCAAGGCACGTGGGGCAAACACTCCCCGTCGTGGCGACTCTTGCACGGATAGTAACGTTATATTCCGTAACGTTACTGAACCTGTTGCTGCTTTCCCAACGGAACACATCTTGGATGACATTAAGTGGCTCAAACTGTACGTCACACAGCTGCATTCACCTGGCTTCCCTGGTATCACTGTCAGAAAGCTGACCAGATTAGTGAACGTCCCCATCGGTACGGCAAATCCGCGACCCTGACTACTTCGCGTGGTCCTTTCTACCCCGGCGAAACGCAAATCATTACTGCGGTTTGCATTCAAACTCAATGGTAGTGGTCTGAACGTTCAGCCAGACCTTCCATTGGCACGTAGACTGAAGTTGAAGGGGGCCATCAAAGACCTCAAAACTAGACAGGCGGCTGGTGAGCAAGGCCTCCGTCTGGTGTGTTTTCAGGTGGTCAGCCGGAACTTATTTTCCGCCCTATCAGAACCCATCCTGACGGCGCACGATCCAAGCATGGTCGTGCTGACTTTCTTGAGATAGTACTTAGCAACGTCCCTAGCTTAAGGAACAAGGTGAACAGTTGGGTCTACTTGCAAACAAATCTCGTCCCGACATACTTACTTTCACTGAAACGCGGTTGTCTCCGGATAGCACGGACCGTGAAGAATGTTTACCTGGGTTTGCACTGCTTCGAACTGATCGCTCGGTTGTTTGTCAAGGCGGATGCGTTGTACTGTATGTGAGCTGTAACTTAGATGTGTCGAGGACCCGCATATTCCAGTCATCGGATCAGACTGTTTAAGCCCTATCGGCTGTTTTGTGCACTTCTTCTACCCAGATTACAGTTGTAGTGATACATTTGAGCACGGGAACTTCTTCCAGGGAGACTATTGACTTTATTCGTACCCAGTCTGCGAATAAGTTTCAGTTCTAGGGGATTTCAACCACCCGGAACTCTGTTGGGCAGATCTTTCTTGCAATTAAGCGTCAGGAACATTCGGTGTCGACTTATTTGAGCTGACTCTCCAAGTGCATTTGCACCAGTTCATGGACTTCTCAACTGGGTATTTGGACAACCAAATACCACATACTTTAGATCTGCTTCTCGTTAAGTCCCTCGACTTCGTGACTGACGTTTCGTACGGTGCACTTCTAGGGCCTAGCGATTATGCATGCATATCCTCTTGCTGTGCTCTTTCAAGACGTCAACAAACCGTCGTTGAATTACTTCCAAATATTTGGTGGGCGTACTTTAGTGTAATGCGAGCTAAGGCTTCAGTTCGGAACAGTGATATCTCGATGGCCGACTCTGTCCAGTAAGCCTGAGGTAAATTTGAGGCATAACTTTTGGAGGTTTTCACACCTTATTTTCCACTCATGAGGAAAAGAGGCTTACGGGCACAGCCTCTTTGGATAAATATCACAGACAAGTACCTACTCAAGAAACGGTCTAGATGCTGGTGAACTTAGCAAGCAACCCCAAAGACCAGTACCTAGGATAGTTATCGAGAGATTAGAAATAAATGAAAGCAACATCTCAGGACTGTTCTTCTCCAGTACGAGCAGGGTTTAGCGGTCTCAGTCGTAGCTATTCGCAAGAAGTTTTGCTTACGTTACAAGATGCAGCGGAGCCAAACTGTCTATACCAGCGTTATTGCGAGCAGATGGGACCCTTGCGCAAATTCACTATGATGAGGCTTGTATAACTAATGACCAGTATACTGGAGTCTTTGATCGGCAGACCACTTTAACACAGGTTGGATTGGTTTCAAGTGATTCAGAGGATTCTTGCTTGGCTGTTTAACATAACAGAGACTCAGATCTTCGAGCTACTGCAAGGTATTAATCCCTCTAAAGCTTCCGGTCCTGATTCAATTCATCCGAAGCTGTTGCATGAATTGGCCACCGAGCTGAGTGGTCCTCTCACATGCGTGTTTTCCATATCGTTAACAGCCGAATCCTACTTTCGGAATGGAAGGAAGCAATCATCTGTCCGCTATTTAAGGACGGTGACAGCGTTCTTCCCGCGAGCTACCGGCCTGTCAGGTTAACAAGCGTAGTAATCAAGTTGTTTGAAAAGCTGATAGGGGATTCAGTGGAGAACCACCTGAATAGATACAACCTGCTCAGCGTTGCGCAACATGGATTCCGCAAGGGATTTTCATGTCAGACTAATCTATTTGTAGCTCGTGAAAGCTGGGACGAAGCTGTAGACAGTGGCCACGCTATAAACGTGTTATTCGTGGACTTTTCGAAAGCTTTTGATACTGTTCCACATCTTCGGCTCTCACTAAAGTTGAGATCTTACGGGATATCTGGTCGCGTCCTTCAATGGGTGTCTGCCATCCTTGAGGGGAGGGAACAGTGCGTACGGGTGGGGCTTAGCCTTTCGCTCAGGCAAGCTTTCCTTAGTGGCGTTCCGCAGGACTCGGTATTGGGGTCATTGTTGTTCGCAATCTATGTAAATGACTTGCCGGGTGAGCTAGGAGTGTCATCACTAATGTTTTCTGCTGATCTTAAGCTCTGGAATATTGTGGATATCCCGGGGGTTCTTGAGGCAATTCAGGATGCCTTGGATAGGGTCTGGGAATGGTCTGCTTTATAGTTGATGTCAATAAATGGGGACAAGTGCTCTGTTCTCCGGATCGGAGCTGATAATCCTCTCACCCAATATGTGGTCGGCCGGGGGTAAAATCCCTGTTGGTACTCAGCAGATTAATTTTGTGGTCGTACACTCATCAGCACTTCATTCTGGAGACAATTGGAAGAATGCTGCTTGTCCGGGATTTCCAATGATATGATTTATCTGCCGCTCTTTAGGAATCCTAACGGCCAATAATTATTTGTGAAACTATTCTCGGCATTCGTCTGTGCCACCTGGAATATTGTATCTAGACTTGTCCACCATGCCTTACTCGAGACAAAATGGACTTAGAGAGGGTGGTAAGAGTGGGCACTCAGTTAGTGCAGGGTCTAGGGGGACAGGCATATCCTGAAAGCTTGTAGTTTGGGGATGTACTCTATGCACTACCGAAGTATAAGAGGGAACCTGATTCTCACTTATCGCATTTTGACGGGCATGATCGGCCCGGGCGTATCAGGGATATTTAGTCCCAATACGTTAGTTAATTTTCGCAGTCACCTACTGAAACTGCATAAACCATAGTCTGATACCATTAGGACGGAAACTCGTCTGTCGCGGCGAGTCATAGATCGCTGGAATTCACTTCCAGTTCATGTGGTTAGGGAACCTACTGTTAAGGGTTTTGCGCGTCAGCACAATGCTCTTGGGTGGCAACACCAAATCTTTCATTTCTCCTAACTGACTCACCTTCGCATTTCAGTCCTTTTTGAAATAACTCAAATACCTTGGTATTCTACTTGCTTAGCTCTTTCCACTTTCTCTTCTTGTTTTCTGAGTTTACTTTTTCGCTTTCTTACTTCACCTAACCGGCCCAGCAGGTACTGCTATGGCAGGGTACGTGGGACTTAATTGGTTGGACAGGGTGTGATGCGGTCTTTGTTTTAGGTACATCCGTATTTCAAAGTCTGCCAACTCCTGGTTCAACAACCCGCTGAAGAAGGAACGCTCACGGAATAATCCTATCGCTCCACTTGAACTTGAATCGTTAGGTAAAGTTCCTTCCAACTCGAATCGACTTGGTGATCTAAATATTCATGTGCTTTTGCAAACTGTATGGAGGTAGCATGGTATGTGATGAGGGTAGCTGACAGGTTAGTGGGTTATTAAAAGGCATACGAATTTCCATCTCGCCCACTTCAATCTGTAGATTGAAGCATTATGCGAAAACATCTTGGAATTGATACAAAATGTTATATGTTACTGCTTCATGTCTGTGTCCATATATTTTAGGAAAATCAGAACAGACTTCAAGATATGTCCAACACCTTTGATTTCTATTAAAATGTCTTCTACTAAAAGTGTTCAGTAAGTTTTGCATTTACTTCAGTGGCTATGCGTGAAGCATGATATCAACTGCTTCAGCTCTGTTATGTTATCGGCGACACGGTTCCTCAATATTATCCAGCCATAATTGTCCGTCTTACTCCGGCAAGCGGCTTAGTTCCTTGCCCAAAGCAAAATACAAACCTGTTTAACCGCATCTTCATTTTAGAAGCAGAGGAAAGTCCCACGGATCTATGTCTGGTGGATGCGGATAAAATAGGAGTTCCTGTATGCCACCAATGATAGCAGGTTCCGATCTCTTGACAGTTTAAGCTTATGGGTAATTATGCGGAACCAGTGCACCAGCTCGCAAATCTGCTCTTATATTGTCACTAATATACAATCAGAAGCCGCAGCAGATCAAAGCAGTAGGTACTGATAATTGTCAACTCGTGTAGCTTGTTGTTAGATCCATATCAATAAGATTACAGAAAATCGTGCATGCTTCTTGTAGTGGGTTGAATTCTAGGCTGTATGGCCATGGAAAAGCTTGGGGCTTCTATAATTGGGAACGGGTATTACCACCTGCCACTAATTGCGAGGTAGCTGGTCCCAGTCTATATGTATGAATTCGAAGTTTTATTATAGGCTTTGGATTGCTTTTTTCATTCCAAAAGCAGTATACTTACTGCTAATCGTGCACAGACCTCTGGTATGTTCTAGTGTTTATGAATAACTCTTTCGATATGGAAGTATTTCGGTGTTGCCCCTCTCAACGCAGACACACCAGGACCGCAGTTTCGTCCTGCTTTGGACGCAATAGATGGAGATAACCTGAGCTTGGGTGGAGCTCAGTGCCTAGTGATTCACGGCTGACGTCCTGATCACAATGCCCCTGAGATCCGCGATCAACGCTTGGCACAGCGGAAATGAATTCAAAGTTGGATTTGGAGAACATGCTGCGTGGTTAACTTGCGAAACGCAACCTCTGTTGAGACCTCGGTTCAATTTGGGGTAGTGATTCGTCATTCCGATCGCAATGACCGTATACGTATTCCGTTGTTGAGGAGCAACACCCAACAACCGTCAGCTTGGGGCCATTCGCGACCATATCATGTTGAATGTGCCCTTAACTTCTGATGAAGGACTCTCTCTCAGTTCAGTCCACGCACTGGCTACCACAGGTAAAATTAAAATGTAAACAAGGTCCGATTTGTCCAAATTAGACCTATGGCATCTACTCGACTTGACACAGGTTCGGCTGCGCAACAAACTTCATTATCATCTAGTGGAGACGGTGCAGGAATCTACTGTCATTTTAGCCCCACTTAAACGTTAGCCGGATGAATACTTTTCAGGAACGTGTGTCAGTACTTTCTCCTTGCTTTCTTTGGTTTCCTGTCATGCCATAAATCTCTCGGGGTTATCCTTCTCATGTGGTATTGATGACATAGGTGCTAACTCATTGTCGACGGTATCTTTAGGGTAAATTTTACAAGCTCTCACGAAGATGGTACAAGCCAATGATTGTTTGCAGTTTATAAGAAAAATACGCTAGAGTTGGAGTATTGTCATGTCTAAGTTGATTTACGGTGCATGGATCAAGTGCGCGCGCTGTTTGAATTCTTCTGAAGCTTTGCATGTAAAAGTGCACTATTATCCATTTCACTTTCAGGACACACCACGTAATCACACACACACACGCACACACACACACACACACACACATATATATATATATATATATATATATATATATATATATATATATATATATATATATATATATATATATATATATACGTAATCACACACACTCCACGTAAACACGAATATACACAAGCTGACGGCTACCTCTATTGTCCGGTACATGCTAAAGTGTTCAACATGCCAAAATCCCTTCGGATCGTTTAGGATAACCAAATGACAGAGTAGTGCTGTCGGCTTCAATTTGGGGAAGACTCGGCGATTGCCTGCCTGAAGTTCACTTTGTTCATGCAACGATTTTCCCAAGACCGTTATTCGTCTTGAAGCAACTTTCTTGATCGCCCACATTCAGCAGCACTAATGTTCACGAAACGTTACAATACACGTCAACATACATTCAGGAATCTTCTGCGCCTGCATTTTCTATAGGGCTAGCAATGCTGTTATCTCTCTGTGACGCATTCTTTACTTTTATCTCCTACACGGCAGGGGACTTACCCCTGAGACTAACGACTGAAGCAGCTGGCAAATACAAATTTGGCGAAATCTGTGGACTGTGATTACAGACCCGACATTTCCGCGATTCCGCGAAAAGTAGGAGAATCGCGGAATTTACTAATGATGAACAATCGTTTATCATGGGTAAAATAGTATGTGCTTGACAAGTCCCGTAGGATGGCTGGGGTAAAAATTCAAATTTTCAGGATCATCGAATAAGTAAATCCTTATTTCAATCGTCCACCGATTTAAATGCACTACTACATAAGGATAATTTACAGTGGGAACTGGATATACACACGAAAAATAGTATAGAGAAATGTTATATTTCAGTAAATGCGTGAGAAATAAAAAGGAAACGACAACGCTCACACGTTTCTTTCTTCGTCTAACAGATGTGATAGGTTAATCCAGTTTAGCTACATCCAGGCTAATCACATGAACACGATTACATGTATCCTCACCGCCACGTTGCGGAGAGGGCTGTTAGGCACATGCTTAGTTTTGCGTTGTTTCGTCCTCCAAGTGGAACGGACTATATCAAGTAATGCAAGTTTGAAAGCGTTTCATCAAGGCTTTTTTTGAAAAGCATTAGTGTAGAGGCAAGGATAACATGTGTCGGAAGGACGTTCCAGGCACGGGACACACGGAGGGAGGAAATGTTTCATCGACCATGAAGTAAACTTTAGTGCGCAGCCAGTTTGAGCTCATGACCTCTCAGGTTGGTATTTTGGCTCAGTTGCAACAGAGTGCGATATGGGTGAGTTGGATTCGTCAGTATTAAGCAAACCATGATTAGGTCTGCTTGCTGACGTCGATATTCACCAATACAATCTCAGGGACTGCAATCTGCATTGGTAGGAGAGATGAAACAACCATCTAACGAGTTTGGTCTCTCTACGTTGTGGAGTTTTAACTGCATGGACGGCGCGCTTGTGCCAGGGGCGCCAGGTCTGAATCACTCATTCCAGGTGGGGTCTCACGTAGGCGTTCAGCATTTTTGGAAAGATTGATGGCTCGAAAATGCCAAAGACACTCCGGAAGAGTCTAAGATGTTGACGGGGTCTTTATGATGCCTTTTCAGCCTGTTTCGAGCAATGAAGATCGTCCTGCACGATCATTCCGAGGTCGTTTTCTTGGGAAGCACCTTGTAACTGCTAATCTTCAAGTCGACATTCATAGACATCGCTCTAGAATGCTATGTGATCACCCGATGTCCTGATATCATACCAAATGTTGATATCATCTGCAAATAGTAAGAAATTCGACTGCAGTACACTGCAGTACAGATCGTTAATGAATGTGAGGAATAAACGTGGCCCCAGTGCCGGTGCTTGAAGCATGCCACACTGGACGTCACTTGGGTCGGAAATGGAGCTGCGGACGAGAGGACGTTGCCCAGCCACCCGAGTATGGAGTCACCGATTTCATATCTTCGAAGTTTTGTTAAGAAGAATGCGGTGGTCCAAACGATTTTTTAAAACAATGTACACGCGTTTCAGCGTCAGCAGTGTGCATTCCACCGGACCTTGGTTGGGCTCGAACCCGCAACTCGACTCTTGCCAGTCCGCGAAAAATGAAAGGTTCGTGGGATGGCGGAAAAAATGGGAAATTCATAAAGAAAGCCACTTTAAATCTGTTTATGTTGTAATAAATAAACTTGCATACTGAAGAAATTCTAAAACGATCAGCTGGATATTGGTAGATTTCTCCATCTGTTTACCATCTACAATCCAAGTCCCCTTGTCTCCACACTCATAGCTACATCCACGGTTTTATCGAGACCCTAGTGTCACTCGTGTAACTATCGAATACGCAGCCGAGTCCTATCTGTTTGCGCACACTGTGTATTCACTCGGTTGTCCATTATACAAACACCCATTGCCCACATACACATTAAATCAGTTCGACATCTGTTCGTTCACACCTTTTGCAAACACCTCACCCGTATAAAAGGTCCCCATTACGACCACTCGCGAACGGCTTTCGCGACCGATATCACAAAACATATGGCCGCATGCAACTGTGATGTCATTAAACACCTCTATGGCTGTTGGGAAGAACATCATCAACCAATTGAAAACCACTGAATCACAGTCCCCGGAAACCCATAAGTTTTACGATGACTTCACCCATCCACCCAATTAGCTGTAAACTGCCACTAAGGATAACTGGCTGCAGCATCTGCAGGCAGAGAGAATGACGTTTTATGCGTCTAGCAGAATGAAAAATCGCGTGCAAATCTGCTTCGCTCGAGCTGCCTTGAAAGCCCATGTGCTGCTGACATCACAGGCTAGCAGACCCTTCTTGAAAGTCATTGGAGCCCTCGACCTCAACCAGTTGATCTCCTTATCCACTGATCCATGCAGCTATACCGACATCCCAGGCCTGGTTGGCATCCCAGCTCAGGCTGCCGAATGATTAATCTATTGAAAAAAGGGTGGAAGAACTGCAGGAAGAAAAATGTGAAGACTCGCTGGGCTTCTGGTGATGGATGAAGGGAAGGACTGTCTGACGGTGTCCACCGTTATCTACAAATTCCTACTACTTCGTTAGACGCGGAAAGGCGCTTCAGTGCCTACAAACATGTTGTGCCTGACAAACTTCACAACCTTTCACACAGTAGCACAAAGCACCTTGCTGGGCTTTATTGTAATTCCTCTGACTGACATGTATATAGTGCCTAAACTTCTGTTTAGTTTAGTCTTCGCGGCGAAATCACAGACTTTTACGCTAGCGCAGCAGCAACTTCGTGAAAGTTTCCATTTTGATCGCGGATGGAATGTTTCACCACCACGGAAGACTGGGTCTTTAAGTATGATTCGATTATGATACTCTTCAACGGTTCTCATCATGGCGCTTCGTAGTTAGACGCAAAGCTTCCTTAATAATTTTCACATATTGGTGTTACTTGTCACACCGTGTGGTTTTCGGAGATTAATTGGAATCGAACCTATGTATGAATTTTAAGGAATAGTGTGCTCTTAACCATAGGTGTTAGTTCATCAGCAACAGTAATAATCATCCTTAACTGCGTTTTATCCCCGAAAACTTGGCAACATTATGTTCTAGGCAGGAAGTCAGTAACAAAATCTTCACATTTCATTAGAACCATGTACCACTCCACGTTTCTCTAATATAAGTTTACATTTGGCAGCCTAGATTTGGTTCATGCAAATTGGCTTATGGTTCACAAATTTGTTGACTTCTACCCAGGATGGGTGCTCATGGGAAGTCAATTACACGGTTACGTATAACCGCAGAACTCACCAGCTGAGATTACTCCGCTTTTTGCGTAATACAAGGTAAATACCAACTCTAAGGAGCAGACTTTCGGTGCTATTTTCCTCATCATCCAAGTCGTCATTTAGATGAATAGATGACTAAATCCTAACGATACGCTAACTGGAACTAACAACCACGATTAATTTCTATCTTGAAAGGGTACCCCTAGAGTAAATAATGTAAAACCAAGGCTGACTCATCCAAACTCATTGCAGTTGAACCAAAATTATACCTTGCGAACTGACAGCCTCTCCAGCTCATAAACATCGCACGTCTCTTAGCTTAGACTTTGTGTGGAAGCTTCAGGCCATGGAAAACCGAATCATCTGCCATGCTCCGTGCATCAGCTATCAAGACATTTATCGCGATTTATGAAAGTAAAAACTACTAAACGTGCTTCCCTGTTGTCTGAAAAGGCACGTGTTGCGGTGTGCACAACCCAGGGTCCTGTCACGAATCATGAATGGAAGTTGCCAAAGAAAGAAACCTTGTCCACAGGGCGTTGTGTGAACACCACACGCATCCATTCTTTTTCTCCGATCGCATCAGTGTCTAACTCTTTGTAACCAACCTGTTAGCCGAAATTGCAGCCGAACGTACACATAAAGCCCAGTTTAGCGTGCACCAGGTAGACACACAATTCACATGCGTCAGCCATGTAGACTGTAGAGATTCCCGACCCCTCATTGGTCAATCTCTTCTTTGTGGATTTAACCCGAGCAGCAATTGGTTCTGCGCATTATGTGACCGAAACATCATCAAAGCCGCGTCATGTGCAAACAAGTGTTCGGGCAAACAAAGCAAACGAGTCATCAAGCGAATTGCCTGGGCGGTTTGCTATGGTGGTGAACTGGATTTGACCCAGCGCTGGGTTACCAGCTCCGCCTGTCGACTTGTAAAATGCAATACAGATGACCACGTGCACTGTTCATTTGTATGTTAGGCCAAGAAACGCTGGTCAGCGAATCCATCTACCTAACTCTGACAGCGTTGCTCATAGGGCGGGACTGTTCATTCAGTGGCAGACGCAGGAATCAGGAGCGTACCAAAGGAACATCCTGAATTCCGCGAGAATAAGGTCCCGGAATGCCCAAGGGCCAATAGGACCATTTTAGCGCCATACTTTACCTGGATCAGATAACTGCATTTGACGATCACAACAAGTAATACTAAAATTGTGCGTCAGACATGTGCTCAGTTTGGAGTAGCGCTTCTGCTGAGCATGAGAATAGGTACATCTCCGAGGTTTAAAGTTTAAAGCCGTTGCGACGACGATAGAGAAACAGGCCTTGTGGCATAACTCTGATATGTCATGAAAGTCCATCAGTAAACGCATGGAACCACGCCATCGTGTTTTTGTTACATGCTATGAATATGTCTGAGTCATCAACAACCGTGCTGGGTGTACAGTGGTCAGGTTTCTGGTCTCCTATTTGGTGGTCTTGCTGAGAAACAGCATTGGTGAAGGCCACAATGATCATGGTTGCTCTTGGAGCGATTCCTCTCTAATCAGAAAAATAAGTGGAAGGTCGGAAGCGCGTTTATGCGCGACCGCACCAGATTAGTGATATGAGCGCCATTGCTTTTGTCCATGAGATGGGGCATCATATAATTTGTAGGCACATACATTTTGCAACATGGAATAGTCAGTCTGGTGACCCGACATCACTGAAAACATGAGCAACACTTAGCCAGCCTGTCGATGAGGTGCAAATATCTGTCGGCACTGAAATAACCCGGACATAATGGGCAATATGTTCAACTGGTACAGAACTATTCGACACACTGCGAACTTCGGAGTAAAGTGTGCTCGCCTTTTGGTTAAATAGATTTGCTAAGGTTTATAAGAACGCACAATCCTGGTTCAGTGGAATCAGGTAACCTAGAGGTTCCAATCCGCAGGAAGCACCTAACCTGCAAATTACTTCGTGTATCATCATATGTTAGGATCGCAATCCTGAACTCTGTGTGGACTTCTCAATTCGTGCACCCGGCTGACCATAAGTCGGCAACGGTTGAACCAATTGTAAGGGAGTTGAAGGGGATTTGGAGGGCACAAGCGGAAATTCATCACATCTAGACGCAATCAGACAGCCATCACTCGCTGTACAGCAGTTTCCCCCTTTGGGAATCGTTAGCAGTGTGCATTCCAGCTTACTCCAGCGACGCTAGAACCGCAACTTGATTGTTACCAATCAGCAGCCAAGATTACTGGGCTGTAGCCAATAAGTTAGTCACGTCTGTCCTTACCAAGCTTCATACCTCAATAGTCTTAATCATGGAATGGTAGCAGTGTGGTTGCGGGTTCAAGCGGTTACAGGTGTAAGATTAAATAAATAAATCAATAAATAAATGAGTTAACTGAGCGT
The DNA here is from genome assembly GCA_944474145.2 of Dicrocoelium dendriticum. Taxonomy (NCBI): domain Eukaryota; kingdom Metazoa; phylum Platyhelminthes; class Trematoda; order Plagiorchiida; family Dicrocoeliidae; genus Dicrocoelium; species Dicrocoelium dendriticum. The sequence continues at coordinate 34,022,326 of OX104059.1, read as the reverse complement.
GCAAATGCTGGACTGCTCACTGCTACGGTGAACCTCATCCAACCCCACTGACCGGTGGTTACAAAGCCATTCCAAGCTTCGTTTTGAGGTGTAGCGGTAAGTTTATTTGAAAGGAGCATGGTTTTACCATGTGAATAGTGAATGTAAAAGACAGTGTCTTTGGTTTCTTCCAGTCCTTCGAGTATTCTGGTGCAATCCAAGTCGCCCTTGAACTCATAGTCGTGGGTGAATAATATTTTGTACAAGTGCTTTCTGGTTTCGAAATTTCGGCTGCAGCTTTCTGATCACGATGGCTTGCGCATTGTCCAACATACGCCTTCTGCTTCCTTTCTAGATCATTTAGCTTCAGTGCAGGGCGTTCTGACGGAGGCTTTGGGCTGGAAATGATGTCCACTACTTGTCAGGTACTCTAAAATTGATCTGTAGACAGTCTTGCTACTGCCTTGCCACTATTCTGACAAGAAAATTGACGAAAAAATCTCTTTTCAACTTACCTTTGATTAGACAAATAATAGCGCAAAATTGGCGCTGTCAGTAGTCGATAGTGGCAGCCACTCTGTTCACTTGGGGCTGAATTGAATTAAGGTTCGGATTTCATTTAATATGAGCGAGGATCTAAAGCAAGAGTATAATGATAGTCTTTTCTATTGTGGCGCCCATGGTACTTCTCACCCCCTATGGTGGTCCTTCATCGAAGAGTAACCCAGGGTTGAATGACAATGGAAGTCACATAGTAAACCCACTCCATGCAAACAGTATGATTGGATAATGCTCTTCGATCGTCATTTGACTCGTCCCTATGTCCGATAGTGAAGAATAAACAATGATTTTATACAGGTTAAGAATTACAGCTTCGTAAGTTGCCTTGGGTGAACTGCTAGATTATCAGAAAACGTTAATGAAAAAAATGCAATTGGTAATTCTACCGTCAAAAGAATAGATTTATTGTATGTAATGCAGTAGCCTTGCACTCTGAATGTATGCATAGCTTCAGTGGGCGAGAAAAATATACCTCCAATATATTTCTCGGGGATAGGATTGAGACTAGTGTCAAGTAACTAACTATAAGTGGCGGAGTGAACCATCCAAACAAGTTTTACATATGGTCAGTGTAGCTGCACAAACAAAACATACGGGGAGAGCGTTTCAAGTTTGGTACATGTGAATGGAAAAGAAATTGCTACGTCACTCCAGACGGCTGTACTGTACTGTCGATTTCAAGGTGTGATCACTCAGGTTGGTGGTACTGCTGTGTTGCACTAAAGAGCGGCACACGTGCTTTGGACTGTGTAAAATCCAGTATGCTGTTATCAGTTCACCTCGTAATCAGCGATACACCCCGCTGAATATGCCCAGACGGATGGTACGCATAAGCTGGTGCTTCTGCTTCGATGATCTAGTTATTTTGGCACGAAGAACTAACACCATGGCGCATACACAAAAAACTCAGCCACATGACGTTAGTCAATGATATTGCACCCCTCCATGCAAGTTATCAAGGAGGACAGTACTTGGATGTGCTAGTGATTTTGATTTATGCAATGAGGTCGCTGATTTCCGCTTCGTGACTCCGTTTACACGACCTTTTGTCCTCAAAGGCCAACCTTAACCCTTACAGGTTGCAGTTCTGCTGAAGGCTCATCACAGGTAAACGTAGTTGGATGGACGCCACCCATCTACCAAAATGATAAACAACTGTATCAGCCTTTTATGATATGTCAGCAACGACGCTCAATTGAAAACTGTCTGATCCGAACCCACAACTTTGCTCTCTTGAGCCATGGACTATAGCCACTGAACTATGGATGGTGATGGTGGACGAATTTGACTGGTTCTTAGCTGCAATACAACCTTACACATTATCTGCGATGCTACATGTTACGAGGGTGCTGAGGACAGGGTTGCCCTAGAGAACGACGATATCCTTGGAAACCACATCCTGTGCATATGCATACCTTGCGTAACAATGAAGAGCAAGCATCGCTAAGTCGCGGCTACTAATCGACCATGATGATTCACTGCCGTCACATACTGCTCAGTGGATGAAGTCGTTTGCTCCTAGGAGTTATGTCATGAGTTCGGATCCAGCAAGACGTTGTGGACGCGCTACTGATGAGACCCAGAGGAAAGGAACAGTAATCTGGAGCATTTCCGGGTGTATAGCAGCTTTCTGACTGAGTCCATCTGTAAAGAACTATCGGCAAATTCGAACCACTCTGGTCAACTGCGGAGTAAATGTAGGATGGTTGGATAACAACAATCTTGCTAACAAACCATACAATACTTCGAAACCCAGACCTGGAGATCTGAGCCTACCGGTACACGGAATATATATCAGATCCTCCCAACATCCCATTTATCTGCCATTTACCCCCTTTCACTAAAATTCCCGTTGTCCGGATGTCTCGGTTCGCACCGCAATTTAACCATCATGAACATGAAACAAAAACTACAGAAAACAACAGCGCAGGACATCGTGATTATCCATTTTGCGGTTAAGTGCCTTCGTAAGTTTTCGCACACTAAACCCCATCTCATATGAACACTAAGTAACAGATTAGAACGACGGAGCAGAGACCTATATATCGGACGAGTGCCTGTACCCATGCTGGTCAGTCTTCCGTGTGATTACATCATCTCTCCTCTGTTCTACCACATAAGTAGTGGACTATGAGGTGTAATTTCCCTCAGATGGTACCAACACCGATTCTATTACCGAGAATTACCAACCTGTTCTGCCTCTATTCACATGCACGAGTGTGCACGGGAACCAGTTTGCATTTTTGGTCGTCCGCATGGACGCGAATATGGATTTAACGAACGAATAGCTGACTTTCATTCCTGTGTGCACCGGCCGAGCAACTGATGCGTCACCCAGCACTGATTACCAAAAATAGGTTAGAAGTCCAGTACTGAAAGCGTTCCTTGCTCACACTGGGTTACGGCCTGAGCACCTGCTTTGGGATCATGTGAAAGCAATGAATGTGGTATGCGAGTGACATGGATTCCCCATGTCGTACGGACAAAACAAGATCTCATTACTCTTTCTTGTCCGGTTGTCCTGGATTCAAATGATTGAGGAGGATGCTGTTGAATATCAGGCTGACTGATACTCCCTTTCTCACCTCAAAAATAAGACATTTCACAGATCGCTTATGAGATTTAGGTGTTCAGAATGTGAGAATATCGTGACGTCGGCCAATCCACTTGGCAAGTTAGACTCTTGGGGGCAAAGTAAGTTCAGTTCAGTCCAAGCGTAGATTACTTTCACACAGCCGGTTCACATGTAGGCACAACAGGACCGATCTAACACCATGTTACGGACACAATTGGTTTACTAGGTCAGGTAGTTTTGTTTTTCTCCGCTTGCAAGGTTTAACTTCCGCTTAAGGTGCTTATTCCGTTGTAACAGAGAAAGCGCGAGTGACTTGACCGCAATTGCTCTTTCATGCATTTCTGCCAGTCCATCGAACAAAGACCAGTAAGGCTTTGGAGGAAACGGAAAGTTGCCTTGGGGCAAAAATGAATGCTGCTCCCACGAATGACTCACATCACCTGAGCGTTTTCCAAATTTCACATCAAGTGAGCTGTCTACCAGCCAGTTGAAAGAAGATAGCAGAAACTTCCTCTGTCTAAATGTGGCTCGGGTGGGCTATAGACAGGGTGGAAGCTTAGGAAATAACCAAGGAAATATAAACGGTCTACCACGTATAGCATACAAGTATACAAATAACACCGTTGTGAAAATCGTACAGTTTATCGTCATTATAGGCGATACATTGTCCAACTAGATTATTGGACTTCATTTGTACCTCAATTTGATTCCCATGAAGTGAAATTAAAATGCTGAGATGTGGCTGCAAAAACGAATTCTTTGGATGCTTGGACACATAAATGACTGGTGTTATATGCTTGGGAAACTGATACATCTTATTAAAGTACATTCAAATGAACTAATCGCCTACCTCACTCAATCTATCTTGCCAATAATGCTGTAATCATTACACCGCGGTCAAATTTATTGTACATCCACTTAGGAGGAAGTCAGTTTTGGAAAATCGATAATGTCATTATCCGCCATAGCAACTTGTTTGTTTCGGTTCAGAACTAGTGAAATAAGCGAGTGCTTCAGGGAAAACGAGTTTATGATATAGCTTTTGTCCTCACCGTTGCTTTCCATCACCTTTCCGTATGTTGTCATCCTACTAATACCTTGCAGATAGTGTCGCTGATCGATACCAACCCTTAGCGTCGCCCATTTCCACGAACCTTGTCGGCTTATCTGCGGAGTCAAGGATGAGAAAGTCCGCTTTTGTGAATCTATGGGTTGCTTTTTATCATACTCATTAATTTATTACTGAGGCCAGGAGTTAGTCAATCACTAGAGCTCATGTTCAATACCGAGCCGAAAATGCACCACTTCTAACAGGAGAGGATAACATGCCATTGGTAAATAGTCTGAAAATTCACCCATCAGAATTGGTTACAACCGCATTCTTCGTGTCTTGATAATCACATGGCGATGTACTAATGTACGGTTTGGGTATATTTGTATTTGCCACGGATACGCTATTTTGACTTTGTAGGATTTGTAGGACTAGTCTATACTGGTCCGAGAGTGTTCTCGCTATGGTAGGGACGCCAGAAAACCAGAAAGAAGGACACAACGGATTGTTTTCGCGGAAGGCTACAATCGAACGAAAAACGAATGAAGCGACGAGAGCGTACGTCAGTGCCCGTACTCACCGTGGAGAAAAGTGATGAGCCGGATGCAGTTCATAATGGCCGTAGAGTCGGCAATAAAACAAAAATCAATATTGTATGACTGAGTAATAAAAGTGTACACAAACAAGAAATATCTTCTGGGTTGCTACAAATTCCAAGCAGATTCTGGTAACATTCATCATCATCATCATCACCATACACGTTGGCTAGAGGTGGGGAACACCTCAGCTACTGTGCCGCAATACAAAGAAAAAAGGAGAAAAAACAACTGGTGCAAGCTGGCTGAGCTACCGGTAACGGATGGGCATCGTTCCGGTAAGCTACCAGCCAGCTGCTGTGCACCCAAAAAAATTATTATGCAAAATTATGTAAGGCTAAATAATGAGATCGTAGTTGGAGGGGGAAGCTAAGAGGGATGGAATGGGACAAAGAAATTCACAGCACGAACGCCACTGAGGTCGACTCCTTGCCATATCAGCAAGTGTGTCAAACCAAACGTGTTCATCGTCTTTCGGACCCCAACCAGGGAGCCGAAAAGCTCCAACCGATGCCAGCTCAGAAGTGAGGGCCTTCATTCCTCTCGACCAAGTCATCGCTTGGCCACCCCTCCTCTTCTTCCATCCACACCCCCGGCGCGCAAACAACACACGTCGCGAAAGTCGGTGGGCTGGCATGCGTAACACGTGGCCGAGCCATCGGAGCCTGATGCGTGAAATAACCGTGCTGAGCGGTTCATTTCCTTTTCCTATGACATAAACAAGGCGTCGAACACGCTCGTTGCTCACGCGGTGTTCCCACTAGATGTGAGCTAAATTACGAAGGCACCGGTGGTCGAACGTAACTAGCCTCTTCATGTCCGTTGCTTTAAGCGGCCAGGTTTCACAACGGTACAGTAGGGTCGAACGTACCGCTGCATTGTACACCCTACCCTTCAGGGTGAGAGTGATGTCGCGCCGGCGCCCTAAGTGGCGAAGGTTAGCAAAAGCGCCCCGAGCTTTTGCTATACGATTGGTGATTTCATCTTCAATCGCACGGGCGATGATAAAACTTCCCAGGTAGTTAAATTTTTGAACGACTTCTAGCTGATCCCCACCAACGGTCAGAGTAGGAGGCGGTCCAGACCAATCTTGGAGAAACGCTTTGCACTTTGACGGTGCGAAGCAAGGCCCGAAGTGACGGACAGCTAGTGCTAATCTGTCCAGTGCCGCTTGGCACGTTTGTGAGCTGTCACAGATTAGAGCAATATCATCAGCATACTCTAAGTCAAGAAGTCATTCTCCTGGGAGTAGCTCCACACCATCTAATTCGTGTCCTGTGAAGGCGATTTCCATGACTTCGTCGACAGCGAAGTTGAAGAGGAAAGGTGACAGCGGGTATCCTTGTCTCACGCCGCTGGAGATATTAAAGGACGACGACAACTTGCCGTAAGCCCTCACTCTGCCCGAGCTACGCTCATATAATGCTAGGATAATATTCACATATTTCTCAGGTACACCTTTCCTGAGTAGACAGTCCCAAACTGCATGTCTATCCACCGAATCGAATGCAATTTGATATCGAGGAACACGACAACGGTGGGCCGCCAATATATGTGACGGTGCTGCAACAACTGACGCAAGGTGAAGATGTGGTCAATGCAGCTACGACCTTGATGAAATGCAGCTTGCTCTTCACGAATCTGGCTTTCACGAGTGCCAGTAAGTCTGTGAAGGATGACAGAGGCAAGCAATTTGGAGGCGATGAAGATCAGACTGATTCCACTATGGCTGACGCATTCCGATCGTGAGCCTCCTTTGAAAATTGGGACTATGATGGAGCGGCTCCAATCGGTTGGAACAGTTTCCTGCTCCCACAGTTTCACTAGTAACTCGTGTAAATCATCCACAAGAGCAGGTCCCACGAATTTGAAGAGGGCTGGAGGAAGGTCGTCAGGTCCCGCGGCTTTATTTAACTTCAACAGTTTGACTTCATGTTCGACTTCTGAGCGAGAGAGTAGATTCAAAGGAATAGACCATGGAGCAGGGCGATCACTGGTCGGTGAGAAAGCTAACAATTCCGACCGATTAAATTGCCTTTCAAAGTGCTCAGCCCAACGTTCCAAGCGTTTTGATAAGTTGTGGATAGGCTGTCCACTCTCGTCACGTATACTTTCACTAACACCAGTTCTCTTGCTGCCCGTTTCCCGTATCAGACGGAATAACTCACAACGGTTACCAAGAGCAGCGGCCATTTCCAGCTCTGTTGCACGACGATACCACCAGGATTCGCGGTCTCTCTTCAGGCTAGCACGGAGTTTCGCCCGAGCTCTTTGCGAGTTTCATTGTGTTCGCTTAAAGCCGGAATATGCCGGCGAGCAGCTATAAGCTCCAATGACTGCGAAGAGACCCAATGTTCATGTTGGCGATTAGACATACCACATGAGGATTTGCCTGCTGCTAGTAAGGCCTGTTGCATATGAGACCAGTGAGCTTCAATTGCATCAAGTGAGCGTTTATCCAACTCGTATGACAGCGTAATTTGATAGGCGTTCAGAACAGCTGGCTTCACCAGTCTGCCGGTGTCAATGCGCTCACAACATCGTCGCGGGCGTCCGCCAAATCGCATCCGCAGGTCAGCACATACAAGTGCATGATCGGTGTCAACACCTGTACTCCAAATCGAGCGACACTTCTGGACGCAGCCTCTCCAGCGGTAACTGATAGCAACGCGACTGATTTGCGTCCATAGCTGGTTCGAGGCTGGTGGGCGCCAAGTCACCCTCCGGCGGGTGCTGTGTCGGAAATTAGTGCTCGCAAGAAATAAGCGAGCATCCTCACACAAATAAAGTAACTGCTCACCGTTATCATTACGGGAGCCTATACCATGCTGGCCGCCCAGATGCAGCTCATCTGTGGATAATTTTCCAACTTGAGCTTTCAGATCCCCCGCCAGCACTACAGTGTCCGAGTTTCTTCTGTGGCGAAGGAGTTCGTTCAGTTGGCGATAGAAGTCGTCTTTTACCGAGTCATCGCTACAGTTTGTCGGTGCATAGGCAGCGATAACGAATAGACACCTGTTAGTCCCACGCGAATTCGAGGTTTTGAACGAGCCATCCAGTCGGACCGCACACATCCGGCTACTGATTGGAATCCAATCAACCAGAGCAGTTTCAGCCCGGGGACTCAGGGCAATACCAACACCGGCTTGGCCGGTGCTCGAAGCTGCATCGTCACCGGATAGGCGCAATGAGAAAGTGTTGCTGGTGTCACTTGAAGGGGATCGCAGAGTGAGTACAGAGCTCGAGTCTTGCAGGCGGGTCTCCGAGAAGCAGCAGATATCGATCGAGAGAGTCTCTAATGTTCGGGCAAGTGCTGCCTGTTGACCGATCTGAAGCAATGTGCGAACATTGAGGCATGCTAGTCTGAAGGAGGATCGATGGCTCCAAATTGAAGCCGATGAACTGGAATGAGCCGCTTGCTTGGACATGGGCCTGTTGACAGTGCAGTAATGACGTTCTGTGTTCACCTGTGAGTTGAAACTAAAAGACAAGTGACTATTGAAGCAAGGTGGGTGAGGGCCTAGAACTGGGGGGTTGAAAACAAGGGGGGGATAAAAGTAAAGCTGAAACGGGACGATAAGGGTGAAAAAGCGCGAGAAGGGGAATAAGAAGATGGGAAGGCTTGAGCAGTAGCATCCAGACCCCTATCCACCCTGCTCGATGCAGCAGATAGGGCACCGTTGGTTATCCTCTGCGGTGGCCAGCGCATCAGAAATTTGTTTGGGGAAAGATTCATAGTATTGCGTGGACAGGATAATGTCAGGTTGCCCAGGCCTGGACAGGAGAAAGATTAGGGTTTTCAACCAAAGCTTTTGGTTCAAAATGCTGGCCGCAAGGCAGCGGGTTTGGCACTGGACTACAAGGAGTCCGTTTTAAGGAATAAGGAGCCACCCACATTTCAACCCCCAAGCTGGAGGACCAGGAGGCTGAGTTTGTCTGGCCTCTAACCATTGACCAATCTGGTATGAGTGGCACTGAAGGTGCAAAAGCACCACCCAGTATAGCTCAATGGATCACTGAGGCACACAAACCATCGCACCACGGTAAGGTCCAGCCTCATTGCGATGGTCTGGTGACATTAGCTCTGCTACTGTATTTCGCGTCGAAGTGTTGGCACGTGGTGTACTAGTCCTTCCATTAGAAAAAAGGGAATGCGCACCACTGGTCATTATTTTGAGTAGCGTCAACAGGATGTTGACAGAGTATGCTCAATGGTTCCGGTGAAGGAGACCGCAAAATGTTGACCGCCTCAATTCGATGCACAACGGCAACTTTTTTCAGTCGCCTCACTCTGTTAACTAGGAGCAATCTCGATGAATAAACCGCAGAGATTGCGCAGTAATCGTCCCAAGTTGCCAAGTTGTTAGGGCACAGTTAGGAGTGAGAAGATGAGCAGTATACACGGAATTCTAATGCGCCAACACCATAACCATTTACTCGAAGCGGTGCGCCGCATGCAACAGTTGGTCAAAAGTGGCCCCAGATTTGCAGTTCGGTTTGTTAGAGTCTAGTGTGCTCTGTAGCTTTTACGGGATGTGCGCTCGGTGGATCATAATAGAATTGTAACTACAAATAGATTGCAGCAGTTGACAACTCCAACAAAACATAACTCGGATTAACGAGTATGACCAGGAAGGCAACCGGTTACATTTAAGCGAAAACAGATGGATAATAACAATAATAATAATAAACAAAAAGCAAATGTTGTCAAAGTCTGAGCTACCTGAGCTGGCTAGAGAAATATAAATCTGAAAGATTTTGCGCAATGATCTGTTGCTGGAGACAGAACTCATCAGATTAGTAAACATATTTCCACCTGGAATGAAACTGTGAATGTAGCTACTCGTACCATCCATTGCTGACAGCATTATGTGAGTCCAGGATTTAAAACCCAAGGCAGTTTAAGTAGGTGTACCAAAGTCCAATCTTTCCATAGATCACACAGTCTGTTTTCTTAGGGAGTCAAAAATAAGCAAGAGCGATTTGGTACACCCGCAGGCTTTCAAAGGAGAAATGCAAAATGCACATCCTCCAGCTTACGAAATGAATACTGGAAGATGCTTGGGCAATCCAATGGTAACCATGCCTGTCAGATAAAGTTGCACAGTGCAATCAAAACAGCTTTATGTTCAAAGAAGCGTCGCTTTTCAGATTAGTATACCGATTTGTCGTTTGTACACATCTCTGTTTTGGCTAGAGGTGAGGACGAAAAGTCGAGAAAATGAGGGCGTAATTTATATCTAATTTTAAAGCGCTGGCCGGTGAAACTACTTTCCTGTCCCAGAAGTCCACATGGCCTCAGAAAGAGAGACAATGCACTTCGTTGCTCTAACAGAACATCGATTTTGTTAACTGGTAATTATTGTGCCCCTTTTTCCAACTTTCTCCTCATAACTGACGACTAAAGCAACATAAAGTAATAAAGCAATAACAGTGACAAAGTAATGTAATAAAATAAAAAAAATTCGTGTACAGAAATTTCCCAAGGTTAATGCAGAATGCTCTTGCATTTGTACAGTACCTGATGGTGGCTGGTTGTTTAATCCACACGACATTGTATCGGACGAAGAAGAAGTTGGATGAAATAGCTGTCCAGATTCTTGGCAACCGTTCTTTACAATATACGCACTTCAAGACGATGGCCGGGATGCTTTCACCTCAGATGTAGGATAAATCGATGAACTGGCTGCCGGTACTGCGAACGTTCTGGTGGTCAAGAAAGTTAGCCAGTCGATGAACTTAGCCGTATGTACAAAGTGACAGGTTGGCTAACAAAATTGAACAAAAAGCTTGTCACAAGTTTAGTGCATTCACGCTAACAATCGTTCGATGAATCGAAGTCCAACTGCAGCATTTAATGAAAGCTCGAATATCCCCGAGACTAAGATGAGTCGATTTGCTTTGCGTCTTCCGCTTGCCACTGAGTGTAAACAGGAGGAAACGTCCACATGATCACACCGGGTCCATTGCATGGATTCTACTGAAAGCAGAAATGATGGTAAGTTGTATTAAAATAGTGCTTTAAATATTAAATTAATTCCAAAGCAGTCGAAATGGGAATGCTGAAGACCGGATCCATACTATAATCCCACTCAGGCCCTGGCAACTACGAAACCAGACATTGCCTTTCTGCTGCGCATCACCAGACCTGGGATTGATGTACAAGTTCATTAGCGAATGCAGAGAAGACCAGAATAAAACAACATGAGGATTCAAGTTGAACACTGTGCACAATGTATGTAACCATGATCGGAAATCCATATATGGGTAATGGAGCATCTGCGGTGTGTATGCTTTGTGTACAGTACTAAAAATCGTCTCAAACAGCAGTAAGATTCTAGTATCCAGCAACGTATCACCTGAAATGATTCTGTGTATCTCGATTCAAACACCTATTATTACCAGGGGTATTCGATAATTTTGAGTTTGACATAATGAGCAAACGGGAACCATGATAACAACTATTTTATTCTTTTAGTTAACCCAGCTTGGAAGGCACTTCTCCTATCCGTGATGCACAGTTGCACACCAATATTCATGTCTACGTGTTTGTCTTGTACCGTCAACCAGCTTCATACGGTTACCCACAATTATTCGTTTGGAGAAAATGCTTAATTTTTAAAGAGCACTTCGACTTTGGAAACGGATTAAAGCCAAATTATGCCAGGTCAGGAGAACAATCTGAATAGCGGTGTTCCTGAATGCTACATTCATGGACGGGAGCTTTTGATATCTTGGCTATGTGAACTGATGCATTGTCGTGCTGAAAGAGAACTTCATCGGACAAGTCCTTTCCAGGTTTTTCGAAAATACAAACTTCTAGTTGCTGGATCATATCAGCTTAATAGGCACCACTGATGGTCATCTTGTGTGACATGCAGTTAATTTCAAACATGGTTGGCGGCATCCGGTTGCGGATTTGCCCGTCACTGCAGCCTCCTTAGGACATCCACAGGACGCCTGCGCATACTGAGGGACCACGGATGGCTTGCGTTGAAACACCCACAGCTCCATCCATACACCACAAATCCAGTGTAACCCCAAAGGAATAAGACCGAGAAGCATGTGGATGGGAGTCAGGTTTGATCAACGAAGCAGGCCTATACTCCTTCAACCTGGACAGCAGCAGTATTAATTCCTATCTATGTAGGGAATCATGCGTACTAGACGTACACAAGGCGACTGCTGGGCTATAGCCTGCTCCACAGTGGAGGGAAACATTCTTTGAAACTAGCACGGCCACGAAAACCGCGCAGTCGTCCCCTCAGCAACGATTCCCAGTCTCATGGTACCAGTAATCGAGGTGCAGCGTGTTAGATAGGTAGGCAGCTTGTCAACATACACATCAAGCGCAGCCAGACGGGGGATATCAAACAACCAACATAGAGTTTGATGGAAAGCAGACACGCAAAATTGACACAGCAGATGCAACAAAAGAACAGGACTGAACAAATCAAATAATGTAGAATTACTTTTATCCAAATTAACGAGATGTAGCTTAAGTGTAAGTAAGTTTAGACCAACTGTGGTGAAGAAGCATCATATAGGTAACGTCATCCTCAGCATGCGGCACAATTTAAAACACACTATCTATATTCCTGAAGCTTGTGCACATTATCTTGCCTGCATTGAATTGAACTTTTAATGTCTTGGGCAATGGATAGTTATGGTGTTTCTACAGTTTGGATTGCTGTTTTGTTTCAAGATCTTAATGTTGGAACCAAACCTCACCCTTTATTACTAATGGCTGCATAAGTTGATTCCAGTTCTGGTACATGTGTTAATGATGTTCTTATGAACATCTGACATGGTTTGCCTTTGTTTCAAGAGTCTACATTCTCGGCACCCATAGCGCACACACCTTAGACATATTGAAATATTTATGAATAATTCTTTCGACAGTTGCCAAGCTAAATCCTATTCATGTGAGCTAGTCTATGCACTGTATTATGTCGATCTTCCACTATCATCTTCACACCCGTAACGTTTGCTTCAGAGGTTGACTCCACGGGTGGTATTTGCCTTTGTACATCATAGAGCAATGCTCTTCCTCAGCCACATACAGTATTCCAACATGTAATTTCTGCAACCGAAGTGGATTGATCCCGGAATACATTCATCATGCGTTCATGGATTTGCTTCGGTTGAATGTTATATAGTGTTAAAAATTCTATAACCACTGTCTGCTGCGATCTAACTTTACGGATATGCTAAAGTACTCATGAAGGTAAGAACACAACATTAAACGTGAGCAGCCCGAAAGCACAAAGTTAGTATAACTGATGTACTAAGTTAGGGCAGCAATCAGTTTCACTTTGGTAACTATCATCATTTTTATTAGTCAGACTCGAAAATTATCGAGCACCTCTAATAACGTAAAATGCAAGGAAAATTTTGTTATCTCTGAATGCAGCAATAAATGGCCAGGATTATCTCACGGTTCCGCTGTTATGCCTCTCTTTTCGGCCCGGACATTAACCGAGTGATTTAAGTGTCTGGCAAGCAACTTACAGGTTGACGGTTTGAGTCTGGGCACTTCACAACAGCCCCCAGTCCCTCAGGCAAGTTTCCGTAATCGCTTAGCAACAATGAACCGGTACGACATACTAGCTTTCCGCTGATGCAATTTCTCTTTCCTCGGTTAAGCGATATTCTCGCAGCGCTGCAACGTCACCGTCTAGGAGTGTGTTTGTTCAACTGGAGACAGTATTTTCATGCTTTGCCTTTCCAAGTCATGTTGTCGAAAATGATGATTGATTACGAATCACTAAATGCAGTGTACAGGTTGCTTAGTTGACAAATAGGTGTGACACCGGACATGGTTATAAGTCCACTTATTGCCAGTGGGGCAGTGTTACATGAGTCTCATTGCGCCAGTAATACATTGAGTTGGTTCATGATAAAATATGCATGCAGCAACTGTTCGGCAGCAAGCGCGAAATGTCAATCTCCACCCAGCACAACCCATCAGAGTCCGTTGCTCGGTATTCTGGAAGAGTGACTGCGGGTAGTGAACCCGTTGAAAAAAGTTCCCAGCCTGTATCAATTCTTAGGCTGCGACATACTGTTTTGCGATATATGCACCTCACACCGCACATTTACAATGGTCTGGTTACGTAGTGGCACAATTCTCATTATAGGACTGAGTGGTTCGGATCACCGTCTACAATTCTAGCGAGTTAGGCGATGATGACGCACAAGTAAAGTGCTCTTCACACCGCACTGTGCTGTATCGGAGATATATGGGCCTGTGCGACACACACACACACACATGGGTAGTGTCATCGTCTCCACACACCCGCTGTGTTTGGTACCCTGGTGACGCTTCTGTCTGATGAGTGCTGTTGTGGTACGAGCTGAATTGTATAAAGTCTTACACTGTGCGTCTCAAGTATCGACAACGACGGGTCAAGTGCACTGCTATTATTGTAGCGAGAACGACAAGACAGGGGGGTAGACGTTTATTGCACACCGAAAATGGGCACATTAGGGTCTCGCGCGCGCCATCGAATATCGACTAGATTTCCGTCCCACCACGCAACACAGGTACGGATGTTGGAGACGAGCCAGTCCTTTCGCCTCGGGAGCTCTGACTTGGAAGATCCGCCTTCCTGTTTTCGCCTCGATCTCCGCTTCTTTGCACCCGATTTGGATCGGCCAGGAGTCGTTCGAGAGCTCTCGACTTGCTTGTTCTGGGCTGTGTCAATCGGCTCGGCCTCGGTCCGGTGGGCTGCGCTAGCGGCGTATTTGTCTGATTTATTGCGCTGTCCACATATTCCCGCTCCGTAGTTCCGGGCCCAGGCTCGTCGCTAGCCGTCTTTCGCGATCCGCTCTCAGCTAGCTCCGAAGAGCTCCCCAGAGCCATTCTTGGAAGCGGCCCCTCTACACCCGCCCCTCCTCCAGGACCTTTCTTCCTCTCGTACCATGGTCGCAGGAGAGCAGCATTTACCCAACGTTTCATTCCTCCGCAGTCGATTAAGAAGTTGCCCGCTTTCTGGTCGATAATGGTGTAGGGGCCTTTCCAGCGTTCTCTGAACTTGCTTGCGCCCGGCCCGTCATGATCCGGCCGATCGTTGTTCCGTAACTTGACCCGTTCTCCAATCCTGAATGGCCTCCACTTGTGAGCCTCATGCCTGGCGTCGTAATTTCGCTTATTCCGCGCTTGTCGATCTTTGGTTTCGCTTCTAGCTTTCCCTCGCAGTCGCTCTTGATGCTCAGCTGGATGTTTCCACTTACCCTGGTTCGGTAGGCAAGTATCGAGTGCAATCCGTGGTTCTCTGCCGAACAGTAATTCGAATGGCGAGACCTTGGTGGTTGATTGCATGCTGGTCCGATACGCGATCAGAACCTGAGGCAAAGCATCTTCCCATGCTAACTTCGTGCAGTTTATCCACGTCTTCAATGTCCGGTTGAACCGTTCGGTCATCCCGTTGGTTTGTGGGTGGTACGGTGAAGTTCGCCGTCTCTGGATGCCCCACTTGTCCAACACTGACTTAAACGCTCTTGACTCGAAGCAGGGCCCTTGGTCCGTGATGATACACTGTGGGATCCCATACCTTGCAGGCACATTGAATTCGAATACTTGCGACACTGTCTCGCCTGTTTGGTCCTTGATTGGTATGGCTTCCACCCATCGAGTGAAGTGGTCAATCATCACTAGAATGTATCTGTTTCCTGTTCGACTCACTGGTAAGGGCCCAAAGACGTCCAGTCCCCAACACTGAAGTGGCTCACTAACCTCCATCGATCGCATCGGCGGTCTCGGGGACTCCATCTCCCGACTCGTTTGGCAGTTTGGGCACTCCCGAATGTATGCCGCGACGTCCTTCCTCATGGTTGGCCAAAACACTCGCCTCCGCAGCAATTCAAAGACCCGCTCGAATCCCATATGGGCGCCATCATGAGTTATGCGCATCACACGTTCTCGCTGATTTGGTGGAACAAAAGGCACTTTCCGTCCGTCTATCGCCACCACCACGTTATCGTTTTCGACCTTCAACCTGTCCCAGATCTTGAGGAGTTCCTCCACCTCCTCCGATGTAGCCTCCGGTTTGGTGCCAGTCCGTAAGTGAGAGCACAACACATTCACGAATTCATCTGTCCTTTGATCTCCCAGCAGGTTCCTCTCCCCCATCGCGATCGCACTCACCGGTATGGCATTGTCTGGCATGATGTCGTCCAAACACGGGCGTGACAACATATCTGGCAATACATTTTGCGTTCCATCCACGTGCTCAATGGTGAAGTTGAATTCCTGCAGTCGGTAGGCCCATCGCGCAAGCCGTCCCCGCGGGTCTTTCGCCGTCATCAACCACGAAAGCGGTTTGTGGTCAGTGAACACCCGGAATTCATTCGCCAGTAAGTAATTTCTCCACTTCTCTAACGCCCACACGATGGCCAAGCATTCTTTCTCCGTTGTTGAATACTTCTGCTCCGCCCCCGTCAGCACTCTGCTCGCGTACTCCACCACCCCAGCCGGTTGAGACAAAACCGCACCGATTGCCACGTTGCTTGCGTCGACAGCCACAGTGAACCTCTCACCAGGATTGGGTAGCCGTAGACATGTCGGGGCTTCTGCTATGCATGCCTTTAGATGGTCAAAGGCTTGATCCGCTTCAGCTGTCCACACGAACGGCACGTCCTTGCGAAGCAGCTTTAACAACGGGCTGACCTTCTCTGCGAACTGGGGCACAAACTTTGAATCATATGCCACCACACCCAAGAACGAACGGAGCTGACGCTTGGATTTTGGTTTTGTGAAGCACTTGATAGTATCGCGTTTCTCCGGAAGTGGATGGACTTGACCATTGCCCACGATGTGACCCAAGCATACAATTGACTTTTGGGCAATCTGCGACTTTTTACGACTGAGTTTCAGACCAGCTTCATCCAGTCTCTGCAGTACTGCTCCAAGTCTGGTCACATGTTCCTGTTCCGTCTCAGAGAAGACGATGATGTCATCACCGTACACAACCACGCCTTGCAGGTTCGCGAGGACCATCAGCAACAAACGCCTAAATGTAGCCGGGGCGTTGCACAATCCAAACGGCATTCTCAAAAACTCATACTGCTGGCCATTGACACTGAAAGCCGTCTTGTGGCGATCTTCTTCTGCGATCGGCAGTTGCCAATATCCCGAGCGGAGATCAATCAGAGATATCTGCTTCGCACTGTGAAGGCTTGAGAAAATTTCTTCCATCTGAGGCATCGGGAATGCATCCTTCACCGTCACCCTGTTTAGTTCTCTGAAATCGATGCAAAATCGATAGGTTCCGTCGGCCTTCTTCGTCAATAGCACGGGTGATGAATACGGACTGTGCGTTCGCCTGATGATTCCTTTCGATTCCATCTCGGTCACCTGCTTCTGTATCTCCACCAGGGTGTTCTGTGGAATTCGTCTGAAGATTGGCTTGCATTGTCCTCCTGGGATCAACGGTATTCGGTGTTCAACCCAATTGCAAAATCCGTAATCATCTTCCGCGTCTGTGAATAAGTGGGCATACCTGCTCAGTACGTTGCGTATTGCACGGTTCTGACAATCAGGCACGGATTTGAGGGCACCAACCCGGTCGGTTCTCCCCTTGTTTATCTCGATCGTCTCGTTAGCCACGATCACCACATCGTTTTTCAGGTCAACTGTGACACCGAGTCGTTTCAGGATGTCGGTTCCGATGATGGTTTCGGTCGTCTCCTCCACGATGAACATGTCATGGCGGATGAGCGTTTCTCCTATCCTGATTCGTAACCGCTGGGTGCCCGTCACTTTCAAAGAATGCCCGCCGACCGTCTGCATCGTGATTGAAGATGGATTCACTGGAACCCCATTGAACCTCTTCGTAATTGACACTGCTGCTCCTGTGTCTACTATGGCTCGGACAGACACACCTTCTATAGTTACCTGCAGGACTGGTACTCGCCACCGACTCGGCATGGATAGAGAGAAACAATGGGGCACATTGACGTTGGTGCAGAATCTCGCCACATGACCATTCTGGTTGCATCGGAAACAGCGGCGACCGTTCCGGATTACCCGTACATTGCGTTGTGAGGTGGTGCTTGAAGACTCTATCGACAACAGCTGCTCCACCATTTCGGACAGGCGATTTACTTTCTGTTCCAACTCAGCATGCTGGATGCTTCTCACTGTCACTCGTTCCGACAAATTCTGGGCGACCGTCACCAGATCCAACGCTTTGCTATCTCCCACCAGCGACGCCAATTTCACCTGATCATGGAGTGGACCGGGCAGACTTCGGATAAACTGCTGTTTCAGTAGGCGCTCTCTTGCTTTGCCCTCTAACTCGGGGAGCCCAATCGTTAGATGTCTGTCCAGCTGCTGGAAAAACACCATCAAATCCTCCTGTTCGTCCCACCTGGCTGCGTGAAATCGTTGCAGTGCTCGTTCTCTCTCCAGATCCTTCCCAAATTCTGCACACAAGGCAGCCCTCATCTCAGCGAACGAACAACCGGGTTTGGCCTTTCGAGTGAGCGAATACACCGCCTTGGCTCGTCCACTCAACCGTGTGCCCAAAGCAATTAGCAAATTTGCATCCCCCTCACACCCGTGCAAGCCGCAATTCCGTCGAACTCATCGAGCCACGCCTCCACGTCACCGGCCGCAAATTGCTCTAACTGGGTCAACTCCATCGCGATTGGTCACGGCACCAATGTAGCGAGAACGACAAGACAGGGGGGTAGACGTTTATTGCACACCGAAAATGGGCACATTAGGGTCTCGCGCGCGCCATCGAATATCGACTAGATTTCCGTCCCACCACGCAACACAGGTACGGATGTTGGAGACGAGCCAGTCCTTTCGCCTCGGGAGCTCTGACTTGGAAGATCCGCCTTCCTGTTTTCGCCTCGATCTCCGCTTCTTTGCACCCGATTTGGATCGGCCAGGAGTCGTTCGAGAGCTCTCGACTTGCTTGTTCTGGGCTGTGTCAATCGGCTCGGCCTCGGTCCGGTGGGCTGCGCTAGCGGCGTATTTGTCTGATTTATTGCGCTGTCCACATATTCCCGCTCCGTAGTTCCGGGCCCAGGCTCGTCGCTAGCCGTCTTTCGCGATCCGCTCTCAGCTAGCTCCGAAGAGCTCCCCAGAGCCATTCTTGGAAGCGGCCCCTCTACATTATGAGGTCACTTCTTAGTGTTGAAGGAATTAATTGATTCCAGTTACTAGCCAACTGCATCCGTTAGTCCGATTGTTAATGCATTTGGTGATGCGATTTGGCTGTCTCTTGTGAGTTCAAGCTTAACTTGACGCTGCTCTTGACAGGTTAGTTGACGAGTTCTCCAGACTGGCACTATTCAATGTTACGGTGGATGAGTATAACAGGCAACCGTTTAAAATGGATAAAGCAATCGGTGTTCTAGATTCTAGACAGCACTTGAGTGCTGTCGGCTAAAATCAAAATGTGACTGAGCAGACACTACTATGACGGTATGATGACTCGAGGGTTTCAATCAGTCGTAGACTAACTCTCCTCTCCGAACTAGCATCCACATAGAATGCACTGATTTTGTTCCCTGCGCTCAGTATTATATTCGAATCTGCTATTTTACACATGGCCAAAATGGCACAGATAATGCGCTGCCCAATCAAGGCATCGGATCTTTTCCGACCACCGTGTGATTCCGGTGCTATAAATCCGCAATCGTGACTTAACGACAGGATGCCACCGCCTGGGCGCATTGTGGATAAACTTGTGCAGGCACGTGCGTCTACTGAGGCCGCAACAATGTAGCTACGCAGATTCAGCCCTCCTCCGAACAGAGCGCAGTGCTTTGTGACCGGATTCAAACCGTCTGGCCCCAATCTGAGAACCACGATGGGTGACGCAGTGATGAGCGCCGAAACAAAGCCTCTTTCAGCTGACAGGACGCATGCGCTTTGTTTGTTAAGCGAGGTCTCCATCCGCTGTTGTGTGCGGAAATAAGCACACCCTTCACTTCAGCCCGGTAGCATAATGAAAGCAGCGTAATTCACGGAGCATAGATCGAGGATTTAAACATTGCCCTGAACCTAATCAATCGATATACTGTTTCCCACCGTCTCCTCTCAAGGTAGTTGTGTAGGTCTAAGACCAAAGGCGGGAAGCAATAAAGGAAAACAATCACCATTTGTGCATCAGTGGATCTAAGTCCAGCTTAACGTTTTCGGACAGGCCATAATGAAACTGCTGTTCTGTTTAAGTATCTAACTCTATCATGCTTGCCTACATCCGTTGTTCATCTCCCAACGCTGATCGGCGGGTGGAACAAACCAGTATAATTGGTTACTCGTTCCTCTCAAGACTTGACATTTCTAATTTACTTATTATCTCTCAGTTGTACATGGGATTGTCCTCAAAGGCTCAACCAACTCATTCCACCTTGTTTGTAAGATCTCACTAGTTTCGCTGTTGCCTAGGGTTGATGTTAAAAACCTGTTTCCTCCAAAGATGCTTATAGCAAGGCTGGTGCCCGAGTCCCTAAGGTTCAGACGATCATTGTGCAACAGATATATATATATATATATATATATATATATATATATATATATATATATATATATATATATATATATATATATATATATATATATATATATATATATATATATATATATATATATATATATATATATATATATATATATATATATATATATATATATATATATATATATATATATGGTTGGCGGCATCTGGTTTCGGATTTGCCTGTCACTGTGGCAAGCCACAGGACGCCTGCGCCTACAGAGGGACCATGGTTGGCTTGCGCTGCAACACCCACAGCTCCAACCACACACCCCATATCCAGTGTAAGCCGGAAGGCATAAGACCGGGAGGCATGCGGATGGGAGCCACGTTTCATCAACGGAGCCGGCCCACACTCCTTCACAGACAAACACAAGCACACTGTATTTTGGGAATCAAGCGCACACAAGGCGGTGGCTGGACCGTAGTCCGCTCCATACTGAGTGCATGGAACCACTCTTCGAGCCTAACACGGCCACAAGGACCGTGCACCCCGTCCCCTCCAGCAATGACCAACTGTCTCCTGGAGCCAGTATGGACGAGGTAGTGGGTAATAGACAGGTAGGCACCTTGTCAACATGCACATCAAGCGCAGCCACACCAAGGATATCAAGCAACAGCCAATCACTTGAGAGAAAGCAAACAAAGAAAATAAATCGATTAATGCATAAGGAAACGGTGACGTAAACCTTAATTAAATAGCATACGTAATAAGTTGTCTACAAACAAATCCTAGCTAAGTGCACGAGGTCAGGAAGTATAGTTCATGGAATGCCACGAACACAAAAATGTTATGGAAATCGATTACAATTGGCTGAAGCGATGTGTGCAAGTTAATGGAATAGAGCACATGGAGATATTTATATGAGAAAGAAAAGCATTAAGGCACAAACTGTAAACCCACCACCTGAAATAAAGAGACTTAGCATGCATATATATATATATATATATATATATATATATATATATATATATATACATATATATATATGGTTGGCGGCATCTGGTTTCGGATTTGCCTGTCACTGTGGCCAGCCACAGGATGCCAGCGCCTACAGAGGGACCATGGTTGGCTTACGCTGCAACACCCACAGCTCCAACCACACACCCCATATCCAGTGTAAACCCGAAGGAAAAAGACCGGGAGGCATGTGGATGGGAGCCACATTTCATAAACGGAGCCGGCCCACACTCCTTCACAGACAAACACAAGCACACTGTATTTGGGAATCAAGCGCACACAAGGCGATGGCTGGACCGTAGTCCGTTCCACACTGACTACATGGAACCACTCTTTGATCCTAACACGGCCACAAGGACCGTGCACCCCGTCCCTTCCAGCAACGGCCCACTGTCTCCTGGAACCAGTATGGACGAGGTAGTGGGTAATAGACAGGTAGGCACCTTGTCAACATGCACATCAAGCGCAGCCACACCAAGGATATCAAGCAACAGCCAATCACTTGAGAGAAAGCAAACAAAGAAAATAAATCGTGTAATGCATAAGGAAACGTGACAAAAACCTTAACCTAACGAGCCTATGAAATAAGTTGTTAATAAAGGATCCGAGATAAGTTCAGCAGGTCAGAACGTATATTTTACGGAAATGACACAAACACGAAAATGTTATCGAAATTAACTACAATTGCCTTAAGCGAGTTGTGCCGGTTTATAGAAGAGCGTACAGGTAGACATTTATTGGAGAAAGAAAAGCATTAGGAAAAAATTGAAAACCCACCACCTGAAATAAAGAGACGTAACATGCAAGCACGCGGTTAGTAAGTCGAATGCAGCGTACCTACAAACGCCGCGCTGGTTCTGCCTACGTTCTCTGCAGGACCCGTCGTCGTTTCGGTGGTGATCCCGAGTGGCCTCGCTCACGGCTCACTAGGCCTGCCTGACTCAGGCACTCGCGATCGCATGTGCAAAAGCACCATACGCTTGATGTCGATGGAGAACAACCCATCGGTGCTTGCCGCTTCCGCACTTGCCGCTTTTTCTCTACATGCATGAGGGCTTTCTCCTTCACCTCGGCAACTGCTTTCGTGATTAGATCGCGCCATGCACGCCGATCAACCACCTTCGATTTCCATGATCTGCAATCAAGGTTAGAAAGTGATAGCCTCACTTGAAGCATGTCCTGGTAACGTAACTTTGGTTTCCCCACGTGCCGATTCCCTATACTCAGCTGACCATATAAGAGTTGCTTCGGTATCCGCGTTGAATTCATACGGATCACATGACCGAGTCACTACAGATGTCTCAGCAAAAGTATGCAGTCCACTACATACATTCCACTATGATATATATATATATATATATATATATATATATATATATATATCACCGGAAACCATGAAGAACAAAAACCTGTCAGCGAACTTCGTTTCTTTCGAGGCCAAACCTGTCCTCTGCAACTTCCGCAACTTGCATCGTGGTGGAGGATATCGAAGTGCGCTTGCAAACCATGACGGTCGGAAGCCGTCCCCCGTGGCCTAGTGGCATACGCTGCTGAAGGGCGGTGGGTAGCACTCCAAAAGATAACTATTATCTTTTGTGTACGATTTCACCGATGACCATTTGTACACTATTATTTCTTGTTTTAACCTCGCTTACATCACGTCCATGTTGACCTACATCCGGCTCGACACTTGAGCGTCTTGCAAGTTCCCGTGCTAACCTGTTGCTCTTAGCTCGCTTAATCCGTCAACCTCTTCTGGTAGCCCATCGAATACTGTCCGCTGTGTCCGACTTCAATTGCCTTCTGACATCCGTGCTTACTTTCGCGCACCGTCTCGGACTAGTATTTACTCGTCCTACAAATTGGTGACCCCGATACGCATACGCGAATTTAAACATTTTTCGTTGTTTGTAGTTTTTGGTTAGTTCGTACCTTTTTCTCGATTATATACGTGTATTCGTTTGTTGCTTGCGTAATTTTAGTAGTTTCATCGTCTTTTTATTCCTTTTTAGCTTTCTGATTCACATCTCGAAACTGGCAGCTGAGTCGTTTCACAGAGTAAATATGCTTACTTTGGCTTTGCCGAGTTTCATAGAACACAGCCCATAGGTTTGGTTTGCGATATTCGAGATCGAACTGGAAAATAAGTGCATTACGACGGACCGTCCATGGTACGATCAGTTCGTCCCACGCATTCCTTCGTCGGTTGTGACGTTGTTTGTGACTAACTACTCTGCACATCGAACGAGGCAAAGTATGGGACGATGAAGCAAGCGATTCTAGAAGAATTACAGCCCAGAGCACGAGCTCGATTTGAACAGTTCAGTGGTCTCAAGCTGGGAGATCGCAAGCGGTTGACGTTGCACCATGAAATTCAGCGCATCGCTGGTCCTTTATTCTTGAGCGAAGAAGGGATGAAGAAACGGTGATTTGCACATCTTCCAGAGCCATTGCCTGTAATGCTGTCCATGTTTCTGGATACGCCCTTGAAAGAACTAGCTACCAAAGCAAACATTGCGTTCGAACGTCTTCCGCAGCAGATGGCCACTAGCTCTGCTGATGTATTCTCACCGATCAAAAGCGAGTTTCATATTTGCAACAAGTCGTCAGGCCGATCGGAACCTAGAAGAGGAAATTGTGCTAATTAGCAGCAAGATAGCAGCACTGAAGGCTTCGAAGTAGCGTGTGCCATGGTCAGATACTGACCATGTTTTGGCTACAATTCATTGCGGCTGGTCTGTTCCCGCATCAGGTACGTCTTCTTGGACACGAAAGCGCAACATTTTCCTTGCACGTTCTCAGTCAGATAATACCAAACCCGTCGAAGAAGTATATTGGTATCACCGCTAATATGGTGGGTGAGCTAGAAGTTGTCGGACTCCCTGCATGAGGCACGGCTCATCCGCTTCAGTAAAAGTGAATCGCCCGCACACTAGCATGACCAATGTATCCTTCAATAACCAAGCAAATCGCTTGTTTTCCATTTAGCATCCACGTTTTTCTATCACCTTCCTCATCGACACGGGAGCAGAAGTCAAAGTTATCCCGGCGAACGCGAACGACCAGCAACCAAAGCCTACGTACAATCTGCGTGCGGCCAACGGTTCTCCGATAGCTTCATTCGGTCAGCGCATGATGAACCTGAACCTCAATCTTCGCCGAGATTTTCAGTTGGTCTTCATGGTTGCGTCTGTGCCCTTCGCATTTATCGGTATCGACTTCCTCCGACATTTTGCCTAGCTTTTTGATGCTGGTTGCCACATACTTTTAAACAACTGCACTAAACTAGGGATTGAAGGCGTTCTTACGGACGCCACGGTAATCAGTCCCGTTTTCCGGATCGCAGAAGTACCTTCAGGTTATGTGAACCTAATGTCTGAATACCCTCGACTAGTAGGACCAGCTGCAGAACTTCCGCCAGTCACGACAGAGGTTGCTCACCACTTAGTCACGCGCGGTCAACCCGTCAGCGCACGACCAAGACTGCTTGCTCCAGACAAACTACGTACAGCACGAGCTGAATTCGACCACATGCTTCAGCTCGGTGTCGTCAGACCATCCAACAGCCCATGGGTCTCGCTTCTCCACATGGTCCCGAAGAAGGTCATGGGGACCGACGTCCTTGCGGCGACTATCGAACCTTGAAGACGGTTACCACGTCCGATCGCTTTCCGATCTCACACATAGTGGATCCCACCGCAAGTCTGGTAAGTAAAAATATCCTCAGCAAAATCGACTTGGTACGCGCATACAACCAAATTCCGGTAGCCGAAGCGAACATGGCTAAAACTGCCCTGACAACTCAATTTGGTTTTTCAAATTCCTGCGCATGCCATTCGGTCTAAAGAATGACACGCAAACTTTTCAGCGCTTCATCGACCAAGTTTGTCGCGGCTTAGACACCGCTCACGCTTATCTCGACGACATTTTAATCGCGAACGCTTCACGAGAAGAGCACATGCAACACGTAGGAACACTTTTTAATTGTTTATCCCAACACAGGGTGACGAGCAATGCAGAAATGTGTTCGTTTGTTCTCTATTCAGTCAACTCCCTTGGCTATTGTATCTCCTCTGCAAGCGTCGTGCCATTGCAGGATAAAATTCAAGCCATCATCGACTACCACGAGCCTCATTCCTTCAAACAGCTTACCAGTTTTGATAAGCTTGTTAACTCTTATCGACGGTTCATGCTAAAATGCGCGTCGCTGATGCAACCCCTCACAGACCTCCGAGGGGAATTCAAGAAATTAGAATTTCCTGCCGCAGCACGCGCTGCTTTTAAGTCGCTGAAAGAGGCTATCGGCAACATAGCTTCTATAGCGCATCTCGATCCGGCCGCCCCACTGTCCCTCAGTATTGACACCTAGCACGTGGTAGTCTCCGCTGTTTTGCAGCAACGAGTAGCCGACAGGTGGCAGCCCTGAGCGTTTTTCTCCAAAAGCCTACAACCTACCGCATCTCGCTACAGCACGTTCAGTAGAGAACTACTAGCCATATACCTAGCGATACGTCACTTTCGACATGTTGTAGAAGGCCGCTGCTTTGCCGTCTTCACCGACCACAAACCCTTTACTTATGTGCTCGGCTCGAGTGCCGACCGATACTATCCTAGAGAGTCGCGCAACCTTGACTATATCGCTCAGTTTACGACCGCTATACGGCATGTCTCAGGTGTGCACAACGCCGTCGCTGATGCAATTTCCCGAATCCAAGCTATCTTCGCTGATGCCAGCACTGCTATCGAATTGGCAGCCATGGCCGCAGCGCAACTCCATGCTCCTGAGGTTGCTATAATATGCATGTCTCCATCCCTGAACATACGACCCGTTCCGCTGACATCATCAGACGGAACTATACTTTGTGACATCGTTGGGGTGCGAAGTAACCGGTCATCAACCTGACAAGGCGACTCGACGACATGGCTATTGACTTCAATTGGCTCGTGAAATCCCAGCACCGTAGTTGCACCTGACATCCTAGCTGCCCTACAATTGGCTGTTCACTGGATAAATGGGCGCACAGCTGATTGGCAGAATGGCATCGTAGCATCGACCAAGGCACACCAACCAATCAAACCGAAGGTCGCGCTTTATAAGCTTGCGAGAAGCATGCGACGGGCAGAAACGTGTGGTCCGTTCTCGAGTTACGGCATGTCATTCTCCCGACAACATGGCGATGGGCTTCTATTATTGTTACAAGCTGCACAGAAGCTCGCTGAGGATGGTAAGTCTAAACACTACGTTATAGTCAAGACATTCAAATGAAACCAAGGTCCCTCCTAGAAATCCGAGGCTAGTTACGTTTCCACCGCCGTTCGCCTAACAAACTGGTCAGCAGCACATCCCTGACATTTTCCCTACTTGTTTACCTTATGCATATGTCAAGTACTAAGCGGTATACAGGCATATCTGTATCAGTGATCCAGTAGAAGCGTTGGTGTGGCGTTTCTGTGACGGTATTGAGTAAACCAGGCCTAGCTTCTGCTATTAAGACAGGCCCTTCTTCCAGCGAGCTACATTTTCATAAGCCTTAGCAATCTTTTCCGTGAACATATTACTTTTGTTGCTGTGATTTCTTCAGCCAGTTGCATTTAAAGCACAGCTCCGTTCTATCCAAAGCTTAGGCCTACAGGGTGTTTGACATTGATCTAATTCCTTCCCTCATTACATTGTTCGGTACTACCAGTGCGATAAGCATCAGCACTACCTCACGTTTTAGCACGCTGGGACGACGGTCTCACTATATCCCTTCAGCGTGCTTCATTGAAGTTAAACTTTTTTGAACTCGGTTTTCACACTGCCACTCAGCTGTAGGTTGTCACTGTTATGTTTCTACAATGCTCTCATGTTCATATATTATGCACACAACGTTTTCTGCTTCTTGTCAGTCTATTGTCTTCAATTCATTTCGTCCTGAATGTAGTGTATTGCAAACTTTGTTCTTCAGTCATCATTGCCGTGGCACCATTGCTTGTTGTCACTTGTAATTGATGAGGAGTGGGTTGGACGTTCGATGCAACCGTTTATTAACACACCTTTTTTCGATGAGGCTAACACACTTATCGATCGTCCATATCAGGACCCAAACGAGCTTGCTACTCAGAAGCTTGGGAACAGAGATCGGGCCAGCGCGTTCCACATGACGTCAAGTACCCTATAGCCAACAGCTATGCTTATGGTTCTCCAGGCAGGCCGATTAGCACACTTAGGTGAGTTGTTAATTTCTCATTTCTGAGTACTACCATTTCAGATGCACCCATAACGAACTAGAGAAGAGTCGGTATGTTCATTGTCAATTGTCATGTACGTTACTAGTCGCGCCCATCTTCGAGCATGCATGGAGACATTAAAGGAACATCTGCATTTTGACAATGATATTCCTAGGATCACCATGTTGACGGTTCTCAAGAAGGCGACCTCGACGATTGAAGTAAGCTTTTATTATGCCAACTAATTCACCGGCTGTGGCACGCTGATCACTATGATACCTGCAACGTCTCACGTTCCTTTCTAGTACCTCAGACAGAGGAACCAGTGCCTGGAAACTTGTGAGGACAACGAAAAACAGCGTTGTGCTCAATTAATTAAGCGACGCGAAATACTGAAGAAAAAGCTGCTCGAGAAGCGTAACAGATCACTGAAGCTCCAAAGCTGGAGAGAACGCAATCGAAACTGCTCTGAGTGCTCCATTAACACGACTTCATCTGGTGGGTTATCAAATGGTACACCAGTCATCTGTTTGCTTCACATTATTTTTGGTCGTAATGAGCTTTTTCGTGTTTTTCTAGATGATTCCGAGGTGGATCCTCATTTCCGACACATTGGGCATCCGGAATATACGTCCTCTCACGGTCCTTGCAGCGCGTTTTCGAGGATGGACGCAATAGGTCTCGGCGCCAGCTGCCTTACCAGCAAGACAAAGAATGTTCATGTGTTGGGCACTTATACACGACCACCTTCCCGACTAGACTGTTTCGACACCAGCAGCTCCGACTCTGGCTACGAAGAGATTACCATAGGATCCAACGGGATCACATCATCAGACGAAAATTCGCGGACTTCTCAGATTGGTGACAGTTCTCCGTGCCACAAATTTCGTCCTAAATCTCCTACAGAACTTCTGAGCCTATGATGCTCAAGCTGGTCACCGACTGTCAAGCCGGGCACTGTTTGTTTCCACATTTACACTTTTTACTCGGGAACGCAAAAGCTTTCAGTCGTTTGTGCCAAGAAGTGTTCGACAGGATAACGACTCAATCGCATTCAACTTTAAGAGAATTGAACTTCCTTTCTATTGTGAAGAGCTTCGCAATTCGTATTTTGTTCGATACCCTCAACCACTCGACATGATTTATGTGGGTGAGTGTCCCCCTCTTCCACATTTTCTTACATCATTTCAGCTGTAAAGATTCTTGGAGCCACCGTCTGTTAACTGAACTTTGTTTTGTCAGGTCCAGGCAGCTATTTTTCGATGTATCGGCACGGTACATGTTATCTACGATCCTCATTCCACTTCCACCGCCGTGTTCTCTTCCGAACATTCACACACCAATGATGAGCCGTGATTTTGAAGTATTTTGCATTTTCCTGTAGTTTCTGAGAGGACTCACGTCTATTTGGCTCGTATCACAGTCCGTCTACCTTTGCTTTTATCCTCGGCTTGACACTTTCCGACTTGTGTCCACTGTAGGCCGGATTCTCGGCTTCGTTAGTCTTTCAAACGGTTTCCCCTTAGGCTTTTTTATTACGTCCAACGCGATCAACTTATGGATGGTGCTGTCTGAAGCGTATTGTTTGTGGATTTTACAGTTGTCTCCACTTACGTGCAATCGGGCAGCAGCTCATCCCTCTTACCGCACATATTGCATCATAATGCTGTTGCTGAAGCTCAGTCCAAATACCGTCCGCTTTTGCTTACTTTTTGCGATCTGGTTCTTCGCAGATTTCTGTCGTGCTCTAATTTTTCAGCATTTCTCAATTGTTGGACTTGTAGTGGCAGCGATTTTTCTGTGATTGCCTCCATTAATGAGTGACGCTGTTTATTTTTCTTTGTAACACCTTTTTTGAACAACGTGCCCACCACGCTGTTGACTACTACCGCACGTTCACACATTCATGTATATACCAAGCTCTAATTTTGCAGCCTTTTTAATCATCAGGGAATTGCACATGTTTATTTGCGTTTAGCGATGTTCGGCTCATTACTTGCAGATTTCATTGTCCCATTGGCGCACTTCACTATTGCTTGTGACGCACTGGGTGTACAGCTCGCATTTAAGAATTGCGCATATCAACGACCGTGTGGGATTGATTTGTTCCATGTAGTATATTTTTCCTGATGCTATCCTTCAAGAATTAGTGATTTGTCCTTTTAGTCTTACTTCATGCAAATATTTGTAGCGATGTGCTACAAGATTTCATTTCTAACTACTGCCGTCCTCAGGAAGCGCAATAAGCCGTACAGATATCTTATTACCATCGTTACCGTTATCACTAAGTGTCAATGTCAGCTGGGCACACTCATATTGACACCTAATTGTACAAGCTCTTTATATAAGGCTTGCGATTTTCAAACACCTTCGTTACTTGAAAAGGCTGTGATAAGTATTCAAGGGTACCAAGTGGTTTATACAGTCATGCTTGGCTTTAGCGGTGTACGGAATAATGATTAGGAAATTCGGCCCGAGATCCGATAGTAGATGGTTCGAAGAATGTTGACGTACTTCTCAGGCATTCTCCTCAAGCGACAACTCCAGGGAGCAGCTTCGTCAACTCGGCCAGACGCGGCCTTTACGTGTAAGAAGACCGATTGTTGGCGGGCCGAACGTTTCACGACGCTCGATTATTTGGCTGAGCGTAAAGATTTGATGTGGCCGGAGCGAAACCCACTTGCTCTTCGTGTATGTTTTGTTCGCGTAGCAGGCTGAGTCTCCTTAAAAGCAAGGCGACGAGCACTTTAAATGCAACGCAGATGAGACGAATCCCTCTGATATCACAGACTGTCCGATCATCCAATTTGAGTACGGACACAATATCCGCTAGACTTCAATCGGACGGGATTGCTTCGGTGCTCCAAACCTTTTGGTGGAAGGGAGTTAGCTCTCTTACGAGTGATGAGCTTCCATCTTTGAAAACTGCCGAAGGAAGTTCGTGCTTCACGTAAAAGCTCATGAGAAACCTCAGCCTCAGAAGGTAATGAAGCGTCCACACTCCAGGGAGCAATACGGATTCCCGAATGAGAGATCACCAGTGCTGCAGACCATTTGAACTGCTGCTCAAAGTGCTCAGCTCAATGCGCAACTCGACGTTGTTGGCAGTGAATTCGCTCGCCAATGGTTTCGCACAAAGCTTCGCTTGCAGTCCGCCTTTTGCCGCCAGTAGATCGGATCATGTGAGAAAGCTTTCGAAAATTCCCCTAGCTGGCCGCTTTCTCCATGTTAATGATCCGTTGCATCCACCAGACCTCGCCATCCTCCCACAGGAGCAGTTTGAGTTCAGCGTTAATGGTCCTGCGTAGTGATTGATACTCAACACCAACTGGAATTGCCCGACGAGCTTCGAGAAGTTGGAGATATCGTGCAGAGATCCAGTGGTTGACAGGACTACTGGTGAAACCACAGGTCAGAGTCGCAGAGTTGTGCATGGCACTGCGGAGGTGTGCTCAGTGCATTTCAACGCCAGCGCAAGACACACTCTTGAGATTTAAGGTTAACACATCCTGAAACGCGCTGCGAACGCTTGGAGTAGGAAGTCTGGTCACGTCAAACCGAAAGCCAGTCTTCGACAGGAAGAGCCCTTGTTCGGCGCAGAGGTGAAGTAAACGATCACAGTCATCTGTTCTGCTTGCGCAATGGTCATGTCCACCGAATTCACGTTCTTTAACCTCAATTATAACGACTTGCGCGTTCAGTTCCCCTGCAATCACTACTATATCTGTACTGCGCTTTTTTTCGGAGGTCGCACAGTTGACAGTAGTATTCTTTAACTGACCGTGTTGCAGTCTATGTGCGTATGCTGCTTTAACGAACAATCAACGTCTGCTGGCTGCGCGACTGGGAAGTCTTACTGAGGCCTCAAGTCGGCTTGCGCAGAGTCGATTGTTGATAGGGATTCATTCTAGTAGCGTGGCCTCAGTACGTGTGCTCAGCGCGATTCCCACGCCGGCAAAACCAGCGGCTTCGGTGATTGCGTCTCTAGATAAGCGCAATGTGAAAATACCAGTAGAACTCGCAAACGGCGAAACCAGTCATAGCATCCTGCTAGGGTCCTGTAATCGGGTTTCAGTGAGGCAGCAAACATCAGTGGCTGTAGTCCCAAGCGTGCGATCAAGGGCTGTTTGTGATCCGATCTACATCAGCGTCTGTACGTTATTTGTTGCCGGCTTGAATTAGGAACGGGCCGTTAGAAAAGGTTTGCCAGTGCTGCTTGGCGGCGCACCCTGGGACCTTAATTCCTGATCCGTTTGGCCAGTGCTGTGGCCTCGAAAACGAAGCGGGATTACCAAGGGTTGGGAAGTTGCACAAACGTGGAATAAAGCAACCTAACTGTGGTGCGCTAGAGCCCGCTATTGCATGTTCGGCCACCAGCACCTCGGCCGAGGGTAGCTTTGGCAAAGAAGGGCGAGAGAGAGCAGAAAGTCGTTGAAGCATTGGTCCATAAGTTGTGTGGGCATGTAGTTTCCCGGTTGCCAAGGCCGAGGTAGACAGCCTGTAGTAGAAGGGAGCTCAGACTTATAATAGTGACTCCCTGTGTCAGGAATGCCCTCTGGATGCGCCAAATGTTGCTTCATTCCATTGCAACGCTTCTATAGAATTTTCATATTGAAGCCTTCAATCATAACTCTTAATGGGACATTTTGCTCCGTTCTCTTAACCCACTTTGGTCATGAAACGTTACATTGTTGCTTGACACGGCGGGACTGGGCCTTAACGTGGTGCGCTGATTTTGCAAGGAATCAGTAGTACATCGGAGCCGTGCCGGCGCTTCGTTGTCACGAGACCACCAATAGTCGTGCGAGAGCTGGGTATACCGCGAGGTTGCCAGTACCTACGCGGATTCGATCCGGTGACCTCTGGATTACAGCGCATGCCCGTGACCCTATTGGCCACCGGCTGATCATCTGTGTACCTCCAAGATCCGATGGGCCACACTGGACGGTGTATTCCGAGTGCCTTCAGGGTCACTTATCTCAGATAGGTCAACGGTTACAGGTTAAACCAACCCAGCATTTTTGTCTTCGAAGTTTGGAAGAGTTTGATAACTTCCTTCGATGTCCATTCAAGGGGGACAGCGACATACACACTTAGCTTCGTTTGATTGGCGTAGAACACAAGCAACACTCGTTGCCTCCAAAGGTTAAAGATCAACATTCTCATCAGTTGGTTTGCTATCGTCTACCTCAAACCAGACAGTTACTTGTCATTGAGGTGCAGACCCCACTACTTTTTGGCCGTGGTCGCATTTGCGTACCATACTACTGTCAAAAATCACACATGAATTTTTCTGTGCATCTAAAGTTTGCATGTGACCGGTCTCAAGCAGATCCCAATAAGACTATAGCCGCACTCTCCATCTGCATGTTCTCCCTATTGGTTTGTTGATTAGACTGTTCATACGAAGCCTAAGGATAGAACACTCAAAGCAAAATCCCCCTTCCTGTATGAGCAGCTATAGAGCAACATTCCAAAGCCTGCTATCGGCAATAGTCTTTCCAATTCCGTTTGCCTTCTTTCACCACTCCTCTTGTCGGGTTTGTCAACAGAAATCCGCAACTGCTCCCATCAGCCACCAAGGGTGCATTCCGCATTGCATTTTTCAATGTCTGTACATTATGTCCGATAAATCAACTGCGGCGCTTGTCATGACGTTACCCTCCGTCGGATTTAGTGTATGTTGGCCGAAGTGCGTACAGGACAACATTCAAGACCCATCCGTCAACCGTTACCCCAAAGGATCATTCGCGTGAGTCGTATCCCAGAAGTTGCTGTTTCGAATTCGCATAGGTACAGCTGACCTTGCGGCAAACACAGCGCAAACGCGACTGCGGATGATCGCGTGGTAAGGAAGCGGCAGTACGATGTGCCGGTCTATTGTTGACCCTTTTTTTCTGATTTCTGATCCATCCGCGCTTACCACACTCGGGTTCAAATGATGGGGTTTACACGCTTCGCGAATGCTAGCTTTCTATAATAAGTGCCAGTGAACAATTTCAAATGCGGAATTCGACTTCGAAGCTATGTCAGAGTTACTAGCGGCCTAAGACAACGTTCTTTTTTCAGCTTAAGCCCAGAATTTTTCATAGACCAATTGTACAACAGGTTTTCTCCTCAAAATAACCGACTGGTATCACAGTGGTTGAAACTGAATTTACTGTCTGTTTTTCTCTCGTCAGGACCATAACTTCGCAACGAGACTGTACCTTTTCGTGGTGCGATGGTTTTCCTACCCTCGTGGCCCATTGATCTATGTTGGGTGTCACTTTCCATGTGCCTTCAGAGCCACTCATACCAAACAGGTTATGGGTCAGACTAACACTCTCACAATCCATTCCTCTTCGGAGGTTAGGTAGAGGTCTATGGCTCTTCCTTTAAAACCGAGCCATGTGAGATATTAGGTCTACTGATTATAAGCTCACAGTTGGATTAGTGTAGAATACGCGCGTCGCAACGAGACTGGACCTTAACATGGTGCGACGGTTTGCGTACCTCATTGACCCATTGAGCTATAATGGGTGATGCCTCCGGGCACCTTGAGAGCTACTCCTACCAGGTTGGTCAATGTTGAGAGGTCAGACAAACTCAGTCACTTGGTCCTCCAGGTTGGGGGTTTGAAATGGGATGGCATCCATTTCTGTAAAACTAAATCATTGCCACCTCCCAGCTGCCTTGCGGACAGGCTTTTGAGCCAAAGGCTTTGGATGAGGACCTTAATCATCCTCCTGTCTAGCTCTGGGCACCCTGGCAGTATCTCAGCGCACATACAACCATGACATTTTCTTCAAACATAAACTTCATCCTGCATCGGCCGTCGCGCAGATTAGCAAGTGTCACCTTATCTGCTGCACACAGCAGGGCGGATAAGCGAAAACATACTACTGCTGGCGTCTCCCTTCTTTTTTTCCACCTTTTTCTCTTACTCCCATCCCGATCCCCATTACTAACCTTTCTTCTATAATTCCCAGCTTAATTGACAGCAACCGAAGTGCCACTGGAGTAGAAACATCTGCAGCCACCATCCCACCGCACCTATCGGACGACTATCGGCAAAAGTCCCTTATAAGGCCACTCTGTCCCGTTTTCATGGCGACGTTCAACGTTCACACTCCAAGACAAACAGGTCAACAGGCTGCACTCGCACGCACCTTGGACACACTTGGTATTAATGTGTGTTGTGTGTCCGAAGTTAGGATCAATGACCCTAACGGGGTTATTGAATTGACTGCACCCGACTTTTCCTCTCGTTATTGGTTGCACGCATCCGGAGACGCCGATGCAGCACTCATGGGTCAAGTTGGTGTAGGTATTATTCTAAGCTCCAAGGCTGAGTCATTGTTGGATGATTGGATTCCGGTGAACAGCCGTTTATGTGCAGCCGGTTTGACGACATCAGGTAAGGTTGATTCACGAAGTAGTAAAAGACGCTGTTTGTTCGTGCTTTCCGTTTATGCTCCCACCGATTGCAGTTCTAATGCCTTCAAGGACACATTCTATCACGAACTGAACGCGCTATTACGCAGTGCTACTAGTTCAGATATTATAGTAATTGCAGGGGATTTGAACGCACAAGTTGTGCGTCTGAGCTCTTCAGAAGTTCAGCTGGGTGGTAATTGTGGACTTAGCTCTGAACGGACTGACAACGACGAGCGTCTGCTGCAACTGTGTGCGGAGCACCAGTTGTTTCTTAGTAGCACTGCTTTTAGACACAGTGGGCGCCGAAGTGCCACTTGGCGTCCTCCTGTACCTGGCCAGCGATGGACCCAAATTGACCACATAGCCATAAGTTACAGATGGCGTGGTTCCATCCTAGATTGCCGCTCGTACTGGAGTACCTGCGTCGACTCTGATCATACCTTTGTACGCTGTCGATTTTCCATGAAATTTACCGGAAAGTGCACCAAGTGTCCCCTACGGTTGGCAACGGAGAAATTGTCTCAGCCCTCGGTCAGGCAAACCAATCATCGTCATCATCACTATACACATCAGCTAGAGGTTTGAAAACGCCTCCGCTATTGTGCCGCAATACATGAAAGAAAGACCTAGATACATACATATAATACAATACACAAAGAAAAAATAGGTACAACAGTTGCATGCCAGCTGAGCTACCAGCAACGGATAGGCATCGTTCCGGTAACTTTCCAGCCAGCTACTAGGCAAAAAGAAAAAAAACTCATTGTGTTTTACCCTACGAAATGAGATCGTAGATGGAGGGGGAGGCTAAAAGGGATGGGGAGGGACAAAGAAACTCACAGCAGGAACGCCACTGAGGTCGGATCCTTGCCATGTCACCAAGTGTATCCAGCCAAACGTGTTCACCATCTTTTGGACCCCAACCAGGGGACCGTGATGCTACAACCGAGGCTAGCTCCGAAGTGAGGGACTGCATTCCCCTGGACCAAGTCATCGCTTGGCCACCTCTCCTCTTCTTCCACCCACATCCCCGGTGAGCAAACAACGCACGTCGAGGGAGTCGGTGGGATGGCATGCGCAACACGTGGCCGAGCCATCGGAGCCTGGTGCGGGAAATAACGGTGCTGAGCGGTTCAGATCCTTTTCATGGGCCATAAACGATGCGTCGAACACGCTCGTTACTCACGTGATGTTCCCACCAGATGTGAGCCAAACTGCGAAGGCACCGATGGTCGAACGTAACTAGCCTCTTCATGTCTGCGGACCTTAGGGGCCAGGTTTCACAACCGTACAGTAAGGTCGAACGTACCGCCGCATTGTACACTCTACCCTTCAGTGCGAGAGTGATGTCGCGCCGCTGCCATAGGTGGCGAAGGTTAGCAAAAGCACTTCGAGCTTTCGCTATGCGGTTCGTGATCTCGTCTTCGATCCCAAGGGCGCTGATACAACCTCCCAGGTAATTGAATTTCTGGACGACTTTTAGCTGATACCTACCAAGGGTCAGCGCAGGATTCGATCCCTGCCAATCCTGGAGGAATGCTTTGCACTTCGATGGTGCAAAGCAAAGCCCGAAGCGGCTGACAGCCAGTGCTAATCTGTCCAGCGCGGCTTGGCACGTCTGGGCGCTGTCACAGATGAGGGCAATGTCGTCTGTATACTCTAAATCAAGAAGTCGTTCTCCTTGGAGTAGCTCCACACCTTCCAAGTCATGTCCTGTAAATGCAAACTCCATGGCTTCGTCAATAGCGCAGTTGAAGAGGAAAGGTGACAGCGGGCATCCTTGTCTCACACCGCTGAAGATACTGAAGGGTGGCGACAGCTTGCCGTAAACCCTCACTCTGTCCGGGCAAGCCTATCAAGAAGCGCTGCGTACCGAACTTTCGCTGTCTTGTCCTAATGACACTGCGCTTCAGTGGAATAGGATCTCGGCCGCCATGCACGACGCAGGAGCATCTGCTTGTGGCACTATCCATCCTCATCGCACCAGTCACTGGATATCCGAGAGGTCGGTGAACCTGTTCGAATCCAGAAAAAGCTCCCAGATGGCTCTGAACACAATGTGTCCAGACGGGCTATTAGGCGCGAACTCAAGCGGCGCCTACGTGCTGACAAGGAAGTCAAGAAATGGAGGAAGCGGGAGCAGTAGGCACTTACCGCAAGCTCTTCCAGCTGATCCGAATCACTGGTCCCAGGAAACCAGGCGTCAGTGAGACAATCAGGGACAGCGCGGGTGCACTGATACACAATAAGGAGCGCTGTATGGCTCGTTGGGTGGAGCACTTTCAAGATCAGTTCGGCTGGCCCCCTTCTCCCGGACCTCTTCCTACTCAGATAATGCAGGACGAGCTATGGACGGTTCGTTTGGAGCCTCGTTCGGAGGCCGAGGTCCGAAACACCATCACAGCCCTTAATCGTTTTCGTGCGGCTGGCCCGGATTCCCTCGCACCGGCACTATTTAAGGATGGCGGTGAGGTCCTCTGCACAGCACTGACCTCATTATTCGAATATATCTGGAATTAAGTGTCCCGGCTAATTGGAGCGAATCGATTATAGTGGCAATATACAGGAAGGGCAGTCGCACAGACTGTTCTAACCACAGGGGTATTAGTCTAACGCCAGTTGTGACAAAATTACTGGCGTCGATTATCGTCCGTCGCCTCACTGTGGAACGGATTTCAGCTTAGGGAAGAGCAGGCCGGTTTCCACCCAGGGCGTGGCTGTATACACCATATATTCACTTTGCGGCAGGTGCTAGAGCAGCGCCACGCATACCGCAGACCGACAATAGCTGTGTTTCTCGATTTCAGGAGTGCGTTCGACTCAGTCGATCGATGCATTCTGTTCGAAATACTTGCGCGGAAAGGTGTTCCCACGAAATATGTGAACATCCTACGTGCTCTGTATTCAAACACTACAGGCCGTGTCAGGGTCTGTCGTGGCCTATCGGATAGCTTTCCGACCACAAGTGGTGTTCGTCAGGGTTGTCCGATTTCCCCATTTTTGTTCAATTTCGTCGTGGATTCTATCATGGAGTGTTTGCTTGCGGAATCTCACGATGTAGGCGTTGAAGTGCTGCCTGGTGAAAGGTTAGTTGATCTAGATTATGCGGACGATATCGTCTTGCTTTTCGACAATGTTGGGGCGGCACAATCAACCCTGAATAGCCTGTTCAGTGTGGTCCCGTTATTTGGTATGCACTTCGCACCTTCAAAGCGCAAAGTGTTGCTGCAGGACCGCCAGCCGCTTGATGCCCCCTTGACGCTTGCTAACGTGGAACTCGAGGTAGTTGATCAATTCACTTATCTTGGCAGCTGCATCAGCAACGATGGGCGCATAGGAACTGACGTCAGCTCACGCATTGCAAAAGCCAGAACTACCTTCTTGAACCTGCGGCATCTTTGGTGACAGAAGGGAGTTTCCCTCCGTCTGAAAGGCCGTGTATACAAGGCCACAGTGAGGGCCGTTCTGCTCTATGGCAGTGAGACTTGGCCCCTTCGGTCTGAAGTTCCGAGGCGCCTTCAAGTCTTTGATCATCGTTGTATGCGAAGCATTGCTGGTGTCGGATGGCTCCAGCGTGTCCGCAACGATGATGTGCATAGGCGAGTACTAGGTACTTGTAAACATGCTAGCTCCTTAGGACAACACTTAGCACTGAATAAGTTGCGTTGCTTTGGGTACGTGCTGCGTATGCCTGGTCACCGCTTACCTAGGAGGGCCTTGTTTAGTCTGCCAGGTGTAGGGTGGCGCAAGGCTCGAGGTGGACAGAAGTTGACTTGGCAGCGGGAAATGAAGTCACTGACGACGAAATTGGGTGCCGTTGATCCGTCTCGCCTTCCTAGCTGGAGTCCACCTGACTCGCCTTGTGCTTGACTCGAGACTTTACAGGACATGGCTCGCAACCGACACCAGTGGCGCGTGTGCTGCCGTCTCTTAATCGGATTGCCTGTTTAAAGTGTGTTTGGTGCTGAGTTATCTGCGAGGTAATGATTGATTATGACGCGTGGCAGTGAAAGCCGCTAGGAAGCTGTCTTCCAGATGCCGCCTTTTCTTTGTACAATAGCTAGCTGTTTGTGACGGTATGTTGTCTTCACAGGGTGTAGGCGCCTTGACCCTGAATGTTTGCTTGGGGCATTAAGGTTTTCAGCTAAGTTCCCCTTCTCTCCCTCTTCTTATTCCTTATTTCATGGGTCCTCATGGTTGTGTCAGCGAAGCATCAGTTCAAATGGCTGATGTACTGCTGTTGTTGATGTTTATCCTTGCATATTGTCTTGAGTTTTGATTCTATTCTTATTGTATTCAACGCACTTCTTTCTTGCTTCCAATTTCTTTAAATTTTGTTGGTATTCAACCCCACTAACTTGGCTTTGTGATTTTAATTTTTTTTGGCAAATGGATCCACTGCTCTTGGGTACTCGGATAACATTTGTTCAACCGACCTGAACCGTGAACCATAACATCTCTTTATTGATGCATGTCGCCCCGACACGGATGACAGCTTTCATCCAGCATGCGCTCGCTACATCTGCGTCAAAAGCACATCTTTTCAGCACATGCATTGACGCCTGGCTACTTGGTGACTATCGATTGATCGCGTACTTTGTACTCAAAATGATCACGTCATCGTCAGCTGTGGCCCACGTCTGTGCGAGATTGTCGATATGGGACACTTTCTTCTGCTCTGACTACATCCTAGTGCGCGCTCGCATAGTGCCCACTCTTTCACTGACTGAGCTTTTCTCTTCCAAGGTCCTTATTCGTCGAATGCCTTCGTAGTCTGTTAGGCAGGAATGTCAATCTGAATTGCAGCATCAGTTATCACTATCGAGTGATGTGGACGAACCGAATACCGATCTTATCCACCTTTAACAAGCAATTCAGAAAGCACTGTAGATCGGCTCTGCTTTCCGCTTTGTGTTTCCGAACAACGGTAGCGCATCTGAGACACGAAAGGCGATCGCATTGGGTTATCAGTTTCAGGATGTTCTGAGCAATTCACAACGTCACTTGATTAACAGTCTGGAGGATGAATACGATGCTGGTGGAGTGTGGGGTTCCTTAGGTGGTAGAAGCCAGCACAATCGAAAATACAAAATTACTGTGTTAACCTTTTTAACACACAAGTTTAGTAAAGGTCCACCTGAATGCGAAAGTAGCTGAGAAAGATGAACAGCTGACTCGCTCAGTCACGTTAACTCTGGGAGGCACCACTCAAATGCTATTCGCAAGCGATAACATGTAAACATACGTCTCAAGTACGAGAACACGGTGAGCAGTTAGGGTGGCTTGACTTGGTGTGTATTGACAGAAGCTGCGAGGAATAGAAAGCACCTAAGCAAGAGCAATTTAGTGGCGCAACTGGCGGGGAGGGATCAAATGAACGGGATTAACAGTCACTCAACCAAATGTACGATCAGAAGGTTAAAAGAACATTAAGATTCAATGCTGCAAAACACTGAAAACATCAACGTTTCACGTTCGCTACGTGGGTTTACTCCTAGAAGACTAAGTGA
This sequence comes from Dicrocoelium dendriticum, assembly GCA_944474145.2. NCBI lineage: Eukaryota > Metazoa > Platyhelminthes > Trematoda > Plagiorchiida > Dicrocoeliidae > Dicrocoelium > Dicrocoelium dendriticum. The sequence goes on along the minus strand of OX104059.1, from coordinate 33,981,946 downwards.
GGGTGTCCTTCCGTAGATATGTCAGATGGAAGATAAAATGAGGATAAAGCAGTCTGGTAGCAAATGCACTGGGCGCAGTCATCACAGAAGATTACAAGTTCGCTGGCTCCAGTCCTTTTGTTATTTACTATTGGTATGTAATGTTGTGCATCATCGATGGGCCCTCGGCGCGGGCTCGTCGGACTTTAGAATACTGGCATATCCAGCAGAAGGCGGTTAGGACATTTTCTCCACTGTCAATACGACTGTGTGCTTGGTAGGTGTCATTCACCCCACTGCACCCTAGTCCACTGCCAAAACACTCCTACTCCCACAGAGAATTCCAGGCGTCCTCGGAACTACCTAGTCAAGCCCTTTTGTGCCGGACTAGCTGTTTTCATCATATAGAATCAAGAATGGCGGTCACTTTTAGCCATGGTGACCGCGTGAGGCGTCCGGCGATTGCGTCAGAGGACTCCGCGGTTTTTCGGTAACTCGGATTCTGCTATGTAAGGCTCGTGGCGAGTAGGACGTTATTAGGGCAGGCGGCTTGGCGCCTTATGGAAACCAAGCCATGTATACAAAGAAAAACAGAGTACACGTTTTAGCTTTTTCAAATAATCCTGTGCTCTTTGTCGTTTTCAGAACGTTTGTCAATTGCATACGCAATTACCGTAAAAAGGGAAAAATACACCTTATAACAAATAGCAAACGTTAACATGCTCTGGAAAGCGGATTGAACGTTTGACCTGTCTATCACGTCGGTCATTTACCATGGATTGAGACTTCATTTTTGGAGGTCTAAGGGTTATTATTACAGAGGATGCTGCTGCGAGTTGGTGTAGCTGTGCAGTTTTACCAAATGAGGTGGGAGGCGGGTCTTCGAAGAATACAATCATGAGACGGTCGATGGACACCTTTGTTCGATGACCATTATGGTCTAAGAAAAAAATGCTTCGGAGTTCGTGGGAGAACTCTGACGAGGCCAGTGTAAAGAGGCAGAGGACCACACACTGCATTTGTACGAACGATTATCATCATCATTAACAACAGCACTGCTTCAGCCATTTGAACTGATGGTTCGCTGCCATACAACCATAACGACCTACGGAATGAAGAATACTAAAAGGGAGAGAAGAGGGGCTTACTAGAAAACCTCAGCGCCCCAACCAAACATTCAAGATTAAGGCGCCTAAACTTCGTCAACAGCATTCTATCGTGCAATGATAAGGCGACGTCGGCGAGATAGCTTCATTTTGGCTTTCACTGCCCTCGCGTCATAATCGGCCATTACCCCGCAGATAGCTCGGCACCAAACTCACTTTAAACAGGTAGTCCGACTACGAGATGGCAGCAGACACGTAATCGTATAAAGTCCTGTAAAGTCTCGAGCCAAGCACAAGGCGAGTCAGGTGGACTCCAGCCCGGAAGGCGAGACGGACAAACGGCTCAAACTTTGGTTGCCAGTGACTTCAATTCCCCGCTGCCAAGTCAACTTTTGTCCACTTTTTATCTTGTGCCAACCTACAGCTGGCAGACAGAACAAGGCCCTCCTCGCTAATGAGTGACCGCGTATACGTAGCATGTGCCCGAACCTACTCAACTTATTCAGTGCTCTCTGTTATTCCTAGGTATCACTGCCTAGTACTCGCCTACGCACATCATCGTTGCGGACACCCTGGTGCCATCCAACATCAGCAATGCTCAGCAGACAGCAATGCTTAAAGCCTTGAAGGCGCCTCAGGTCGATGAGGTTAAATCTCCCTCCCATGGAGTAGGATGACTCTCACTGTGGCCTTGTGAACGCGACCTTGCAAACGAAGCGAAACTCCTTTCTTTCGCCGAATATGTGACTGATTCAAAAAGGGAGCTCTGGTTTTTACAATACGTGAACTGACTTCAGTTGCAATGCGCCCATCGTTGCTGATGCAGCTACCAAGGCAAGTGGATTGATCAACTACCTCCTCATTATCAAGGGTCAAAAAGCCATCAGGTGTCTGGTGGTCCTGCGACAACACTTTTCAAGTTCAAGTGGGACCGGAACAGTAGGAAAATCCCGTGAGTGTTCCACCTTCGAAAATGTCCTTGATCCAACAGGGAATCTGGTGCATTGATATGCCAAAGGAGAGCCAAATCAACACACGATTCACATCGTTAACCAAACAATGCTCACGTGCCCTGCCGTAGCAGTCCCAGCTGTGCCGTCCACGTGAAGAATAAACGAAAACGCAAGGAAACAACTGGGCTGACAAGCAATGGTAAGATGAACTTAAAATGAGTTTAAGAAGCGTAGGTCGAAGTAGACGAGTAAAGCTTAAGGCATGAAGGGAAAGACTTTAAGCTGCAGACCGAGAGCGTCAAGTCGATGCACGAACTCTTTCACCGTTGGTGCCATCACGACGTCTGTATGTAGTGCTTTCCAATAAGCTATGACCCTACGCGATAAACGAAAAACCTGCCCAAACCCGGTCAGACCGCGGTTTGTGCAACTTAAATGGGTGACCACGAAGGGTTGGCGATGGAGTTGGACGAAGCAGTCCAGTCAAATCAGGACTAATCTGACCCATCAGTATACGATACGTGAGGACCAAGCCGCCCCAAAGCTGCCTGTACTACATGGAAAACGTAACCAACTTACGTAGTCTCTCCGGGTACGTCGGCATCTTTAATCCTTGCACCATTTTCGTCCCGGACCGCAGGGCTCGTTCAACTGCCATCTTATCACGAACCAGGCACGGAGGACAAGCCCGAACCCAGTATTCCAAGTGCGGCCTTACAAAAGCCGAAAATGGTCTAACGAACATTTCGGTGATCATGATCCCCAATGACCTGCGGATCATCCACAACATGTTGAAAACTTTGCTAGCAGCTGTCTTCCAATGTTCACTGGACTTAAAGTCTGATGACAGCAAAACTCCAAGGTCAGATTGGAGTTGAATTCGCGGTACCTCGTTGGAGATGCGAAGCGCATACCAAATAATGGGACCACTCTAGAGAGGGTAAAATTGTTTGATTGGCTTGCCTCAACACAGTTAAATATCAAGATGATATCGTCCGCATACTCAAGATCAACAAGCCTTTCACCAGGCAACTTATGCGTCGTTCGGCTTCGCAAGGGAACACTCCATGAGGGAGTCCACGACAAAGTTGGGCAACCCTGACGAACGCCACTTGTTGTTGGAAAGATATCCGACAGGTCACTGTAAACCCTGACGCGGCATGTGGTGTTCAGGTACAGAGCACGTGAAATGTTCACCTATTTCATGGGAACACATTTCTGCACATGTATTTCGAGCAGAATGCATCGATCAACTGAATCGAACGCATTTTTCTAGTCAAGGAAATGAGAGTGCCAGAAATTCAAGCCGATAGCACTTACTGAAGACCAATTTGAGTGTGATACTGGTATGCAGCCTACAATCTCCCAAGGATGCTGAGATCCGAACTAGAATACCTCGGTTTTTGGAACGAGCCCCGGATGTCACACTGCACCCTGTCATAGCAGAGGGTGAGAGAATCATCAGCTTAAAACACGATACAGCTTTGGTTGAGGATACGAAGACGCATTCCAATGATTTCACAGCTCAACAGATTTCGAGGAACTAGTTTTCGGCCACTGACCGCAAGAAGATCCCTCAAGGTAACCCATCATCAGCATGTTTGCAATGTGGAGACTGGCATTTTGCCAGATGATGTCCATTCGACGAGCATGTCTGCCAGAAATGTCGTAGACATATGCACAAAGAATATCCTTGCCGATCCAAGTCACCTTTCAGACCGGTTCATGATACTCGAACAAAAACCTACGGTCATATTACGAAGAGAGGGAGAGGGAGAGAGTGAACTTCGATTTTACTGACAATGTCAGAGATCGTAGAAAGTTCATCAACATCTACATCAATGGAAAATAGGCGTGTTTGCAGATCCTTACGGCCTTAGACATGACGGTCATATCAGAAAGGCTGTGGTGAATTGTCGGGTCATCAGCAATCAAACCTACAAGTCAGCAGGCGAAAAGTGCGTCAGGTGCCAAGATGCAATTGCTTGGTCGAGTCGACTGTGAGTGTTGTTATGCCTACTTTACCGCATGGGGAAAGATTTTCGTCACGCGCTACCAGAATTTGAATCTTCTGGGTCTGCACTGGAGCGAGCATTTCAACCTACTTGATATTCCGATCACCCAGATCTGTGTAAGTGTCCAAATACACAAGACAGTAGCTCCTAAAACTGTGGCCATTGAGTGCCTACGGGAGAAATATGCAGCAGTCTTTCAAGAAGACCTCGCTAAGTGCCCCAAAGTACAAGCTTCACTATCCCTGATTGACCAGGAGCTGGATCGCCTAGAGAGAGCAGTGGTTATCCATCCGGTGAACTAATCGGCTTGGGCGGCACCCATTGCTATGGTCAAAAATCCAAAAGGTCAACTTGGAATATGCGCCGATTTCTTGACGAGTCTAAATGCTGCATTGAACGCCCATCAGTACCCTTTACCGCTCCCAGATCATTTGTTCACCAAATCGAATGGTGGTAAATGTTTCGCAAAGCTGGATCTCTCTGATGCATACATGCAGATCGAAGTACGTAAAGCTTCACGAGAATTACTCACCATCAATACGCATCGAGGCTTGTACCAGTATCACCATCTCCCGTTTGGAATCAAGTCTGCACCAACGAAATTCCAGCAGATCATGGACACAATACTGACAGATGTCAGTGAAGCAGCTGCCTACCTCGACGACACCATTGTTGTGCAGATGACGTATATGAAAAGTTGGATCGAGTTTTTGGCCGTGTTGAAAAATATGGAGTCAGACTTCGACCTGAGAAATGTACCTTATTCTTGGACTTAATTACGTTTCTCGGCTTCATAATTCACCGGAGCAGCAGACCTCCAGACCCAGCAAACATCGAGACAATCAAGAAGATGCTGCTGCCCAAAACTATTGCAACGCTAAGGTCCTTCCTAAGACTCATAAGTCATTACAGCCTGTTCCTACCGCACATGCATCGCTTGCGTGGCCCACTTTATAACCTACTGACGAAAGATAAACGCTGGAACTTCTCCGAAGAATGCCAGAGCACTATTAACGAGGTAATAAAGCTACTATGTTCCGACCTTCTGCTAACACATTACGACCCTACTTTGGAGATTGTGGTGGCCGCAGACGCCTCTAACTATGGCATGGGCGCAGTCATAGTCCACAAGCCCGCAAGTAGTTCAGAAAAGCAGTTGCACCTGCAGCCCAGTTGCTGTCTCCCCCAGAGCGATATTATGGCATGATAGAGAAAGAAGCCTTGGTGATAGTCCTCTCTGTAAAAACAAGTTCAAAAAATGCTGTATGGAAGGAAGTTTCCACTTTTACTGACCATAAGCCACTGTTAGCGATTTTCGAGCAAAGTCGGGCATCCCTGTCTATACTGCAAACAGGCTACAGCGGTGGGCTACTACATTGCCCGGCTACGGTGAAGTACATTTCTACAAAGGATATTGGTCAGACTGATACACTTTCTCGGCTATTGGAAATCGAGCAGCGCCTGCAAGCAGAATCTATCATTGCAGCGTTCTGTCTGGTGTCCGAAGTGAATCAGGCATTGTTGGAAACGCTCAGATAGTTTCCGGTAACTTTTGAGATAATACGTGATGCACCAATCCGGGATCTTGTCCTACAACAAGCGGTCACCTTTCATACTACACAGTGGCCAAGGGACAACCTAGATGGGGAATTACAAAGTCTGTCCCGGAGAAAGGACGAATTATCCATCGTCAGTGGATGTTTACTTGTGGCGGAGAGTTGTTATTCCCAGAGAACTTCGTCAAAGCATTCTACGGCAGTTTTATGGTGGACACCGTGGCATTAACAGAATGAAAATGATCGCGCGGAGTTACTTTTACTGACCGAATATCGGCTCGGAGCTGGAACAGCTCGCGAAATCGTGTCCGAAATGCGCGCTTGTAAGCAAGGCGCCCAGGAAAGCAGAATTGTCTTCTTGGCCGTGGGAGCGAGTACACGTGGATTTCTTTGGTCCTGTGAATGGATAACAGTATCATCGTTGTTGAGTATTTCAGCAAGTGGTCGGAAGTATTCTGCATGGAACGCACAACTACTGGCGCAACAATTGGCGCACTGGGAAGACTTTTCGCCCACCGTGGAATACCAGCAACCCTAGTTATTGACAGTGGCCCTCAGTTCGCATCTCTGCGGTTCGCTGAATGCTATACGCAGAACGCTATCACACACACCTACGGTCGCCGCCGTTCCACCCGCAGTCCAATGGGCAAGCTGTGCGCTTTGTTGATACCTTTAAACGGACGCTGCTGTAGATGAGGGGGAAAGAACTACTATACAAATCAACTCCGAACCCCCAGGTGTCAAATCAGCTACCCCAGCAGAAGCGCTGATGGGTGGAAAACTTTGTACTCTGAATTTCTTGCTGCCTGCAAAGCGTATCGCTCCACAAGAGAAGGAGGTAAGAACGGAAAATTGCTGCAATTAGCGGCACAGGACGCAACTGCGTCTATTTCAACCAGGACAGTGATTTATTCGGATACTATCACCCTGGAAGATCCCGGTGGACCACAGGCTCGATCGATTGCAGATTTGGACAAATGCTGTGTTAAGTTCGAATGGGTTCTATGATTTGAACCAAACCCGCAAACCAGCTTTGGCCTACCAGCATTCAAATAGTTACCAGTGAACGATCGCTGCCTCTGTATCTTCGGCTGGACAATTTCGAAATACACGCTGGCCCTCAGTAGCCACCTAATGAGCCTTGCCCGGTGACCACAGGAACGAGCTTGCAGCCACAACGATGGGCTGATCGGATACGGGGATCTGTGGTCAGAATGCACTTGGATCCCAAGAGGAAGTCGTACGTCATTTTTTGCGGGGGAGGTATTACCGGAGCCTGTCCATAGCAGCCATCGTAGCCAGCTCTCTCTGTCTGAAGCAGCCCGCAGAATATTGGTCATATGCTGTCTGTAGCCCAGTGGCTAGTCAATGAGAGTAAGCCAATAGGATAGTTTTACCTTGAAGTGGACCAGTTAGAATAACCTGCCTTGAAGCCCTCCAGTAATCGCACCATTTGATCAGCCAACAAGCGAGTCTTTGCCCATCTAGTAGTTGATATAGTCAGGAAATTTCAGTTAGGTCCTTTCTCTCATGAACTATTTATTTTGACCCCTTTTTTGGCTGTACATGCTGTCTTCCGGGGGCTCCATACCAGTTTTGCCAGAGGCCTTTAGCTTTTGATTTGGGAAGGGGTTGTATCGTGTACAGTGTGGCTGCATCGATTATCCGTACTGTCATTGGAAACAACAACAGCCTCCGAGGAAACTTCTACACTAACCGTCCATGGCTCATCCTGCATTACCTGAGTAGGAGATGGTCCGGAAGCAGGAGTACCAACTGTACTAATCTTGTAAGTGCTTTGCTCATCGAGCCATACCGCGCTCCATACTGTGTATCAGTGCACTCGCGCTGTCTCTGATTATCTCAGTGACTCCTGGTTTCCTGGGGCCGGTGGTGCGGATCAGCTGGAAGAGCTTGCGGTAATTGCCTACTACTTTTACCTCCTCCATTTTTTGCGCCTAACTGGTCCATCAGACTTCCCTGTCAGCACGTAGGCTCCGCTTTAGTTCCCGTCTAATGGTCCGTCTGGTCAAGTGCTCAGAGCCATCTGGGATTTTTTTCTGGATTCCAACAGGTTCACCGACCTCTCGGGTATCCACTGATTTGTGCGATGACAGTAGATATGGCCACAAGCAGATGCTCCTGCGTTGTGCATAGCGGTCGAGATCCTATTCCACTAAAGCTCAGGGTCATGAAAACAAGAGAGTGAAGTTCTGTCAGCAGTGCATTTTGATAGACTTGCCTGACCGAGGGATGAGATAATTTCTCCTTTGTCAATCGGGTGAGACTGTTGGTGCATCTCCCGGTAAACTTCATGGAGAAACGACAGCGTACCAAGATATGATCAGGGTCGACGCAGACATTCCAGTACGAGCGGCAATCCAGGATGGAACCACACTACCTGTAACTTCTGGCGATGTGATCTGTCTGGGTCCATCGCTGGCCAGCTGTAAGAGGACGTTAAGTGACACTTTGGCGTCCAGTTTGTCTGAAAGCGGTGCTGCTAAGAAGCAACTGGTGCTCCGCACTCAGCTGCAACAGACGTTCTCCGTTGTTCGTCTGGTCGGAGATAAGCGCATAATTACCACCTACCTAAGCTACTGAAGCGTCCAGGCGACCTAATTCTGGGTTCATGTCCCCTGCAAGTACTATGATGTCTGAGCTGGTAGCACTGCGTTGTATTGTGTTCACTTCGTGGTAGGATGTATCCTTGGAAGCATCCAAATTGCAGTCGGTGGTAGCATAGGCAGAAACCACAAACTGCTTCGTGAATTATCTTTAGTTGATGTCAAGTGGGCTGCACACAAACGCTTGCTCACGGGACCCAATCAACGAACACTGACTCAGCCTTAGAACTGTGTATGGTGCCTTCCCCAGCTTGACCAATGATTGCCTCATCAGCATCTCCGGATGCGTACAACCACTATCGAGAAGACAAACTGGGCGAATTGAATTCACTAAAGCCGGTGACGATCATTGATCTTAGTTTCGGAAACACAACATGTCCTTCCCATGAGAACTGAGAACTGGTGCGAAGCAGCGAGTAGAGGTTGCTCTGTGTAGCTGCATCATTCGTCGTTTTCGGACATGAACTTTTATTTATCGTTTCGCTCTTTGTACTTTGCCTCTGCAAATTGTTGGTCTAGTAGCATCTTGAATTTAGACACGGTGTTGGCTTCTACTATATGCTGAGGCAGGTCGTTCCAGACATTCACCACTCTGCGTTCGAAACAGAGTTGATGGGCGACCCGCTTCAAATCCGGGACGATAAGTTTATACCGGTGTCCTCGCGTGCAGCTTGGTGTGCGCAGATGAAGTAGTTGTCTCAACATGGGGTAATCACCCAGATGTAATATCCGGTGCGTCATGATGAGGTCAACCCTCAGCCGTCGATGGATGCGCACTACTGACGATGCCCAACAGGCTGAAACTGCAGTCTAGTGCTTTTCCGGGCATGTGGACGACTATCTGATTTGGAAACTAGCTGCGATGGACCTCACACAACACGTCCTTGCCCTGTGTGTCCAACATGCGTACGAGTGTAGCTTGTTGAGCTACTTGTCTTAGCGTGCGAACCTTGAACGCCGCCAGGGAAGCGAGACAGCGTGGGGTTATAAGGCACTGTTGCCGATAGTCGTCCAGTGGGTGGTGCGGTAAGTTATATAAATAAACAAAGAGTATGTTCCTTGACGGTGCCTATCACAATCAAACTGATTGGTCTGGTCATTATGTACAACGGGATCTCATGTGACGGGTAATATTTCTGTGTTTTTTCGGCGTGGTTCCAATACTATTCTGCTGTATTGGTTGACCGGTTGCATATTTCAGATAGATGAAGAGGTTGATAATAATAATACTAAATACAGATAAATCTAAATTTCCAGTGTGGTAATACGGCCAACTGTGGAGTCGTCTCCAGGGAACCTGTTTCCGTGCAGGCTAGTCTCTCGAAAGGTTTCACCCGCACTTTCATATCTGTTCCGACCTTATGCTGGTGTGGCTTTGAAGGCGGTTAGCCATCAGTTGTACTCATCTTTAGGGCTCTTTTTAAATGTATATATGGACATTCAAGCCATATAGTCCTACAATTAACCGGTTCTTTGGGTCAGGCAATTTTATTACTCGTCAGGGAATGTGGCATTTCGCCTTGCATCAGTTCATTTATTGTTTTGGAAGCTTCAGTCCGTCACCTCAGGAGATCGATATAGTCGTGGCCAACGATGGAGTAAAGGAGAATATAAGATATAAGGATGTAGTAAGGTGATTACCATAATGTATCTAAATGTCTTAAAACACCTCCGATGGATTTCGCGATCAAATTGTGCAGCAAGATCGCCGTAATAGGTGACTGCTCGAATTATCAATATGCAACGCAGTTATAAAGGGAATCTTGAGGTTTATCCAACAGTAGTATGCGTTCGCAAAATACCCTATTTGATATCGCGGAGCACTGCGAAATTCTATCTGCTACCGGGCTGTTACAAGTAGAAAAGTATTTAATATTACAGGACGAATGTAAAGAATGTAGACAAACATTTTAAAAATCAGTTTATATTTCAGCAGTGTGTGATACAGATTGTGGTTGATCTGGTCGAATTTTATAAATAGATGGTTGAAAACAGTTTCTTTTCAAGTTGTCACTAGAAAACACGTTCCGGATTGATGCTTTAATGGCAGTCGAGGTGTGTAGGAATTGACGTTGATGGATGTCATGAGGCATCATAGTTTTATGCTGATATCTCCGGACAGGAAGGTGAATTGGTTGGAAATACAGGAAACAGTTATTTCATAAATAACTACATGACAAGATGGTCGCGGACCAAAAAATATTTGTCAAGATTTATTAGCTAATTCTTGATCTATGGGTTTCGTTTTGCAAGGCTCAGTTTTGCCTGCCCCCGTATAGTTGCTTCGCAGGCCATAATAGTTTCTTCAGGCCAACATTTGCTGGGCGTCAAAATGTTGTTTAAGGGCTATATAACATGATGGCGATTGATATCACATCCTAGCTATCTGCTAGACCATCTGTTCTGTGACATTTTGTATCACCAAGTCGGTTGCCCTTACAACAGTTAACTGGCTGCGGATCTCCCTACGAAAGATTTCAGCCGATTTACCTTCTCGCAGAATGAACGTGTTGGGTGGAGCCTGGGATAATATTCGGGACTCAATGATAAGTAAGAGACATGTCAACTACCGGACCGGATAGCAGTTGTGGGCGACTGAATTCAATGTATATTGTACAGGTTACAAAAATAGGAAGCGAGTCAACCAGAGCGAGAAATGGTATAGTAAGGTACTCACCAAGACACTTTGTAAAACCGGATGTGCCGTCAGTAAAACAAGAGGACGTTTTGAAGGTTAAAACAACCGTAAAATCCAATGTTGCAAAATACTGAGACAGCGTGTTTTCCTGTGCACTACAAGGATCTCCCCCTAGAAGGCTGAAGGATGGAAGCCTTCGATGGATCTATTAGTGGGGGAAAACGGAAGATGAGGATCGGTGCCAATAGTTGCATGGGCTTGAGTAAGGGCTTCTAAGGGGGGGTGTAGCAAAGTTCACTGAGTCCAGGCTTTGGTTAGTTATTATTTATGATGATCGTGTGGACCAGAGTGCATCATCGGTGGGCCGTCGGGGCGGGCTAGTCGGAGTGCAAAAATACTGACTAGTCTAGAAGAAAGGCCGACAGGACCATCCCTTTGCTACAGACCCGACGATGCGCCTGGGAGGTGTCACTCCCCCCCACCGCACTCCAGTTCCCGGTCCTCGTCCCACAAAGAAATCCATGCGTCCTCGTCCCACGAAGAAACCCATGCGTCATCCTTCCACGAAATCCGGGCGTCCTCGTCCCACGAAGGAATCCGGCGTCCTCGTCTGCAACGCCTAGCCAGACGTTTGGGGACCAACCCGTTCGTGACTGTCTGCGGCCGAGGGCAACTGACTGTTCCTTGGGTCAGGAAGAGAGCCTTGAGTCGGCTGGCGAGTCACTCGGGGGTTGCGTTGAGCCGGTTGGCGAGTAACTCGAGGGTTGCCTTGGCAGTTCCGGTGGTTGAGTTTCTGGAAGGTAGAACTCAGGGAGTGGGCAAGGGTCGGGGAAGTGGCTTGACGCCGGAGAGGATACATGGTATGCATGATAAAGCAAATACGCTTTTTAAGTTTTCGAAATGTTTTGGGTTTTTTTTGTTGATTTTGCAAAACGTTTGTGGATGAGACACATGATTATCACTAGAAACGAAAAATGCATGTTAATGGAAATAGTAAACGTTTATAAAATCTGAAAAACGGACCGGACATTTGGACGTTTCTACCACGTCGGTCGGTTGCCTGGGGTTGAGGCGGGGTAGGTTGTGGGTCAAGAGGTACGGAGGGTTTCAGGATATCCAGTGCTCGGGAACTCACCGTAGGTGAGGGTACTTGTGTGATAGCGTCAGCATGGGTTGCAAGTGGTTCCTCAAAGAAAGCCACTTTGAGGCGGTCGATGGACACCGTTGTTCGGTGACCATTCTGGTCTAAAGTAAAATGTTTCTGAGTCCGTTGCAAGGCTCATAAGGGGCCAGTGTAGGGAGGTTAGAAAGGTGGCCGCACTGCGTCGTGACGGAGAGGGACGTGAGTGCAGGTAGAGTCCGCTGTGCATTTGCACATCTGTAGTCTGTTCACGGGGCGGAGTCGGGTGTAGTGAACGCACGCGTTGAGCTTGGAAGGACGCAAAGTTAAGCGGAGGCATACCCGACGATGCGGGAGACGAAACGAATTCTCCTGGCAACTTTAGCCTTTTGCCGTAAACTAGCTCTGCTGGTGCACATTGCAAGTCGGCTTTGATGCTGTTGCGAATGCCCAACACTACGAGCGAACTGTTTTCGCTCCAACTAGGGTCAGAGAAGGCGCAGTGGAGGCTTTGAGCTGTCCATGGAAGCGCTCAGCTAATCCCTTGGCTGCTGGGTGATACGCTGTGGTATGAATCCGGCGGCAGCCTGAAAATTTACAGAACGTATCGCATTGTGAAGATTGGAAAGGCGTCCCTCGGTCAATTGTAATGGTGGATGGGCATCCGTAGTGCGAGACTCACCGGTACAAGATGGCCCGGATAACAGTCTCAGCTGTGCAGTCTGTTACGGGGATGGCTTCTGGCCATCTAGTGAAGCGGTCGAAACATGTAAGAATGTATACAAATCCGCATGAAGGAGGCAAGGGACCTCCCAGATCTAAGTGTACATGCGAGAACCGAGTGTCCGGGGCAGGAAATGAACCAAGAGGACTACGGGTGTGAATGTAGAGGGGCCGCTTCCAAGAATGGCTCTGAGGAGCTCTTCGGAGCTAGCTGAGAGCGGATCGCGAAAGACGGCTAGCGAGGAGCCTGTGCCCGGAACTACGGAGCGGGAATATGTGGACAGCGCAATATATCAGACAAATACGCCGCTAGCGCAGCCCACAGGACCGAGGCCGAGCCGATTGACACAGCCCAGAACAAGCAAGTCGAGAGCTCTCGAACGACTCCTGGCCGATCCAAATCGGGTACAGAGAAGCGGAGATCGAAGCGAAAACAGGAAGGCGGGACTTCCAAGTCAGAGCTCCCGAGGCGAAAGGACTGGCTCGCCTCTAACATCCGTACCTGTTGCGTGGTGGGACGGAAGTCTAGTCGATATTCGATGGCGCGCGTGAGACCCGGATGCGCCCATTTTCGGTGTGCAATAAACGTCTACCCCCCTGTCTTGTCGTTCTCGCTACATGATGATGTATTTTGGAGCGCTGGCATTGAAGGCAGGCACGAACCCAGGTACGAACATCTTTGTTTACGCGTGGCCAAACGAAACGTTTGGTGACCAGTTTCAAAGATGCACAGATACCGGGATGTTATAGTGAGTGCAGTGCGTCAAAGACTGTGTGTCTGAAGGAGAAGGACAGGAAGGGTCTAGGACAAACTGTAGAACTGTCACAGGGAATGGTTCCTTCAGTGATTTGGAGAGGAACAGGTTGCACATGTAACGAAGTGGACTGCAGATTGCGCTGTATGTCTTCGTCTTGAGCCTGAGCCGATGCCATGACGACAAGGTCGACGTTAGGCAAAGACTGGAGAGTGAGGTTGACGGGTGAGAGAGCGTCGGCGACTGGATTGTCGACACCTGAGACATGACGTATATCAACAGTGAACTGCGTGACTAAGTCTAGGTGTTTTGTTTCCCGTGATGAATATATGTCGCAAGCAGAGTTGAAGGGGAAGATAAGTCTTGTGGTCAGTGTAGACCGTGAAAGCGCGGCCTTCGAATGTGTGCTGGAAGTGACGAATGGCTAGGTAAACCTGGAGCAGCTGTTTGCCAAACGGGCTTAGCGAGATTCCGCTGGCTGCAGGCGCTTGGAGAAGAACCGAAGGGGCCGCCATTGCCGACCAACGTGTTGTTGGAGGACGGCTCTTACTGTGTCATTTGCGGCATCAGTCATACTAGAAAGGGGTGCAGTCGATTCGGAATGAGCGAGGAGGGCTAGGTTGGAGATAGCATCCTTGAGCTCGGCGAAGGCTGTCTGTGCTGTGTCAGGAAAAGCGAACTTACCTTCATTCCCTCTGAGTAGGTCAGTCACAGGCTGTATGAGCTAAGATCAGCGCGGATTGAAGCGTCGATAGTAGTTGACCAAACCACAAAAGCGACGCAGGTGCTTGAACGAAGTCGGAGCTGTGAAGTCCTTGATTGCCTGGATCTTATCAGGAAAGACTGCGATACCAGACTATGAAAGGAGGTGACCTAGGAATTCTACCGTTGATTTGCCGAGTTCGCACTTAGTCGGGTTGACTGTGGCACCGTGTTGGGCCGACGGCTGAATGAGAGTTCGAAGATGCTTGAGGTGCTGTTGTTCCGATGAACTGGCGAGTAAAATATCATTGAAGTAGGAATAAGTGAAGTCTAGACCACGAGTGACATCGTGGATGAAGCGTTGGAAGGTTTGTGCGGCGTTGCACAGTCCGAATGGCATTCTTAAAAGTTCAAACAAGCCGAAAGGAATGATAACGGCTGTTTTAAGAATGTCCTTTTATTCTACAGGTATCGGGTGATAGGCGCGAACTAGATCGATCTTGCTGAAGATCGTCTTACCTTTGAGGCATGCGGTAAGATCTTGCATGTGTGGGATAGGATACTTATCTTGGACGGTTAGCCGACTGTATGCGCGGTAACCACCGCAAGGTCACCAGTCACCAAATTTCTTGAGGACCATCTGCAGGCGCGAGGAGCAAGCGCTGTCGGAAGTGCGGATTATTCCAAGTTCAAGCATGTGCTCAAACTCCGTTCTAGCTACCTTTACTTTCTCGAGCGATAGTCGGCGTAGACGGCGTGAGACGGGTGGGCCATTCGTACGTATATGGTGCGTGACTTGGGATGCCACGGGCAAAGCTGCGTTCATTGGCTGAACGAGCTTGGAATACTGAGAAGAGAAGTTGGCGTAGTATCGCAAGGTCTGAGGAAAGGCGTAGAATGGTGTTATAGATGCGACGTACATTGAGTTTCGTTGTAGTTTCGACTATCGTCTGACAGTTCTCATCGACTAAGAGGTCGAAATGCCTGAGGAAGTCAATGCCGATGAGAGCAAATGGGACTGCAGCGATGGTGAATACCCAGCGGAACGTGCGCCGAAGATCTAGGTCCAGGCTAATCGACCGATGACCTTAGGTGACTATTAGCTTGCCATTGGTGGCACTGGGGCTTGTAGACAAAGAAGCGATAGGCTCACCTGGCATAGGGCGAATGATGCTTACTTCCGCCCTAGTATCAACTGAGAACTGGATCTCGGAATCATAATCCCTAATGTGGATAAGACGATTATGAGCTTTTCCGACACCGTTAGTCACCATTACGGGCCGCACTGGCTGTAGCGGAGTAGCTACCTGGCTGTACGCACTTCCGGGCTTTATTACCGAAACGCGAGTGGTAAAAGCAGTAACCTGTGGCACCAGGTTTTGTGCGACTGGGCGGTGATCCAGAGCGGCTGCGGTGCTTATGCTTTGATGTGAGTTACTCGATCTGGCGTTGAAGCGACACTGTCTGCGATGATAATGCGTCTATTGCCGACGTCTGGCTAGTCACGCTTTTCGGTGTGCTTGCGCCAGCACAAGCTGTTTAGGTGCTTTAGTTTTAGTATGGCTGGTGCCGTTCGATGACGCCGTCTGCTAGATCTACAATTGCTGTGCGTGGGAAGTCACTTGCTATTGCAAGGATAGCCTGAGTGCTTTCAGGAAGGCCCTGCATCCACCTGTCACGGAGAATCCTACATCTATGTTGGACTGCCGATGAGTTGTTGCGTTTCGCGCAACAAGGCTGAGTGCATCCTATCTCCTAGTTGCAGACCTCTAAATAGTTGCTGTAGACGGACCTTATAAGAAGGCGTGATTCCCTGAATAATAGCCTGTATAAGAGTCTCGTATTTCATTACTAGAGAGGGGCAAAATATGATGTCTCTCACCTGCGAGAATATACTCTGAGGAAGGCGAGATATTAGCCGATTATACATGGCGAAATCAAAAGAAATCCTACGAATGTAAAAAACGGAATCTACGTGCAAAAACCGTAACGAAGGATCATTCTCCCAAAAAGGTGGAGGGGCTAACGCAAATGCATTGACCAGGACAGGCTCAACGGCGTTAACCGCGTATGAAAATGGTTTATCCTCTAGGTAATCCATTGTAAAAAAGCAGATAAAAAAGTGTTAGATGGGAAAACAATATGATCATAAGTAATGAATCACAAAATCACTGGAAAGAGCTCACCAGAATGAAAATTCAACATGGCGTACGGCGTGTTCTGGAGCGGGGTCACCAATTGTTGGGCGAAGCCTGGGCTACTAGTTGGTAAGCAATGACAAGTAAGACGTGTCAAATACGAGACAGTGTAGAAGTCGGAGGCGACTGAACCCAACGTATATTGTGCAGGCTACAAAAGTAGGAAGCGAATCAACCAGAGCGAGAAGCGGTGCAACAAGGTACTCACCAAAATGCTTTGTAAAAACGGATGTGCAGTCAGTAAAACAAGTGGACGTTTTGAAGGTTAAAATAACCGTAAAATCCATTGTTGCAAAATACTGAGACAGCGTGTTTTCCTGTACACTATACACGGTAGCTTGTTCCATATCTCTGCGTAAACGTTCAAGTAAAAGTTCGTACGTGCCCGGGTTCTAGGTCCTTTTATATTTAGCAATTTCTAGCTGTCTCGAATACTATACTTCGGCTATCTTTGAATTTCGAATCCAGGCTTGGGACACGAACTCGTTTGAGTACGATATCGAATAAGAGACATATGTTTCATCCGCCTGAGCCATACCGGGTCTAGTTTTGATGCCTTGCATCGCTGTGCATAAAAGCTTCGAGAGGCCGATCCCAGTGGACGCTTAGTGAACTATCTCCGCAACTTCCTTAGTTGCTGACGATCCCCTTATCTTACATTAATTTAGATCAGTGCACAAGTCTAAAAGCGTTTGGGTTTTTATCTTGCATAGGAACCGTGCATTGTGCCTCTTTTAAAAGTAGTTCAAAGTTTCGACGAGCTTTAGAAACTACATTTGCCGTGTACTCCATAAAGTTTAGTGATCTGGAATAGTTAAGACCTAGGTCTTTTAGTGCCCTGTTGCACGTTATTAATTTTCCACATAGAACGCGAGTGACAGATGAGATGGTACGACGGAATAGTACGGCACTGGACTTCTCGATTGAGAATGACATCCCATTTGCCGCACTATAGTTCAAGGGCTTTCAAATCAGATATAATGTTGTTCGTGGTGTGGTTCGTGTCAGCAAGATTAAAGGTGTACACGCTTTTTAATTCGTCAACAAACACGTATGAGACACCGTAGTGTATTGCGTCAAATATATCTTTAATAGACAATAAAAAGAGTAGTGGACCGACAGGGGCTTAGAATGGGGGGCGTGGCGGTCCGCCTTGCGCGGCATATTTCAGGGGCGGCCTTTTTAGTACCGTCGATTGTTCGCTACAGAATCTAAAGCGCAAAATATCCGAATTAAAGTTGAATATTTTAATCTTCCTCTGTATGACCAACAACACCTTTGCGCCATGTGTCACACCTGTGCGAACGTTCTTCGTAGTGATCCCCTCAATTGATTTCAGCAGTGTCCCAAAAGATCACCTATTTCATCAAAAACCCATGTGCACTTTATCTTGAGCCGATTGCATGGCCTTCACACGTTTATTCTGCTCTCAGTCAGGGCGACAATTTTGACACGGTCACGGGCCTCAAAAGAAGTGGCTGCGCCACTCATCACTGGTCTAGGCTGTGAATTTTCACCATTTGAAAGGTATGACTTTAACCACGATAATAATAGGTCGCTGATTCCAACAGATGCAATTTTATCTATAGACTTACCGTGAGGTACATTTACAAGCGCTCTCTGCATGTCTAGGAAGATCACTATTGACGATTTCCCGCACTCTAAGGTGAGAGTGAAATTGTTGAGTAAGGCAAGATGATACATTACACATGAGCGTTTCTCCAGAAATCCACCTTGTGGGTTATTAAGAAGGTCACTTGTTTGCAGGAAATCTACCACTTTTGGGGCGATTAGCTCCTCCATTCTGCAAATAATTGAACTGTGGCTGATTGGCCGGTAGTTTCTAACATCATGTCTGTGTCCAGCTTTGTGACGTGGTACAACTGGGACTGTCTGTCACTGTGTGGTTACTTTGCCGACCTTCATTGAAAGAGAGAATATATTGCGCAGAAGAAAAGGGATACCTGATCCGCCTAGTTTTAGTGTAGCAGTCTGGAGATTCCCCGGTTTGCCTGTGTAAAATTCTAACTAAAATTATTTCATTGTACACCTAGGCAACCGGTGTGGTTTGTTGAACTGATTGCTGAGTTCGAATGCTTGACTTGCTCATCGCCATTCTTTTGTTTGGCGCTCGTTTCGGTTGCAACTCGCGACTGACCTGTGTGCTGTGCATGCTCCATTCCCCTAGCTAGAGCGTCCACGGTGTCGTCCGTTATAGCTAGATAACGGAATCTTTTACTGTACCAATAAAAGTTTCCCTGCAACTCGATCCGTCTTCTCAAATCGCTCTCTGGGCTCCCGGTACAAGCGACCCTCTAAATATTGCGATTGAAGGAAGAGCATCAGAGCCTACGCATTTAGATTGTTTCATAACCCCAAATAGTCTTTATATCTGAGTGAAAATTCTATTTTAGTGAGTTGGCTGGAGTTTACCGTGGGTAAATGAAGCGAAGGGGAATAAGTGGCTTTGCTGAAACATAAACAAAGTTGCCAGTTCGGAACCTTGGTAAGGGAGATTGGGTTATGTACAACATAACCATCGGAAGACGGGATAAAAGTTATTTTATTCGTCATAGGATTTCGACATTTTAAGAGATCAGCCAACTTCTGCTCTTTATTGTTACTCGAAACTGCGTGTGTTTCCTCCGCCACTTGTCTTGAGTCGCGGAAGGCATAAAACTTGGCTGAGTTGTTGCTGTTGAAGAACCAATAAAAAATTGTTCGTCCGTCTGTACCTTTTGCGAAGGATTTCCACTGGCCTTATGGCTGCTGGCAAGTATAGTAGGATGGTTGGGAGGGGAAAAAGAGAAACAAGTGAAAAACAGAAAAGAAGCACCAGCAGTGGCATGTTTTCCCTTATCCGGCCTACTGTATGCAGCAGATAAGGCGACCCTTGATAATCTTCGCGACTCCAGATGCAGGATATGGTTGAAGAAATAGTCATGGATGTACGTGGGCTAAGGTACTGCCAGTGCGCCCAGACCTAGACAGCAGAACCATTAGGGTTCTCAACCAGTGCCTTTGACTTTAAATGTCTTTCCACAAGGCCGCGAAGAGGTGGCGTTGTTTTGGTTTTTACAGAAATGGACGCCATCACATTACAAATCGCCAACCTGGAGCACCAGGTGATTGAGTTTGTCTAACCTCTAATCATTGGTCAACCTAGTAGGAGTAGCTCTGAAGGAGCCTCGAGAGCACCACCCAGTATAACTCAGAGGTTCAAAGAGGTACCCGAATCGTCGCATCACATTAAGGTCTAGTCTCATTGCGTCGGATGCAAACGAAGACGTGGGTGCAGGTAAAAAGTACACTGTGCATTTGCACTTGCCTGTACTGCTCACGAGGAGGGGTCGGTCGCAGCGAACATCTGTGTTGCTAAAAGGAATATGCCAATTTTGAGGGTGGCAAATACCATGGCAAGGGGGACGGGGTGAACTTTATTGGCACTCTAAGTGTTATGCCTTAGATTAGCTCTGCTGGTTTACAATGCAGGTCAGGTTTGATGCTGGTACGAACAAGCAACGTTTTTCGCTCCTGTCGGGGTCAAATCTAACACCGACAGATTGATTAGGCTGTAGGTGAAAACGTTCGACTGGGCCGTTTGCTGCAGCTTGATTTGCTGGCGACAGCAGAATGTATCGAATTTCGAAGATTCGAAGGGCATTCCGCGGTAGTTTGTGCTTGTGGATGGGTATCCGTAGTGGGACACTCAGCAGTCCAAGCAGGCACGGAGAGCAGTTTCTTCCGTGCAGTCGAGTACAGGAATAGCTGGCCATCTGGTGAAGCGGTCGATACGTGTCAGAATCCGCGTAAAGGTGGGTTCGGCCCAAGTCCAGGTGTATATGTGAGAACCGAGAATTCGTGGCAATAAATGATCTAAGAGGACTACGGGTATCGACGTACCTTGGGGCGCTAGTAATGAGGTAAATCTCGAGCCCAGTTCCGAACATGGTTCATATTTGGCCAAACAAAACGCTGTGTGGTCAATTACAAAGACACGTGAATTCCAGGCTAAGATAGTGGGTTAATGGTGTCTAAGGCAATGTTTTAAATGTGGCGAGCTCGAGGGGTCTATGACAACCTGTGGTAGTGTCACAAGGGATATTTCCGTCCGTGGTTTCGAGAGCATCACGTTGCATGTGCAATGAAGTGGAATTCAGGGTGAGTTGGACATCATCTTGGGCTTCAACGGATACCATTGCGGCGACAACTGAGACATGACGTATGTCTACGGATAACCGCGTGATGAAGTCTGGGTGTCTAGTTCCCAATGGGGAGCATTTGTCAGTGGCTGAATTGAAGGCAAGGTTGAAGGGCTTTTGATCAGTTTAGGCCGTGAGATCCCGCTCTCCCAATGTGTGTCCGAAGGGACGGTTAGTAGATGGCAAGCACTTTTCTACTAAACGTGGCTGGAGGCGTTTAGATAAGAAACCGAGAGGTGACCACTGCTCATCAAATGTTGGAGCATAGCTACCACCGCAACTTCTGAAGCGTCACTTGTAAGCGAAAGGGGAGTGGATTGCTTGCAATGAACGAGGAGAGCTATGTTGGAGATAGCATCATTGAGCTCTTTGTAAACCGTGAGTGTGTTGTATCGGGGATAGCAAACTTACGCTCGTTTTCTCCGTGGTCATTCATGGGCTGCCTGAGTTGAGCGCAGAGGCGTATGATGCATCGGTAGTGGTTCACTAGACCGCAAAACCAACGGACTTGCTTTAATTAACTCGGAGTTGAAACGTCTAATAACCTGGATCTTGTCTGCAAAGACCTTTATACCAGACAACGAAGCTACTTGGCCTTGGTGTTCGACCGTTGGCTTACCATGTTTGCACTTAACTGGGTTATAGGTGACACTGTCTTTTGTCAACCGCTGGACTAGTGATTGAAAACGAGTTAGGTGCTTTTCGTCAGATGAACTGACTACAAGAATGTCATCGAGATAGCGATAGAAAAAGCCTACCCACTACTGACCGTGTATGAAGCGCTGTAACGTCTGTGACGTTGCACAATCCGAAGAGCACTTCTAAAAACTCAAACAAGCCGGAGGATGTGATGACGGCTGTTTTAGGTGTCCTTTTCTCGATGTGTATCTGGATACCGTCTTACCTGGAAGCCATGCAGTGAGGCCCATGTGTGCGATCGGGTACCTGTCAGGGATCGTAAGTTTGTTTAATGACCGGTAGTCATAGCAAAAACACCAGTCTCCAGATTTCTTTGGATCCATTTTGAGCAGCGAGGACCAGTCATTGTCTGAAGGATGTATCATTCCGAGTTGGAGCATGTGAGCTTCATCGTTTGCATTTACTGGTACGGAGTCGGCTAGTTTGTCGGACCCTTTTTCCAAGAGTCCCCAGGAAAATATAAAACACTTCTGCAGAATTGGCCGATGCTTGTGCGTGCTCTTACCATTTCTGATGGCGCAATGCAACAAGTCCATTGCTCCACTTATCTAAGAATTTACATTACGTCTGGCGGCGGTGTTGAGAATGCGGTATCACAATTGTTTGCAAAGCTCGCCTTGCATTCAGCTGACTGAGACACCTATGGGGTCGTCGCAATGTCAGTCTCAAGCTGAAAGGCAGGGTGTACCTTGCCTCTGTCCGTGCCGTCCTGTTGTATGGCTGAGACCTAGCCTATTCGATAGGAAGATTTGAAACGATTGTCAGTTTTCGACATTCGTCTGCGTAGGATTGCTCGTGTATTGTGGCAGCATCACGTGAGTAACGCAGAAGTCCGGGAGCGAATGTTTGGAGCAAACAGCCTATACCTCCAAAACGTTATTCTCCGACACCGCATGCGTTGGCTCTGCCACGTACTGCGCATGCCAGTTTGTCACCTTACCCGTCGAGTTTTATTTGCGCTCCCTGAAAGCGATTGGAAAAGTGCTGCGGTGGACAGCAAATGAGGTGGAAAAGGAACAAGCAGGCCATTTCAAGCTTAGCATTCGTTGTACCGGTACGCCTTCCAGCATGGGAACAACGCGACTTGTACTCCTGGTGATTGGAAACGCTGGACGTTATGGCGCGCAACATACAGTGTTTCTCAACCGCATCGTCTGTTACTTGCTCTATACTGGAACATAGAAACTCCTGAACAAAAAACGCAAAATAGCGTGTGTGAAACCCAAACATCATCTTTTTCTCCTGTTAGTCCATTTCGTTTCCCTCTTAAGTTGCCGTAGTTTTGATGACATATATATATATATATATATATATATATATATATATATATATATATATATATATATATATATATATATATTCCGCGTGCATGGTGCGGTCTAATCATGAAGGCACTTGCCGAAGTGCGGAAAAATACATGATACATGCAGAGAAGAAGCGGCAAGCACCGATGGGTTGTACTCCATCGACATCGAGCGCATGGTACTGTAGCACATGCGGTCGCAAGTGCCTGAGTCAGGCAGGCCTAGTTAGCCATGTGCGAGGCCACTCGGAAGCACTACCGAAGCGACGACGGGTCCTGCAGAGAACGTAGGCAGAACCGGCGCAGCGATTGTAGGTACGCTGCATTCGATTTACTAACAGCGTGCTTGCATGCTACGTCTATTTATTTCAGGTGGTGGGTTCAATTTTGTCCTAATGCTGTTCTTTCCCATATAACTGCCTACTTGTGCTCTCTTCTGTAGATTTGCACACGTCGCTTAAGCCAATTGTAGTTATTTCGATAACATTTTCGTGTTTGCAGCATTTCCCTAACATCAACTTCCTGTCCTTCGATTTTATTTTCTCTACTTTTCTTCATGCCTTGGTATTATTTTCTTATTTAAGTGCACTTCCTTATTCTGTACCTTCGATTTCTCTTCCTATCCTTTGCTTACATCACGTGACTGCCACAGCAGGGACTGCTAGGGCAAGAAACGTGGGCATTAACTGGTTGGCCGGGGCGCGATTCGGGTGTACCGTTTTAGATCCATCAATAACTGAGCACTTCATCAATTCCTGGCTCAACGATCCACTCAAGATAGAACACTCACGGGATTCTCCTATTGTTCCAGTCCCATCTGAACTGAACTGAACTGAACCTCGTGAACTTACCTCGTATTCGTTGATAAACAACTTATTTCATATGCTCACTAATTTAAGAGTTATGTCACCATTTCTTAATGCATTACTCCATTTATTTTCTTGGTTATCTTTCTCTCAAGTGATTGACTGTTGTTTGATATCCCCGTTGTGGCTGCGCTTGACGTGCATGTTGACAAGGTGCCTACCTGTCTATTACCCACTACCTCGTCCATCTGGCTCCAGGAGACAGTTGGTCATTGCTGGAGGGGACGGGGTGCACGGTCCTTGTGGCCGTGTTAGACTCGAAGAGTGGTTCCATGCACTCAGTGTGGAACGGACTACGGTCCAGCCACCGTCTTGTGTGCGATTGATTCCCAACTACAGCGTGCTTGTGTTTGCCTGTGAAGGAGTGTGGGCCGGTTCCATTGATGAAACGGGGCTCCCATCCACATGCCTTCCGGTCTTTTTCCTTCGGGTTTACACTGGATATGGGGTGTGTGTGGTTGGAGCTGTGGGTGGTGCAACGCAAGCCACCCATGGTCCCTCTGTATGCGCAGGCGTCCTGTGGCTGACCACAGTTGCAGGCAAATCCGAAACCAGATGCCGGCAACTCTCTCTCTCTCCATATATATATATATATATATATATATATATATATATATATATATATATATATTTACGAGAGATTTGTCAACTTTTCACACTCTACTTATTAGGGGAACCCCAGAGGACATGGCTTGATAGACGGTTGCTGAATCCTTCGAGCCCTGATCTATGGGTTTGGCATGAAAGTAGATTCTCTGCCACATCCTTTCACAATGGACAGCACCGAAGACAAGTGGTATGCCAAGCGAAAATCATCATCTAAGGACGGTCCTTGCACATAGTAAATAAGTAAATAAATAAATGGTGCATTGCGAGACAGACCGATTACGTGGTCTGATCATATTGGGTACGATAATATCACACAGTAATGAAAATGGTTTTAGTGTAACAATGTTTCATCTAAGGTGTTGGAAGTTTGCTATCAATTAAAAGTCGTGTGATAAAGAGCTGATAATAAGAATTGTAAGAATCGTCATTAGTTCAAATACGGCCATCCATGGAGCCGCCTCTTTGGGATCTGCTTCCATGCGGGGTAGTCGCTCTAGTGGTTACATCCGTACTTCCACATCACATCCGGCCATGTGCTGTTGGGCTTTACAGCACAGAATCCTCACTATTTTGATTCGTTTAATTTGTTTTTTCAGTTTTCATTTTTTGGCTGCAATTATATGCAAATACTCTTATCACATTTGTACTTGTTTTTTTGACCACTATTACAAGCAAATAGACCATCAATAAGTTGACAGCTTTTGCCTCTATCGTGTGCAATTTTTCCGTTATCACGTTTATTCAACATTTTTTCGACAGTTGTATATTTCGAGGCAGTCCCGACACACAGCACATTCTCTCATGCCTCATATTTCTAGTCCAGCACTTTTAAAATGCGCCAGTACTTAAATGGCAATTCGCCTTGGTTGGGTGTACTAGGTAGGTAAGAAGCTTCAGTCTGTCACCTCTTGAGATCGGTTCAGAAGTGGCCAACCATGATAAAGAGGAAAAGCAAACAGGAAAATAACTACAGCTGGGAAGAAAGAACGGTAACAATAAAGGAGGGACAAATGGTGGTTCAATTTAAGATGCACATCGGGATCATAGAAAACAAATAAACATTCGAAATATTTATTTAAAGGAGTTCTCAAAGGAATAGTGCGATGGCTCCGGCAGGTGTGGATGATCGGAAAGGAGGGAGATTGGTTTGCATAAGTTCATTCTACCTTGATGTGACGGGTGCTGCGGATACCCAGTTTTTTTCCTCCAAAGAAGAATAGAGGACAGTTTGTACGGCAAAATACATGAGAAGCGTTGGAATGATGTAACTTCTACTAATTTCCATCTATCTAGACTATCGTCATTGGGAGTGCTGAGGTGGCGAACAGGAGAGCATAAACTCCAAGCTGCAAGCATGGGTCTAACGGAGTGACTAATACGTTGTATGATCCCCTGGTCCTGGAAAACAGCTCTTCAGTCGCTATCTGTCGATTAAACAATTTAGCCATGTTCGGTAATAGCAGGAATTGACTTAGTTCAGTTTTCAATTGACCGATAATCGGATTAGCTCTTACTGAGAGCGGCATTCGGTTCCAGATAGCTGAGTATCGAAGTACGAAGTTTGCGCGAAGGTGCAATGTGAACTTTTATTTTTGGGACAACGAATTCTCGGTTCCTTAAGTTGTATACATTAACTTCCCTAAGCTTCAACTGTGTGCTTGAGATGAAGCTAAGGTTATCAGTTTGTAAAAGAAAACTAAGTTCAGCTTTGGTCTTCAAAACCATAGAGGATCGATAGTACTTTACATCCATCGTGATATGTTGCTAGCGACGATTCACTCATAAAGCTTTTAGTGAATGACCGCTGCAGACATTCCAGTGATAAGAAATCACTCATGCGCATGTGACTGTATATGCTCGAGCAGTACTCCAAAAGTGAGCGTACACAAATCAAGTAAAGAGCTAGCTTGGCTTTGGGTAAGACTATTGAGTTCTTGTTTAAGCTTAAAGCGCTTCTTGCCTTCGATAACTGTGGTTGAGCGTGAGATGAGAACTTTAGTAGTTCATTGTAGCTTAAGCCTAGGTCACAGACGGACTGAGTGATAGAGATTAGTTCCTCATTTAAAGTTATATTTTCTGGTGGGATGCTACATCTGTAACAGAGTACGCGGGACTTGTGCTCGGAGAATTTAATTAACCATTCATTCCATCAGAGTTCAAGGGAATCCAGGTGTTAGCCGAAGCATTTGAATATGGCAATCTAACCAGGTAAGGTGAAAACCGGCTTGGCCTTTTCTGATACCACTTCCACGAATTCCGTTAATTGCAGTATTGCTGATTCTTGACGATTTGGTGTCTGATGCTTTGGCTGTTCTCCTGACTTTCTGAGACCTTTTGCAACCACGGCGATGCTGGTTAACATTGGCTACTCCGAACGTACTCCTTCAGTGCTTTATGCTGTTGACTAAATCGTTCAGCCTTGCCACAAGGGAACCGTCTGCCTTTCGTTAGCATTGGATGCATCTGCTCGGTCCCAGCGCCATTGTTCTGTTCCGGCAAACCGCGGTGTTTCATGCGAGATCAGGTAATTCAGCATATGCTAGCGCTACATTGGACCTATTTAACCGATTCTCATTATGCTCTAGTCGTAGATCTGCTTGGCTTGTTTAACAGTGCACAGACTATCCATCTCTCCTAGATTTTGTTTTAATGAATTTCAGGTTCGAATTGTGCTTCGGTTGAGCCAGTACAGTATGTCGTTGTTCCAAACCAAACAGATGTTCTACGTCCTTTTGTTCCTCCATCCATCAACGCTTCTGCTCAGCTCCATGCACACTAGTTGGACTCAATTTTTGGCCGTTACAGGTTTCCTGAAACTGATTGAGGCTGCATCTTCCGTGTTTCGTTCAGATTTGTCAAATGTGGAAATCTGCACTTGGTATTTGGACGTCTCAAGCTGGACGCACATGTAGCTTCCAATCCTTTTTACAGCGTGAATCGGATGTTCTCTATACCCGGCATTCAGCTCGTTTATCCGCGATAACTGACGTTCCGACTCTACCCACAATACTGACACTGACACACAATACCGACGCTTCGCTGCCGTTTAACCACCACCAGTCGCACGTGGGCCAAGGATATTGCGATAGCCGCCCTGTCCCCTACGTAGGCTCGGAGCAGCGCCCTCGGATTGCAAGGCAGACTTGCGATCTTTAAGGCTACTGGCCGGCGACCACACTTCATAGTGTAGTGGGAATTCATGTATTGCTTTAAATGTTTCGCTTAGTCTGGGGATATGATCACCACACGTGCGAGATGAAACGTTTTCGGAACTTAGATAGTAATCCAAATCGGTAGGCATATGGCACTGAAGTGTTCACTCTAGCTACTGATATGTTGTCGCTTTGGATCAAGAACAGCCTATCGTTCAGTGAGTTGGACGAAGCAATGCGTGTTTATGCACTTATAGACTGCGTCTGTCATGTTCATGGTGTTCCGCACACAATTGGATAGATCAATCGCCATTACACGTAGCATGTCCAGTGTCATATTCATTCGTATAGATTGCACTTTTGGTTTGCGAGTTGTGCATGTACCCACAACCGTATGCTAAAGGCATTATTACTACATGCAACGGATACTTGCTTAAATCAAGTCAAAATAAGCTTTATGTACCCGACTGAGTACATTTTCAGCACTTTTTTTACACTAGAACTGCGGATATATAAAAAATTTCAATACAAAAGAAGTCCACTTAAAAGGACTGACAAATGATTAAAAAAAACAAATAAACATGCATTCACTCAAACAAACCTTCACGCGGCGCATCAACGATCTTGGTAGAGTTCACTAGGAGACGTGATAAATAGGGCATAAAACAGTTCTGATAACAAGTTGTACTAAAATACAGAGTCTTAAATTTTGAGCGTGTAGATGAGAAGGAGCGAGTTTTCGATAACCCATCGCTGATTGGGTCATACGGGTCATTTACAAATCTGTGACATGCATCAAAATGCTTGGTAACAATGAAGTCTACAGGAGATTCTCGGGTTATCCCACTGATGTATTGCAACTATTTGGGTACACTTTTCCAGTGAGTTTTAATGTGGTATAATAATTTGTTATTGGAATTAGATTCTTGTACCTGATGGTCGTCTACCGGTCCCTAACCACCCACGTGGCATACCTGTCCATCACATACAACGGTCTGCATTGTTTGTTGCCTCTGCTCAGTCGGGTAAGACTGAAGGTTACGGGATATGCGTGGTCATAGTGCTGCATCCGATTTTTATCCAGATGGACCACCGTGGTCAGGTCACCTCATTGGGTGTAAGTCAAATCTGACACGGCGCAGTCTCTGGCTCATTGACTCTGCTGTTTCGTATTACGTACCTAGGTGCTAACCTCATCACATATACCCCAACGTTGTTTAACTTTTCTTATCATGACGATTCGGTTTACGATCTCTGCATCGACCCAGGATAACACAATCAACCATGCTTCTTTATAAATCCGTGGTAGATTAGTTTCAGTACTCAGTCGTTGGCTGCTTGAGAAGGCTTCCAATATCCCAGTTTCTTTATCAGTTTAGCGGAGCACTGGTGTACTACAGGCGTGTCTATGTAGAAGGGCGAAGCATCCTATTGTAATCCCTAGTATCTCGATGCAGGCTAAACTGACGGTTTTTGAAGGTGCTTGCTTTTATGCCTCTTCAGGAAACTTGTTTAATGAACGAGTTGTCGGTCACCGCTGGTGTGTACCTAGCACATTTACAACGACTTACACATAGAAATAAAAGTTTTTGCACATGGTCATTATTTACATGGGCGCGTCAAATAAGACTTGAATGGAAACCATACCGCCTAGGTTTTTCAGACTGCTTTGGTCGTTATATGCTTCAGCTATGCACGTTCTTCATACTTGGGGCTGAATCCGTTTGGTCATGGCGAGCGGGATTATATCACGCACGTACATACTTACATTGTGACAAACTCCATCCGCCTAATACCGTTTTCCTGGGACCTTTCTCGCTTTGTTTAGGGCGGCATGACAATGTCAAACCCCCGTACAACCATTTTTGCTCATACGGCAATGACGTTACAGTGCGAGTACCGATGTGATGTTATTGATTTCTTTACGAATTTCTCACCAGGACTAGCAATTGCTGCTCCTGTCCGAATCATTTAAACAACCCACTGTTCTGCAGCGACTGCTCACAACCTGACTGGCTCGATTTGTGACCGGTCGAAAAATCGACCACTCAAATGGTCGCAGCTTTTTTATGCATGACAGTAAACTGTACGATTGTACTGGACAGAGTGTACTACGCCAAAATAGGTAGTATGATCATGCCTGCTGCCGAAGCTCGCTCCGTTCACATCCACTTAGAAATCAAGGTTTGTTCATTGTCTGCCTGGGCACATTCTCCTACTTTGTGATTATCGAAGCTGTGCACCATGTTTTGAGACGGAGCAACCTCTCTGTTCCAGTCGTCGGTTCCCCTGAGTTGTGCCTTCTTGTACCGTTCAGTTCGCTATGAAGCTCTGCCTATCCGGTTATGCTATTTTGCTAATTTGCTTTTTGCGGAAGGCAACCAATCTTCGTACTCTGTAAGTTACTCGACTTCGTGCCCGATGCAGAACGCTGACGGTTGGCTGAAGAATCCTATCTTATATATTATGGGCTACGTCCTAATAAAAGCTTTCTTTTTACGTTTGCGGCGCCACTTATAGTTGGACGTACGGTATAATGTTTATGACACTGGACTCAGTGGACCAATCCAGTTGGCTACCTTCGTGGATGCAATCCTTGGTAATCGCCTAGTAATAATACTATTGTGTATATTTCTTAGATGTGCGAGTAACCTTTCGCGTAGTTTGGGCATATCACTAGCACAGTTTTGATCATGGTCTTACATGAGTGATCGAAGTATTTATTGGTGACTGTTGTTAAAACATTATGAAATACGTGGCTTTTGTTGATGCTGGGTTCTGTCTAACAGTTTCTTCCTACTAGCTATATATATTTTTATCTCTCTTGAAAAATAATTGTTGTTTTTCCTCATCTAGACGACCACTATGAAGTTCTAATCCAAGAAACTACACAGTTTAATGCGGAATCTTTTTGCATTTGCACGGGATTGGGTAGCTGCTGGTAGGATATTCCAAAGAATAGCGTATCTGAGTTAGGAAGAGCAGATTGCCGTTCTGATTTTTCTTGCATTTAACTTGCATGTTTTGTAGACAGAACGGTGTGTGTCTTCTGATTCTTCAGGTGGTGAATGAACATCATGTTTTAGCCGTCGCAACCTAATAGACTCGAGCGGAAGCTGTTAGTGACGTTCATGTTAGCTCAAATTGACCGCTTTACCAAACTAAGATATGGTGCATTATCATTATGCTAGCTGTGTGTGTAGATGTTTTCATCCCACTGTGACAATTCACTGCTCCTCTTCGCTTAGGCCGGTAATCCCAGCTTTCTCATTGCTGTCAGCTCAACTAGTTTGGCTGTTATTTGAGACTGACATCATACAAATCTCATCTCACCTCTGCAGTTGCATTATGAATAATAAACTAGATAGGTGTGGTTCTTGATTGAACGAACCGGGTTCTCCCTTTGGGACCGATCGATTGTACCTGGATGTGAGCACTAAATGTTTCTATCCTCTTCATGTTGCGTAACCATTAATCGTAAAAGAAATGGTTCCAAAGATTTCTACAGGTTGTTCGGTGTGACCTGTTACCCATTCCTTATGTTGTTACAAACTCCCTCTTTTAACTACGACACTTACTTTTCAACGTGATGTACACATCTCCACGGGAAACCATTATGACTGCAGAAAGATGAAAGTGATAACTACCGCGAGAATACAGTTGTAAGCAAGATATTATTGCAAGAATGAACCATCAGCGCACATCCCTTCATAATACTTTCGCACTTTCCTTCAGCAGACTACCGACCAAAATATGACAGCGACGGCCTGATGGATCGTCGGGGATGCCTTACCATGGTATCAGTTTTATTGAAGCCCTCAAACAACCTGTGATGGTGTTTACTTTTGGCGTGGGTGAGGTTCCGAGGGAGTCGACGCGCACTTCGTAATCACGACGCATTTTGGGGACGACAGTCGAGAAAGCACATATGGCTTCCGATGAGCGACGCATACAGTTCATTGACCATTCAAAAAGTGCGGAAGCGGGACGCACCAATCCTCAGGTCCTGATGCCGTTCTAGACAACACTGTCATAATGAATCAGGGATTACATCTAAGGTAGTCACTGAGGAGCATATCGTCCGCGTAGTTACAAGGAGGTTAGAGTAAGCGGATTGAAAGTTGTAAATGAGAAGCTCTTTGTACCGGTGTAATGTGGTTGCAAGATCCCTGAGCTAGTTATGCATTCAGGGTAAACTCATGGAGCTCAGTGACCCTTATGATCATGCGGTTAGCCGTTCGACTTGAAGAGTCCAAAGCAGAACGAAACCGTCGTTCCTGGAGTGCAATGTCTAAAGAGCAACATTGAAACCCTCCAGAGTAAATTTTCTCCTGGAAATATGAGACTACAGTCAAGCGATCCTTTGACCTTCAACGATAACCGTGAATAACTGACACAGACAGGGTCCGAGGAAGAAGAAAGTGATAAGATGGAATACTGCAAAGCGGAAACTGAGAAAAAGGAGTAAGAAAGTGTGTTTATCATCGTTCAAGAGCATGTAGTATGCATGTCACGGTTGTCTTTGCACTTTAAAGAAGAAATGGAGCAATTGCTGCGATGTAACAGCGATCCGAAGGACCTGCTCGGCAAATGCTGTCATAGACGATTAGCCAACAGCCACCAATATATCTCTATTTTTGGCCACACGGATGACGGTTGCTATCTACGTCCACCCGTGACTTTTTCTGGCAAGGGGTTGTCTTCAAAATCCACCCACTGCTCATATAGATAGTTTCAGGGGAAGCTTCCTCCATCTGGCTATTCATTGGGATCTATTCAATTAGCATAACTACAGCATTCATGCTACAGGTATGGAATAGTGCAGTCGCATCGCGGCCGAACTCGCATAGAATACGTCAGTTACTAAATTGGAGCCGAGTCGTCGAAAATTCGTGAAGAATGATGTACGTCTGTGGCTTTCGGAAGCTTTTCACGCGTCCGTTCCATGGAAGTAGGGATTACCGGCTGCTCAATCCAAAATGGAATGCGAGTGCTGAAGGAGCCACTACGGAATTAGACCCTTGATCTGAAAACGACTCGGTCACACTAGTGGGACTATTTGTGAAGACATCCCTCTGCGGAGAGGAGGTTGGTATTGAAGGGACAAAAATGAAAAGGAGAAGAAGCGCTGATGACGGAACCATGCGGACAGACGATACTTTCCAGTTTCCCATTGCAATTTGGGAGAGGTGTATGTTCCAGGGTACCAGCCCCTGAACTTTAGTGCTTGTTGTGTATTTCCCCGTGATATATATTCTTTGTCTGCATCCAATATGATTGCGTCACACAATGCCCATCAGTCGAGGAATGCAACCTCGAATACCGATTTCCTTGACCTGATTGCCATCGCACCTATTGACAATGCGATCTGTCCTGATGGTATTGACGGACTCCAAGGAGACCGCATTGTGATCCGTCAACCAACAGGTCCACGTCTGTTATGCGTGCTCCCCCAATTTCACCAGCGGACCTCGATTTCTGCCTATTTCCCTGCGTCTGGTGAGTCCGGACCATCTTTATTTCTGTTTGCGGATCATCCATTCAAGGAGGAAAGAAGGTGGAGTATGTGTGCAGCCTCCATGGCAGTTGTCGTTTCCAACCGGCATTCTTTCTTTGTGGTTTGGACTAAGTAATCCAGATGTATGACTGCGCTGTGCCGGTAGCTCTTTCCACGAGGGGAGAGGCTCTGGACAGACCACTGATGAGTTGACGGCTTCATATAACGTGTTGCTGCCTACAGGCCAATTACGCCTTTGCATCCGGCCGTTCTAGCCCCTCCCCCCCCCTAACTCTTCTGCCAGTTGATCCTAGGGTCATTTTTTATCCCATTCACGATGGACACGTTTTACATCCGATTTGCCTTCAATTTTCTTAATTTTCATTATCACTGGATTCACCACTTTTCAAAACCCGTTCCCTGGTTTATGCGCCTTGTTAAATTGGTAACCGGATTGTGCTGATGGAACCGTTCGTGGAAACACTCCTGGCTAACCTTTTCAATCCGGATACTTCCAGTCCAGTTCATTTCGCTGGCAGGTGTGTGGAGATCATTGTGATTCTTACATGTTGCCTGCATAGGTTTATGCTTGAACCCGTGGTATTGCTGGTGACTGGTGAATTTTAATGCGGTTGCATTTTTTACAGTACTACTTGGATGATAGGTCGGCTAGATGAGTGAGATAACCCATAAACTTGCTCTTCTTTCTGTGGCAGATCGGTCGCATAAGAGACACTTCCGTCACAGTAGTGCGAAATTCGGAATCCTGGTAGGTTTCAAGTAATTTCTCGTCGAATTTAGAGCCGAAATCTTGTTGCTACAATGGTGATCGCACATGGAATGCTACATGTAGCACCTACTTGAATTACCCCCTGTTACTATCCGTTTGTATTGCTTTACAGGCCTATGGAATGCGTATGGAGGTATGTTGCTGCAAGTATCGATTAATCGCAAAATGGAGTGTTGTTCGGGAGTGCCTGAGGGGATTTCGAATTTTGCTATCGGAAATAAGGACGTTTAGTTGACGTGTACGGAAAGCGTGACACATGCATTCTTTCTAGCTGCGACCCCGTCGATCTAGCCAGAGTACTAGTTTAAACTTTGATCGGAGGATGTGCCACGGGTGTGTAGTGTCGGGAAGACGAATGAGCCTTTTCCGTGTTACCTTGTATTTCCTTGTGTTGCCTTTCGTCTTTGAGGTTAAACTGTACATTAGTTATTGATCTGGACTAGTAGCTCTCAGCTTGTCTACGACAGATACGTCACGCTTCTTGTGTGCCCTTCATTTGCACCTCGTCGCACTGACGTCGAAGCCCCCTCCCCAACGCTTTTCGATAGCTTTCTATCGGCAGAAACTCACGTCAAAAATCTATCTCTCAATTGTCCTACATCTAGCTGGGGATGTTGTCGATCATTTGCCAACGGACCAGTGAGTTTAGGGTTGGTTTGTCTGAGGCTTCTGATGCGGGTGCTATGCATATTGTGCTGATTGTCCTGGTTGTTCATTTTAACTCACGGACAACAGCAGTATGTCCGTACTGACACGCTGTCATTATCTTTCATACATCAGTACCTGGTATTACGGCTTCACTGCTGTGTAATCACAATCACCGGTTGTGCACAATTAAAAGATTTGAGTAACCGAGGTGTGTCTGCTGTTAGGTTTGTGCACACATTGTGTATTCATTCAAAGCAAATTGACCACTACAATTACCACTCCTTTTTAAACGTTCAGCAGCATGGAGTTGATTATCGGCTAGCAGACATAAATGGTCAACTGCCGTGTGAATTCAAGGCGGCGCAGCAGCGCATCACCTCCCCTTCACCGCTTGGTCTTACAATTAGCCTC
This sequence comes from Dicrocoelium dendriticum, assembly GCA_944474145.2. Lineage (NCBI taxonomy): Eukaryota > Metazoa > Platyhelminthes > Trematoda > Plagiorchiida > Dicrocoeliidae > Dicrocoelium > Dicrocoelium dendriticum. The sequence continues at coordinate 33,947,397 of OX104059.1, read as the reverse complement.
ACTTCACAACTGAACCTCATACAGGATGCAGACAGTGCGGCCAGGGGACAAAGACAAGCACACACTCGCTCGCCTCCCTTTTCCTGTGATGCTTGAGCAAAGGTGGGTCTCGTGCGCCCAATTCCCGAATAGGAGACGAAACAAACGAGATCACTCTAGCAATCCTCGACTTTAGTCACCGCCACCAAATCAGTGACTGCCTCGTACCTTGAGCTTTACGCTATCCTAAGTAACATGAATCACAGTATTGAGTTAAGAATTCTAGATAAATCTCGTCAGAGTCAAACATTTACATAGTACATATCTGATGGTGAATTTTTCGTGTTGGGCTGGATATTTATTTGGATCTTAAGTTCAACGGCCGAATCGATAAATCACGATGTCACCGAAGATGATAGATTAAGTGTAGGGGAAAGGTAATTAGATACCTTATTCTCACGACCAATCAGAGGTTAACGGGAGTTATAATCAAATCGAATGATCTGGTTGCGTAGGATGTAGACCACGGTAAACGTAGCTGACGTACGAATTGCTTCTGTAAGCACAGCTCCGGCTTGAGGTATTGTATGTAGATAGCTTCAACAATGAACGGATTTTTACGGAATCCGCGCGAGTATCTTTCAGAGAATGAAATGGATCTATGTCTTCAAATCGCAGGGGCTGTCGGATTGTCATAAATAGGATGTGGTTTTCATACACCATCTTCCGAACAAAGAAAACACCCGTTGATGTGCTGAAGTGATTAAGGTTTGCTGCAAACCTTTCTACCCTACTTTTGGTAGCCACACACGTCCCTGCTACTATTGCTTCCAATATGGGCGAGCTTATCAAACGTCTCCAACTCCATTTCGCCACGAGGCACAGTTACCAGGTGGATTACGAGCCTCTGTTGCCAATACGGTTGTTGTTTTGCCAAAATCATTTGAACATGTTTCAATGCAAAGATAGTTAACACTGTATCCTTTCGTGGTCTTGGTTTTGCTAATTAATACGACCGATAAGAACGCAACCGGTCTACGATCTCCTTATCTTCATGTGCAACTGATTCGCTTTCACAACCTGTCGATATTCGTCTACCCACCCTCTCCTCTACACAGGTAATGGCTGTTTCGAAATTCCATGTCGTTCTTTATTCACAAAATTACCTTCCAGCTATATAGATGCAAGTGACCTACTGCCATTTGGGGACTTAAACTGGTGATTTGGTGGCATCATTCTACAACTAGGAACCCGAAGTGATCAACTGTTTTATTTGTATTCCAAGTGTTTTTAATTCAACAATCTCTCCTTTTGGTGTTGAAACCGCGCTATGTTGACATCTGGTACACTACTCTAGCCGTTCAGGATCTGACATACGACACAGATGGCATGTAATGGGTGCTCTGGCACATCTTCCATTTCATTTTTTCCAAGTGGTACGTTTGTCAATCTTTTCTTCACTCGAGACTGTACGATGTTCAGTTTACTGTGACACCTTTGTATAAGCTCACCAAACCTGTTTAATATGGTCGTCTTTTTAGACATACCTTTTGGGGCGAAATTCTAGTTACTTGACGTTTATCCTGCAATCCACTACAATTCAGTATCATGCCATTTACCCGCTTTCTGCGACACTGCCTAACCGTCGTTTATAAGCAATGCGGTCATGATCGTTCAGACAGCTGCATAACTTTTGCTCACCGTGCCACTAAGTGCGCTGTTTAGATGTGGCTGTTACTCTACGCTCGTTTATCCTTAAATGACACTACTCCAGCTTTGCACGTCAGCCAAAAATTGACCAAGGGTTATCACGCGACATTTCTATGGACACTGGCAAGTTGTATGCTTTTTACCGAATCGCTCTCACTAGGAGATTTACAACCAATAAGAGTACGCGTTACCTTAGTGAGCGATTTTGGAGTACGTTGCATTGTTTCAGTTGGATTTGATTCATTTGTTGTTGTTGCTGCTGCTGCTGTTGTTGTTGGAATACGTAGCTAGCAACAGGTTTCTGACTTTCCCCACTGCTGGGACTGGCAATAAAGTAAACGATTGTACATACAATGTAACGTGCTCGAACTGGAGATGTAGACGACCACCACATGCCTCACCTCGATCGAACTCGCTTATGCTCCTCGCAGCTTGATTGGGGATGGTGAAGGCCGCTCTGTTCGTTTACTGCCAAGTGTCCTCTATTTAAACAGTATCGGATAGTGACCGAGTGGTTTAAGCATGTGGCCTGAACACTACAGATTGTCATTTTGGGTCTGCGTAAGCGCTGGTGACCTCACCGAATCCCTGGCGGCATTTAACCACTGATGGTTGTGTGGCAGTCGTGCACAGGGGCTACTCATCGGTGTGCTACTGGTGCTGTTTGATCAATGGTTTTCAATTCTGTACGTCTAAATATTGCACATTATCAGCACGACAGTTTCCATAGCGAAGAGAAGCTGTTCCCGGTATCGATACCAAGAGATTCTGTTTCCTTGCTACAACATTTCTATGTAGTTCTTGCGCGTGATGTCTTTGTGTGAGCATCATCTGCTGCCGGGTCGTTTGTGGACGGCTCTTGCCTTTAGATGTCTGTGCTATCCAGACGTACTACGGGGATATTTAGGATTACTCGGCACTCTTCCCGCCAACTGCGTGTATACCAGTTAGGAAAATAGCTCGAATGGGTGCCGCTGCAGATTACGGATGGCGGAAGCCGACTCACGCACACATTCGTTCTACTATCATCTGTTCTTTTAGCAGCTAAGCACAGTGAGCTCGCTGAACAGCAGTTGGACTCTTTGCCACCCATTAGCCGCAGAAACCACCAGACTTGAGATGACGAGTTTCTTTCCTCTGTGTATTTCCACTTCCAGTGTATCCTTCGTTTGATGGCATTGAACCCGCAGTGGCATGGATCCGCTTCTGGACAGTCCACGTCAACTGGATTTCACGTAGTAAAGAACTTTTCCCAAGGGATTTTTCTATCTACGTTAGATTAGACACAATCAAGCGGTCGTCATTGCTGTCATGACACATGCGACTCGTCGTTGTATTTGGTTTACACAAGCGGGTCAAGTACCCGTGCATGTTTGCCGCATACGTTTACGTGATGTAACGGGAGCTCATCATATCGACATACTACTTTTGTTGACAGCGACAATGTGTCGTATTAGAGTGTGCGCGGTACGAATACAGGCCAGTTACGTACTTTTGTAGTACCCATATTTAATCTATCAACACCAAGATAGTTAACCTTTGACTGCACAGTAGGGCATTTTACTCGGGGCAGTTCGCACGCTTTACGCAACAGCCCGGTCACCCAGCATTTGTTCCGCAAAAGTTGTGGAAGAATTCCGAGTGTCCTATAATGTGAGACGTTCTCCGCTGCTCAATGATTTCTTCACTGTAATTCTCACAACCTATTCCCAAACCCTTCTCTTCGCCCCATCCCAAACGTTGTGTATTCTGGACTCAAATTTTGATTCTTTTATTCGGTATCAACTCTATTCTATGTGCATTTTTTGCACAAGAGTTGGTTTCACTACATTCAATCAGTCACACGTTAAACGCGTTTTAACTTGCTGAGAACTAGTTCACTCTTGTCACATCTGGTACCACCAGTTGAATTCTCGGCGCTCTTGGCTGTTTCATTTATCCATCCTTCTGCGCCGTTTTGAGGTTGAACTCTATATGCTTGGCAACATCCGGTTCTGGATTTGCCGGTCACTGTGGCCACCATGGGGACTAACGCAGGACGTCTGCGCATACAGAGGGACCGTGGGTGGCCTGCGCTGTATCACCCACAGCTCAGTCCACCAGCCCCCCTATCTGGTGTTAACCCGAAGTAATGCGACCGGGAGGCATGGGGATGGAGCCATGTTTCATCAACAAAGCCAGTCTACATTCCTTCAACATAGTGGCAGCATTCCTATCTACCTATGTGAAGAATCATGCGTACCAGACGTACACAAGGCGCTGGCTGGGCCGTAGGCCGCTCTACAACTGGATACGTGGGACCACTCTTTGAGCCTAGCGCACCCACAAGAACCGTGCGCCCCATCTCCCAAGGCAACAATTCGGTCTCCTGGAGCCAGTATAGACGAGGCTGAGATTGTTAGACAGTCAGTCACCTTATCAACGATCAGATCAAACTCAGCTACACCGTGGATATCAATAAACAGCCAGTACTTGTTATTCAAGAAAACCAACGCATACGCGTACAGGCCAACTGAAACAATGATGCAGCACATGTGCCACATCTACCGTATTATTTGCTTAGGTTAGTAAGCGCAATTGAATCGGAAACAGCGTACTTACCAACCGCTCCGCTGATGGTGATTACCTAATCACCTGACTCGTTGCCGCTTTGATATCCGACCCACGTGCCTACGGTGGTGGCTTACCGGACTAGTTTGGTTGACGCATTCGCGACTGCATGTGCTACAGCACCATGCACTACACGTCGAGGGGCTACACTCCATTAGCGCCTACGTTTCTCTTCCTTACCCTGCAATACTTTCACGTGCGCCCGCGCAATCGCACTCTTGATGTGGGCGCGCCATTGGCAACGATCCATTGCCACTGCATCACATCACCTAAAGTTAATTTTAGTTTATGATAAACTCACCTTGATCACGTCCTGGTAACGTATACTCGATTTTCCCAACTTCTGATGCACTGCAATAAGTTGCCACATTTAGCAGCTGCTCGGATATTCGCATCGAATCCACGCGGCGGATGTGTCCCAGCCACCAGAACTGCCACATCAGAATTATGTAGTCCACGACATACATGCCACTGTGGGGTAGCACCTCCGTGTCTGCATCTGTCACACAAACCAGTGCACAGAATCCACCGCAGACATTGTTGATGAAAACGTTCCAGTTATCTGACCTCTTTCGGGTTCAGCGTCCACGTTTCGGAGCCGTAAAGAAGAACGGACAGCACTATCGAGCGGTACATTATCAGCTTTTTCCCGACAATAAGCAGGTGATTCTTCCACCTACGATTTTTAAGCTTTTCAAATTCATCATCCGCCTTCACTGCGCGCATACCCAGCTCACTGCTCATCTGGGTGTCGGTAGAGAGTACGCTCCCAAGGTGGCCAAACCTGGTGTTTTCCAAAACATCCGTACCAATCTGGATTTGCGGTAGGCCCATGGATAACATTTTTAGTGAAGACTGTAAGGGACGAAAAATCTTGCTTGTGTTGATAGTGAGCCCGAACTTGGCCGCTGTCGAAGCGAGTGACGGCCTCATGTGTTGCAACTCATCCGCATTGTGTGCAAACTACGCACATTTGTCAACAAACATATATATATATATATATATATATATATATATATATATTGTGCCATCGGAATCATGGCTGAATAGGAAAACAATATGAATAATAAGAAAAGAGCAACAACAAATGCTTTTTTGTCTATTGTACCACTCACAGTTTTTGAAATTTTTTTCAGCTTGTTCTTTTTTAGGGGGAGGAATAAGGGACACCGCAACAAACCGATGCACACGTCCGCCATTGACATCGATCTTGAGGCATGTCTTTCAAGGTCTTCAACCAGCAAGTATCCGCATCTCTCGGACCCCAACCAGGTAATCGACAACAACCGGCCGAGGCCAACTGTTTCGTCAGCTTTTTCATGCGGCTTCTCCATGTTGTAGGCTGTCCACCAGACCGTCCCTTCCAACCCTGTCCAGCAAGTGTAAACAACGCACGACGAGGGTAACGCTGGACAGGTATGCGCAATACGTGTCCCAACCAACGCAGTTGATGCAGTGAGACGCGCTCCTAGAGCGAGTGGCTTCCACGTCCCAAGACACGCTGTCTAACTTCCACATTGTTTACGTGGTACTGCCATCACACGCGGGCAATGGACCGCAGGCAGCGGTGCTCGAAGACGGATAGCCTGCACAAGTCATCTTTACCAATGGGCCACGTCTCGCATCCGTACAACAGTACAGCACGAACAGTTGCACAATAGACCCGCCCTTTGATGGAGAGACGAATGTCGTGGCGACGCCGCAAATGCCTCAGCCTAGAAAAAGCGAGGCCTGCTCTCGAGATGCGCATCGAAATCTCGTCTCCAACATCCCCGCCAGCAGTGATGCAGCTTCCCAAGTAGACAAAGCTCTCCACAACCTCTAGTGTCTCACCAGCAAGCGTGAGTGCAGGCAGAGGCACCTGTCAGTCTTGGAAGAGAGCCTTGCATTTGGATGGCGGAAAGTACATACCGTCAAGCGGTTTAATGCAAGTTGGACGGCGTGTGTATTGTCACCCAGCAAAACGAGATAATCAGTATAATCCAACTCAACAACTCGACTACCTGGGACGAGCTCAACGCCAGCGTTCAACGAATCGTCTAGAGCGTTCTTCAAGACATCCTCGATGGCAAAGTTGAATAGGAACGGAGAGATAGGGCATCCTTGTCGAACTCCACTGGAGACCACAAAGGTGGGTGAAAGCATGCTATAAGCCTTAACCCTGCCAGAGGTCATACTATATAGAGTGCGCAGTAGGGGGACGAACTTCTCGGGGACACCATTCCTCAGTAGGCAGTGCCACAGTACTGTACGATCGACAGAATCGAAGGCTGCACGGATATCCAGGAACACAGCAATCGTTGGCCTCTGATACACATGGCAGAGCTCGAGGGTCTGTCAAAGTGTGAAGATTTGATCGATGCAGCCGCGACCAGGGCGAAACCCAGCTTGTTCTTCTCGTTGCAACGATTCGCGTGTTGGGGATAGCCTGCGAATATGATGGACACCAACAGCTTGCAATCGGCGGGGAGCAGATTGTGCGCAGGCCCTTTTTGAAGATGGCGACGACTATCGATTCACCCCAAGATGACGGAACTTTCTCTTTCGACCAAATTTTCGAGAACAAAGCGGTGAGTTCTCGGACCAGCGATGCGTTACCATTTTTAAATAAAGCCAGAGGAAGACTATCAGGGCCGGGGGCTTTATAACGCTTCATGTGCCGCAGCTCCTGCTCGATTGCCTGGAAAGGGAGGATCTGTGGGGCTAGACCACGGCCCCAGCGCGAGCGCCAGAGGTAGCAGATGGAGCTGGGAGCCAACAAAATTGCGAGTCAAAATGTTCGGCGCATCGCTCCAACCGTCGTTGAAGATTGGTGATTAAGGTGTCATCCTCTTCGCATATTGTTTCACTTATACCAGATCGAACACCTTCGGTGACTCGAATGAGATGGATGAGTTTTCCGGTATTACCAGAGAAACTAGCAACAACAAACAGCAACAATGGATGTTTTTTATACACTAACTTTCTTCCCCTGAAACGACGGATGTTCAGCAACCCATCATCAATACGGTGTTACGCGCGGACACCGTATTCACGAGAAGTATCAAAAGCAGGAGACATCATTCAATGGAGGTAAACAAACAGAAAAGGGACTAAGTCACAACTTTGCTTCACCCCAGAAACGACAACGAAGTCTTCCGAGGTTTGTCCAAAAGCTGCACCCCCGCCCGCATACCACTGTGCATACATTCAAGTAAACTTGCAAACGTATTCGGACAACTAAACTTACCCAACACCAACCAAAGTGCATCGCGGCTCACCATGTCAAATATTTCGATGCAAACAGCGAGTACAATGGCTGGTGTCCTTCTCGGCGTTTCTCCTGCAACTGAGAAACCGCGAACACCATATCTAAAGTGCTTCAACCCGAGCGGAATCCGCATTGCTCTTCCGCTACGTTCCGTTCAACGATCTGAGTGACGAGACGGTTGAGCAGGATTCGCGCGATCACTTTATCAACCCTGATCAGCAAGTTGATACCATGAAAATTTGTGGCGCATTATTTGCTTTTTTGCCGTTGTACATTGGTAGCAGGAGAGCATCCTTCCAGTCAATCGGCACTTCCTCTTCAAATCACAAGTGTTGCAACGAATGGCGCAGCTTACTTATAAACGGGGGCGCGCGATGTATTAACATTTCATGCGGTATCACGTCAGCTCCGGTGCACTTGCGGTTTCGCAGCTGAGCAAGCGCTCTCTGCATTTCATCCAATCTCGGTGTGTCGGCAATACACGTCCTCATCTCTTGTTGTTGCAGCCCATACAACTTTGGCCAGTCAATCTCTGAACGGTTGTTCAAGAGACAGCCGAAGTGCATTCGCCGGAACTACATTACCTCTACAGTCGGTGTGGGGGAAGGACCTGCTATAGGATTGAGCATCGTCCTCAGTAGCTGCAACGTGGTTCCGTACACTGCCTTTAATGAGTCAAAGAATTCGTTATGTTAGCGGCGTTTGGCTTAGCATCATCTGCTTCGACTTCTCCGTCTACCATGCATTCTTGATGCGACGCATCTCTTGAGTTGATTACCGAGGCATCTCGCATAAGTTCGCTCCTTCTCGGAGTCCGCAGGGTCATCCACATGCGTATCGAACGCCGCATTCTTCTCCTACATCAACGCCGCAACGGTCGCACTGTTGTCATCTAACCGATCGGGCCGCTTGCTGTTTGTGCGCTTGAAGGTTTACTCATTCGCAGTGGTACGCTGTACTTTACTGTGTTGCCATAGGTCTCTGACTGAGGCGATAGACACATCGCCAATGCGGGTAGCCATCGCATTATCTAGTTCTATTCTATTATCAATAGTACCTAGTATAGGGACATTAAATTTGCGCCGGTTCACAGCAGGCGGACAATACATGGATTTACAAAATATATCCACGGTTTGGTCCACACCAACTTGTGATCAGCTACACACTAAGCTTCATGCAGTACACGTGTCATGCGCACTTCACTCGTGTCACGCTAGCGTATGATGACATAATCGAGTAGGTGAGCGTGACTACTCCGTAGGTGCGTCCAAGTGGCTATATCACTCGCACTTAGTGTACACCGGGTGTTCGTGGTCGTCAGGCCGTGAGTGACGCACGGTGAGAGCCTACAGTCACCGTTCCCATTGGCCGTGTCAATACCATACGGCCCGATGACGTTTGTCCACATGGTGACATGTCGCCCAAGTCGCGCCTTTCTAATCACTCTGTAGGAATAACCGACCCCTTCCCGGAAGAGATCGCATCAAGGAGGATAACTGGGTGTGAAACTGGTCCTTCGTGTCATCAAGATAACGCACGTTGGAAGCATACATGTTAATAGAAGTGGCGTTATCAGTCGTGAGCTAACGCCAGTCGGCTCTGCCACCATTTGACCATTTAGGTGACTGGATAGTACAAATCCGATTCCAAGTTCACATTGGTGCTGTTGTGACTTTTCCCATCCAGTAGAACATGTAACCAACATCGTCCTTATGCAGCGTGTTTCACTTAGTGCGGCAATGTCGAGTCGGTAGCAAGAGAGTTCTATCGCGACCAGTGCAGTCAGTCGCTTGGGTCGCTCACTCGTGTTCTGCTCGAGCAGTATGCGCACATTTCAGCACTCGATGTTAAGCGCTTTGCGCGTAAGCATTCGATTGCGCTAGTCGATCATTCGTGTGTTGCCTGGATTAGAGGAATTGCTTGTTAGGCGAAATAAGTCTGGGAGAGAATGTACAGAGGAAAGACGGAGGCGTCAGCGGTAGCATGTTTTCGCTTACCCGCTCAGCTTTATGCCGCAGCAAAAGCGACCCTTTTCCTTCCTCCGCCACTGCGTGACAGCCGACGCAGCATTACATTATCTGTATCCGTGTATTTAATGATTTGACTTCGGACTGGTGTACCGTCTTGGATAAAATCTACTTTGAAAGTCAGTGAGCCATACCCCGTGTGTCAGTGTCACCCGGTATTGTGTCCTGCCTTTTAACTAGAAGGGCGTAACCTAAACCTCACCTAGTGGTCGCTACGAGGCATCCGGGACATCAGTCCACAGTAAAACATTAACAACAGCGGCTCGACGATCTGTCACGATCTCGCCACCACAAGCCACAGCGAGCCACCGACTTCTCCTATATATATATATATATATATATATATATATATATATATATATATATGGCGGGAGAGCCTATGATACGCTGAGGCTGGTGGTGGGTGGATTGAGGAGGATGTGCCTCCTGAGCTGAAGGATGCCCTTGTGCTACCACTGTACAAGGGCAAAGGTAGCAAGCAATGTTGCACGAATTATCGTGGCATCAACTTGCTGAGTTGTGTGGGCAAGGTGATTGCCCGAATCCTGCTCAATCGCCTCGTGAGTCAGATTGGGGAACCAAACGTGGCGGAAGAGCAATGTGGATTCCGTTCGGGTCACAGCACTATAGATATGGTGTTTGCGGCTCGTCAGTTGCAAGAGAAGTGCAGAGAACTACACTAGCCATTGTACTCGCTTTTTGTTGATTTCACCAAGGCATTTGATACGGTGAACCGCGAGGCATTGGGGCTGGTGTTGGGTAAGTTTGGTTGTCCGCGTAAGTTTGTAAGTTTAATTGAATGTCTGCACAGTGGTATGCGAGCGAGGGTGCAGCTGAGTGGAGAGACCTCTGATGACTTTACAGTTGTCTCTGATGTGAAGCAAGGCTGTGTGTTAGCTCCTGCCCTGTTTAATATCTATCTTCATGCAATGTTGTCTTGTGCTTTTGATGCGGCTTGTGCTTGCGGTGTTCGTGTGGAGCACCGTATTGATGGTGGGTTGCTGAACATCCGTCGTTTCGGTGCGAGAACTCCAGTCTGTGAGACAACTATCCGTAGGTTGCTGTTTGCTGACGACTGTGCGTTGTTTTCACACAGCGCGGATGAGTTGCAGCACATGACTAGTGCTTTGGCTTCGAACGCGGCCAAATTCGGGCTCACCATCAACACAAGCAAAACTGTCTGTCTCTTTCAGCCTTCACCGGAGGTGCAATCTTCAATATTGCCGCGAATCAGCATTGGTGCTGAAGTATTGGAAACCACCTCCCGATTCTGCTACCTTGGGAGTGTGATGTCGACTGATCAGCAGCTACACGTTGAGTTGCGTAATCGCGTGTCGAAGGCGGCAGCGGCATTCGGGAAGCTTGAGTACCGAGTGTGGAACAACCATCAGCTTACCATTGGCACGAAGCTGATGGTGTACAAATCCATGGTACTGTCCGTTCTTCTATACGGCAGTGAAACGTGGACGATGTACCGGCGGGATGTGCGATATCTCGAGCGGTTCCATCAGCAGTGTCTGCGACGAATTCTGCGGATCGGCTGGGGCGCCAGAGTTGCAGACACGGAAGTGTTGCGCCGAAGTGGGATGTATGCAGTGGACTGCATACTTTTATTGAGACACCTGAGATGGCTCGGTCATGTGAGCCGTCTGGATTCGACGCGAATACCGAAACAACTCTTATACGGTCAACTGAGTATTGGGAAGCGGCACGTGGGGAAACCAAAGTTACGTTACCAGGACATGATTAAAGTGAACCTCACACGTTCTAATCTTGATTGCAGATCATGGGAATCGAAGGCGTTTGATCGGCGTGCATGGCGAGATCTAATCACGAAGGCAGTTGCTGAAGTGCGGGAGAAAGCCCTCATGCATGCAGAGAAGAAGCGGCAGTTGCGGAAGCGGCAAGCACCGATGAATTGTACTCCATCGACATCGAGCGCATTGTGCTGTAGAACATGCGGTCGCGAGTGCCTTAGTCAGGCAGGCCTAGTGAGCCATGAGAGATGTCACTCGGGACCACTGCCGAAGCGACGACGGGTCCCGCAGTGAACGTAGGCAGCACCGGCGCAGCGTTTGTAGGCACGCTGAATTCGATTTACTAACCGCGTGCTTGCATGCTAACTCTCTTTATTTCAGGTGGTGGGTTTTCGGTTCTCTCCTAATGCCTTTCTTTCTCATATACATGTCTAGTGGGCCATGCGCTGTGCCATTTGGGGCCACTACAGAAGCGACGACGGGTCCTGCAGAGAATTACGACGAGCCGGCGAAGCGTTTGTAGGCACGCTGAATTCGATTTACTAACCGCGTGCTTGCATGCTAAGTCTCTTTATTTCAGGTGGTGGGTCTACAGTTTTTACCTTAATGATTTTCTTTCTCATATAAATATCTCCCTGTACTCTATTCCATTAACTTGCACACATCGCTTCAGCCAATTGTATTCGATTTCCATAACATTTTTGTGTTCGTGACATTCCGTGAACTATACTTCCTGACCTCGTGCACTTAGCTAGGATTTGTTTGTAAACAAATTATTACGTATGCTATTTAATTAGGGTCTATGTCACCGTTTCCTTATGCATTAATCGAGTTTTTCTCTTTTTCTTTCTTTCTCTCTCTCTCTCTCAAGTGATTGGCTGTTGTTTGACATCCCCGGTGTGGCTGCGCTTGATGTGCATGTTGACAAGGTGCCTACCTGTCTATTACCCACTACGTCGTCCATACTGGCTCCAGGAGACAGCTGGTCGTTGCTGGAGGGGACGGGGTGCACCGTCCTTGTGGCCGTGTTAGGCTCGAAGAGTGGTTCCATGCACTCAGTATGGAGCGAACTACGGTCCAGCCACCGCCTTGTGTGCGCTTGATTCCTGAATACAGTGTGGTTGTGTTTGCCTGTGAAGGATTATGGGCCGTCTCCGTTGATGAAACGTGGCTCCCATCCGCATGCCTCCCGGTCTTATTCCTTCGGGTTTACACTGGATATGGGGTGTGTGGTTGGAGCTGTGTGTGGTGCAGCGCAAGCCATCCATGGTCCCTCTGTAGGCGCAGGCGTCCTGTGGCTTGCCACAGTGACAGGCAAATCCGAAACCGGATGCCGCCAACCATATATATATATATATATATATATATATATATATATATATATATATATATATATATATATATATATATATACATATATATATATATATATATAGCGTGAATGGGCTGCGTTAACTCCTGGTTACCAAGGGCTTGCTGTTTACAATATTCCACATTCGTTCGTGCATTGGATTGAACAAATTGGGTGTAGTGATCCACGATTATCCCTGGAGCCCAAGTACTCTACAACGCTTCGTCGATTTGGAATGCAGTTTTTAAATTTGGTGTTCGACGCACAAGTAGTTTCTTTGCAAACGCCCACACGCTGGCTCTTCCATGTGTAAACTGAATACTCCCGGCAAGTAACTGACTAGAGGTTAACATGCTTATGTTGATACCACATGTTTTGTTCCACATATTAGTCACGAGAGTGAGTGTAGCTATATTTCCCGCTGTTCGTCCATCATACTGAACTCAGGCGCGCTTAGGTAAAGGCAGCTATTATTCAGATAAGCGTCGGAAGGGAATAGGTGCCTGCTACAATTTAAATTAGAAATGGCCAATCATTTGGATTGACTTAGAATTAGGTTAGTCCAACTGTGGCGATATGGTAGTGTTTAAGTAAATATTGCATTAAAAAGTAAATCCTCGCATAGCAAAAATTGAATTGTAGCGCAGAGTAACTAAAACAGTTTAAGCACCATTTTGATAGCCGAATGTAGGACAGGACGCAGCGGGATTTACTAGATGTATTCTTCCTGTGATCGCGTCATAGCGGTTAGCAGAGAATCTGTGATATTACCGTCTTCCAAGGCATATAGCAGATGGCATCTGCAGCACACACTAACGACAAGACATCACTGTTTTATTTTACCTCTTATTTGTGCATCATTCCACCTGGTAACCGTATTGATGGTATTTGCCTCCCTATTCCTCTATCTGTTGTTGTTGCCTACAATTCTGACTAAATTTATGACTGCCATTTGGGTTGACGTTTAAATGTTAACTAAACCAGGACAGTCGTATTGGTTGCTTATATTTATACGTGAGATCTTCAAACACTAGTCTTACATTCAAATCCACGCTGCAGTACTGCAACTCGAACCAGGGACCTTTGGTATGTCAACTGAAATCTCATGTTGAATGACTAAGTGGAAGCCATCTAGAAACACTTGTAAGCGCCACACTTTAGCCTGACAGACTGATGACATTTTCACTCGCATGACACCATTATCTGCTGGCTCGATGTCTAAATGGGACTTGCCGAAATTACAAGTCGCACTAACATCTGTTTGTGTCTCGCCACGTTTTTATTACATTTCTTCTCGTGTGACACCGGCACTTATTGCGGGTTGCAATATGAGGTCAATGTGTCTTATCTCAAGTGTCTCCATACGCCCCCTTGTACAGCTGCCGCTTTCAGGTAAACTCACTGAGATTCAGACAAGTCATCAAGGTTGATTTCGGAACAGCGGCAACACGATGTGCCATCCAAATCGAAATGCTTGGATACAGGTAGCATTCTAGGCACTGATGAATTGGTCGAGATATGCTAGTGCTCAGGATGTATAACCAGGGGAATAAATAGTAACACACGACGGACTGCCTGGTGCTTCTACATCCCTGTTTATTCTCGCTGACTTTGGACAAGAGACGACCGGACCGGCTCTGGTTTTTCCTTTCGACACGGATAGCTTACAGTGGAGATAATCTCACCATGTCCCTATTAACTTGAAAAGTTGCTTTCTCCATCTCCACCATTTTCTTTGTATCATCCTTCTTCTATATCCCGCATGCAAGTCGCGCTTGGGTACCTTTTCATTCTAGAATGGTTAACTACTGACCTGGGACTTGGTGCAATGTAGTATGGTTATTGCACTTGCCTAGAACGCATGATCCGCATATAACTTACCTTTATTGGACTTACTTAACTCGGTTGTATTTAGCGGTAACTTCACGTGTTGCCTAGTACAATGTTATACTCATCAGGACATATGCTATTCTTGCTACCTTCTCAAGCGGAGTCTGGTATGGTGACATACCGAGACGGTGAGCTACCGTATCTTTCTCTTCGTATGATTATTGTTATTCGGTCGCGATTCACATCACTATGTAACCTCAATGGTATTACTCACCAGACTATGCTATCTACATTCTGCTCCCTGAAATCGATTTGTAGATTACATTACCCTAGCTTGACCAGCTGCTCAGTGCTAACTAGCATGACGCTTAGAGCGCCGGTGCACCGCAGAAGAGAAATTTCCCTGGAAATTCTGTGGCAACTGAACAATCCCGACAATTAACCGACTAGCGATTATCATGATGTCGCCAGTTCATGTTCCACTCCGCAGGTTAGTGATGAGAGTGAGCATAGATTTATTCATTTGTACATCAGCCATACTGAATTTACTGGGGCTTATGAAAACGCACGTACTAAGTGGATGGAAAGCGGAAGCGCAGAGGCGCCTACCCGAAGTTGAATTGCACATGGTCAATCTTTTGGATGGACTAAGTAAAAGGTTAAACCCAACGGGAATGTTACTTGTGTCTTAGTATATTACATCGGAAAGGAATCGGCGCACAGCGACAATCGTTTTAAAAGCACCGAATGACTGCACCCGAGACGTACGATACAAATTGTTATCACATAGCTTATGGCCACAGCAGCGTAAACATCGGTATCTACAAACGGTTGAGTACTTGGACATCTGCAAAATAATGTGAGCACTGTTTGGTAAGTCACATGTTTGACAGTTGGCAGCGGGACTTAGTTGATGTCACCGATCAATATCAAAGGTTTCGCTTCAGCCGTTCTTTGAGAATGTGCACGTACCTCGGGCAGCAGATGACCGAACCGGTCGGCGTCACATAGAGCCCGATGTGGACACTCCACATTCGCATGCTGTGCGATCTCCCCCATCAGCTACGCAAACCAGACTGTGCATGTAGACGGCAACACCTAAGTGCACACTATTTTACTGTACCACTTGTTTATTTATAATTCTACCTAGCAATTGCTTCACTATTTCTATATCGGGTTCCTTCAAATATGGATGCCAAATATTTGAGGCTATCACGTTTAAATGTTGAAGAAAACACCAGCAGTTCGTATTGTCATGCCTGCGAAAATGGCTGTTAGCCTGACCTCTAAGCGAAAACCATACACGCTTGTAGTACCATTGATCATGAGGTCTAATGTGTCTCTATCCAGTTTTCGATAGATCATATTTAAGTTTGGATAAACTCATGTGCATATGTTGTATTCGAACTGCCATTGTACACGGATGACGCCAATCTATGTATCTATGTATACCGAATGGACTCGACGATACTCATACCGCTTTTGTACGGCCAACTTAGTGCATGGAAGCGGCACTCGAGCAAACGGAAAATAACATTACCAGAATATGAAGGTGAGTTTATGACAAACTCGTTGATTTCTGGTGTTGTGAATCCAAGGCAAATTTGATCGATGCGAATTCCGTGGACTGCTCAAAAGGGCGATTACTTAGGTGCAGGAGAACGCAATATTACAGGTGGAGTAGAAGCACGATACGTACGCTCCCATTTGATTTACTAATCTACGCCAATAAGGCGGCGTATGTGGTACGTTTACCTGCGTGCTGAGGAATTCTGTATTGCAGAAGTAGGTGTTGTTTGAGGTCCCCGAGGTGGATGCGCCTGATTTGCATGTTGACAAGGTGCCTACCTGTCTATTGCGCACTACCTCGTCCATACTGGCTCCAGAAGACAGTTGGTCGTCGCTGCAGAGGACGAGGCGCGCCGTCCTCGTGATTGCACTAGGTTCAAAGGGTGGTTCCATCTTTTGTGGAACGAGCTACGGTCCAGCCACCGCCATGTGTACGTCTGGTGTGCATGAGTTCCCAATTAGGCCGGTATACTTCTGTTCTGCTTGTTGAATGAGTGAAGGCCGGCTTTGTTGATGAAACGTGGCTCCCATCCACATGCCACTCGGTCTTATTCCTTCGGATTTACACCGGATATGGGGTGTGTGGGTGGAACTGTGTGTGGTGCATCACAGGCCACCCATGGTCCCCTTCGTAGGCGCAGGCGTCCTGTGACTGTCCCCATGGAGACCACAGTGACAGGCAAATCCGGTTACGAATGCCGCCATAGCATATATATATATATATATATATATATATATATATATATATATATATATATATATATATATTGTTAATCTACTCATTGTAAGCGGCAACATTATCATGAAAACTGCGGGCTGGATATCAAGTTCATACGTCAGATAATCACACTATCTGCGCCGTCTGCCGAGACTCCGGATACCAATCCTTGTTCCAACATTTCATTTCCTATGCGATGCTCCGTGTTTTTATTGCAATTCGCACCGTGATATCTACTTTTGCTCCGGATAACCTTATCTAAAAATAAAAGTGTACCTTCTCGCTCTTACCAAGGGCACACCAAACTGGGCATGATCTGACACCAAGTCCTCTGTGTTATTGTGCCGTTCATTGTGTTTCTAGCTATGTCTACGTGGTTTCATTCCAACCCCCGCTGTTGGTTACGATCATCCCCATACTGTGTAACATGCCCAGATTTCACACCACAGACCCCCTTGAGCCTTTTCCAAGTCACATGGAGACATCTCCTGTTGCTATTCCTTTGATCCACCTTTGCCTTGAGACACATTACCCCACCACCCTCTTTGCGTTGTAAAGCGAACCAATCGCCTAGGGTTATTAGATCTATTAAAGGAGCCGTGGGAGTCCGCTCGCAGACTGTATTGTGTGATCTTGTTGTATGGTGTCATTTGCGGTGATTCGCCTTCTTTCTGCGCATTGCAGGTGCCGGTTGTTTTGTGACTAAACGGGTACTGTTGTGGTATGCCATGTTGTACTTTAATTTCTGTTTAAATAGTACCGCAATTAACGTCCCGGCTTCCGTTCTTGGTTGGACCGGGTGTTTTTAAGCGCCACTGGAGCCCAAGCGCATTTGTCGCTTATACTCATTAGTAGTGGGTTTGATATAAATAATTGTGGATTCGTCGCAGCCAATTCCAAGTCAGATAGTCGTCTACAGACTGAAAATACACTCGACTGCAGTTTCAGCCTGTTGGGCATCATCATTAGTGCGCATCTATCGGATACATCAGGATTCGAACCCATGGTCACCAGCGGATGCACCGCCAGCCAACAGCTTATACTTATGCTTAAGACGCGCCATGTCTCAGTTAGCTAGTAAATCACGACGGTACGAAGCTGTCCCCCGTGGCTCAGTGGCATAAGCTGCTGACTGGCAGTGCAAGCCGCTGTTGGTCATGGGTTCGAATCCTGATTAGTCCGTTGCAGGCGCACTACTGATGATGCGCAACAGGCTGAAACTACAGGCTAGTGCATTTCGGGGCATATAGACGGCTATCTTATTTGGAACTGGAATCTAACCGCAAGTACGTATTTCAACTCGTAGCGAATAAGCAAGAAGACGCGTCAGTCTGGCGCACAGTGTACTGAACACTTGACGGTTTACATGTGAGCACGGAACGTTAGGGTGTGTCCTTGAGTGCGTGTGTGCGTGCTTATCTACGTGTGTGTGTAGGGCCAATCAGGTTCACGGTCATAGTGAGCGATCATTGGTTGAACACGTAACAGTCCTCCCTGTTTTGGCTGACGTTACAGTCATGGCTGCCAACGTTCGATCGGTTTGCGAATCCGGGTCGATCGGCGTAATTGAGTTTCCCCTGTTGTTCTGTGTTCGTCGTGCTCTGCAGCTTGCTCGGCGATCTCCGAGTGTGACTGACTCACGGCAGGTGTGTCAGTGCTCCTGGGGCGTACATGATCTGAGTGCCGGCGAACAACCCGACCGTCCGGAAGCTGCAAATCGTTTTGACTTCCTGAAGAATCGAGCACAGTCGCCGGCTGCCAACATTGTTCATGCGGTAACCTGGTGTACACAGGTTGATAGTCCTGAAATGTAACTTCCGGCTTTGATTCCTCTGAAGACACAAACTTTTTCTGACGCTCCTGTACTTCAACACGCAGGTTCGGGAACAACAAATGAAGCATCGTTCTCAGATTTCTGCCGAACATCAATTCCGCCGGGGATTTCCCGGTAGCCTCAGTGGGTGTAGAACGGTAGGAGAATAGGAACCGATCCAGTTTTGTTCGCAATGTTCCCGTTCGCTGCTTTAGTAAGCCTTGTTTCACAGTTTCTACTGCACGCTCCGCTAATCCGTTTGATGCTGGGTGATACGGGGCTGATTTAACTTGTTGGATTCCGTTGTTGGCGACAAATTTACCAAATTCGGCACTGGTAAAAGGCGAACCATTGTCTGTACAAATGGTTTCCGGAATGCCAAACGTAGCGAAGGACGAGCGCATTTTAGTGATGGTGGATTCGGCTGTCGCCTGAGTAACTGGATGTACGTCAATCCACTTAGAATGTGCATCAATAAGCAGAAGAAACATGGTCCCGTCGGTTGGTCCGAAGTAGTCGGCGTGGATACGCTGCCAGGGCTTGTCGGGCCAACGCCAAGGGTGTATTGGACCTGGCGCCTTGCTCCGCTGATACGCCTGACAAATATCGCAATTCTTCAGTAAGTTCTCTATGTCTGAGTCGATGTTGGGCCACCAACAGTACCCTCTCGCTAGTGCCTTCATCCTCGCCACACCTGGATGAGCATCATGGAGCTCTTTAAGTATCTGTGAACGCGCCTTGGTGGGAGGGACTAGACGAGAGCCCCAAAAAACATGGCCGTCGAATAGACTCAGTTCGTTCTTCCGAATCATAAACGGTTGTAATTCAACTTTCCCTTCAGGAGGCCAACCCATGTTCAAAAAGCGTTTCACCATTGATAGCACGGGGTCTCGATCCGTCCATTGACGGATTGTTGAACTCCGTATCGGTGTTGTGTCTAGATGTTGCATTAGATTAACCAGTTCAAACGGAGGGTCGTGTTAATGTGCGGTTTCCGTGATCGGCAGACGGCTGAGTGCATCAGCTGTGCAGTTGCTGACGCCGGTAATATAAACAATCTTGTAACTGTAAGCACTCAAGGTTATAGCCCATCTTTGCATCCTCGGTGATGCCATTTGTTGTATACCTTTGGTTTCCCCAAACAAGGATATCAATGGTTTGTGGTCTGT
The DNA here is from genome assembly GCA_944474145.2 of Dicrocoelium dendriticum. NCBI lineage: Eukaryota > Metazoa > Platyhelminthes > Trematoda > Plagiorchiida > Dicrocoeliidae > Dicrocoelium > Dicrocoelium dendriticum. The sequence continues at coordinate 33,927,614 of OX104059.1, read as the reverse complement.
ATGAAGCTCGAAAACGTTTCCCCATAAATACTGGTGAAACCTCTTAACTCCGAAGATAACGGCTAGCGCTTCCCTGTCCAGTTGTGAGTGGTTCTTCTCCGCCGTCTGTAAGGTGCGCGATGCATATGCTATGGGACGTAAAGAACCATTGTCCATGCGTTGGCACAGGGCAGCCCCGACCCCCCAAGGGGACGCGTCGCACTGAAGTATGAGTGGCTTGTTAGAGTCATAATGGACTAACATTGGTGGCGAGGCAAGCGCTTGTTTTGCTTTATTGAAGGCAATTTTTGACGGGAACCCCAACACCACGATGCATTTTTGTGTAACAGCTCATTTAATGGCGACAGAACCGTCGATGCATTAGGCAGGAAACGGCGATAGTGAGATAGCATTCCTAAGAACGAACGGAGTTCATCACAACTCTTTGGCTCTGGGCTTTCTAAAATAGGTTTAACCTTGTCATTTAAAACATGTAAACCGTGTTTCTCAAGCCGGTATCCAAGGTAACAAACGGATGGTGAAAGGAACTCACATTTAGACCTTTTCAATCTGAATCCACTTCGCTCCAAACGCTCGAGCACGACCGCGAGTGTTCGAAGATGCTCTGTATCCGAGCGTCCAGAGATAAGAATACCATCCAGATAAGCACACACAAAAGGAATGTCCTTCACTAAGTCGTCAATAATTCTCTGAAATATTCCGTGGGCGGAATGAATGCCAAAAGGTAAACGAGTATATTGAAATAGTTCCATGTGCGTGGTGATGGTAGTAAGTTTCCTCGAAGGTTCCTCGAGCTCTATCTGCGAGTATGCATGACTCAGATCGAGTTTGGTAAACTTTTCATCACCAGCTAGTGTTGCATACAAGTCATCAATACGTGGCAAGGGGTACCTGACCAGCATGGATGCTTGATTTATGGTTATCTTGTAGTCACCACAAATCCGTACGGAGCCGTCCGCTTTGGTTACTGGCACAATTGGAGTTCCCCAATCAGAAAAGTGTACAGGAGTCATAATACCTTGAGTCTGTGGGCGGTTTAGTTCCTCTTCAACTTTAGGCCTCATAGCGTATGGTAGTGTGCGCGCCTTAATGAATTTTGGTCGAGCGCCTTCCTTTAGTTTTATCGCAGCCTGAAATTCTTTCAACTTCCCAAGCTCCTCGGAAAAACAGCTGAATGTTGTTTAAATAATGTTTCAAGTCCGGAGATCTCGGTGAATAATTTTACCAGATTCATTGTATCCGGGAAAGCACGTATCCAGTCTCTTCCAAGCAGATTTGGACGATCCCCGGGGATCACATATACAGGAAGTGTGCGTATTTTGTCGCCATACTGTGCCTTCACGAAGCATTTACCAAGGACACGTATAGTTTCACCGGTGTATGTACGAAGAACAGAATTGTAAGCGGATAAGTTCGGGAGCGTTTTTACAGCGTTTTCCCGGATTATCGTCACGGATGCTCCTGTATCGATTTCCATCTGTACCTTTTGTCCTTCAATGTAAAGCTCTAGAGTGTATGGCGCCGGCTGCATGCTAGAAACGGAATTAAGCCAAATGGAATGTAATTCAGGGTCGCTACCATCAGACTCGTCCACGGTTTTGATGGGGTTTGCTCCTCGTTAAGCCCCACCTGAACGTCGCTTGACCGATCTACACACTCGCGCAAGGTGGCCCACCTTCCCGCAGCTTCGACATACTGTCTTCTGATGCCGGCAGTCGGATGGACAACTGTGCTGCTCACCACAACGATAGCACACAAACAAATTGACGCCAGTGGGTGGCTTTGGTTTTGGTGTAGTGTTAATCAATCGCAGCTCATCTGACGAGTCCTTCAGCGTAAATGTTGCGAGTTGTTGTGTAAGGTGTTCCCTCTGCCGGGCAGTCGAGCAGGCCGTCTCCCAGGTCAGTGAACAATCATCTTGTGAAAGGAGCTTCTCCCGCGTGCTCTGGTCTGAGATTCCGGCTATCAAACATTGGAGTAACATGGTCTCTTCAAATCTCGTTGGATCGACTTCATTGTATTTACAATCAGGTGCTGCTTGTAGTACACGTGCGATGAACTCGTTCACACTCTCATCTGGTTTCTGGCAGCGTTTCGAGAAGTAGTATCTAGCCGTAAAAACATTCTGACGAGCACCCCAAAGAGCACTGAAGGTTTCCAAAGCGCCGGTTATCGTAGAAGAGATTTGATCAATACGAAGTGCATCGAAATACCTTTGACCCTCATCTCCAAGAAACTGTCTCAAGTGCTTCACTTTGTTTTTCTCAGTAAGAGATACTGCTGGATTCAAGATTGGAAGCAATTCCAAGTAATCCGTAAAGGTTTTCCGCCATCTGTGCCACCAGTCCAGGGAAGGTTTGTCGGTAGAGCACGACCAGAAGACCGGTGGAGTATTTGTCATGGACATATTGACCTCGTCGCCAGATATCACAACTGGACTCTAACCGCAAGTACGTATTTCAACTCGTAGCGAATAAGCAAGAAGTCGCATCAGTCTGGCGCACAGTGTACTGAACACTTGACGGTTTACATGTGAGCACGGAACGTTAGGGTGTGTCCTTGAGTGCGTGTGTGCGTGCTTATCTACGTGTGTGTGTAGGGCCAATCAGGTTCACGGTCATAGTGAGCAATCATTGGTTGAACATGTTACAGTGAGGTACTGTGGATTATACATATATATATATATTTATATATATATATGTATAGGACCTTTCGTCAACCATACAGGACATGTTGCAAAACTGAATGCACGTTTTGGAAACCAAATTTGACACTGTTTTTATTCTCAGCAGAAAATCCGATTTTTCTGAAAGAAATGACGAGTAAAGCGACTGGACGTTGTTCAGGTCAAATTGCTGTCACGCAACCTGAACTGCGCAAGTAACAAGCGGGTTTCGTTCATCTCGATCACAGGCGGTAACGCAGTTTTCCCCTATCTATATGCAGGTCTTCGCGTATTTTGTGTGGGTGTGTGAGGGAACCTATGCAGCTGCGCGACTATTGGAACCTTCTCGGCTATCATGACTTCACCAAACCCAGTCTAACTTTATGGACCTATTGTTGCAATTTGTTATTAAATACTGGCGAGTAAGGCGACTTGACGATGTTCAGACCACCTAGCACAAGTAGAGGACGATCGTGCATGTCTGATGTTCGGGCCCTCAGTAAAGGAATCAATATGCGTCCTGGCTATCACATGGCGCCTTCCCAAGCGCTTGCGTATGATACTCACTGCTTCATGGAAACCTACTGGTTGGAACATCAAATAGGCTTAATCGCCTATTACGTTTCGCCGGAGTAGTATTGTGTGAAGTACGAAAGTCTGATTAGCGGCTCCAAATTTACTTTTATAACGTTTGCTTCGAATCAGCGCATGAAGATCCAGTAGCGAGCTAGGTCGTCATCAAAAGTGATCAGCTCACATTTGGATCGGAACTACTTGATATGGTTTTGAAGACCTAAGTACGCGCAACGGATTCGATAATGTAGTGGTTTTCTACTGGGATTCGATCTGAGAACCCTAAAGATGCCAAAGAATTAACACGCTGAGGTGCAAACGACACGTCCAGGCCGTCATTAAATGACTCCATAGATGGTGCTTTAAGACCAACATCTGATGGGTGACTATTTGCTCCATTTGAATCAAACCGTACTTCTTTCATAGGTAACAAATCGGATTTCGCAATTTGCTTCTCAAAACTATCTGGAATACACACTTTGACGTCCATCTGCATATCTTCCATAGTAGATTCTGGTAATTTAATTCGCTTCAACATTCCGGAGTTTAACGGTAGCACTAATTTCTTCAAGATCTTGAAAATCAACAGCATAAATATTTTCTGTAGTCATATTTGCAGTCATAATGTAGTAGTCATGTTATGTAACGATGGAACTGCGCTAAAACGAATTACGTCGCACGAATCTTATCTAAATATTGTAACCTCGAGATTTGAACCTAGACTTCAACCCGGTCTGGCCAGAAAACGGTTGGGACTGAATCTGCTGTGTACGAGGGCAGGGTAACAATTTTCCCGATACGCAGTACACAGATTAGCTGCAGATGACCTGGAGAGAAACATGGATACTGTAATCCATTCTGCACATTGTTCAGTGATTTCAACTCACGGAACCCTATATCAATAGCCCAGCACAGCTCATAACTCCTAAGAGTCATCATACTGTGACTGTACTTGTGAAACAGTCGATGTCACTGAAGGGCGATGATTTTTTATTACTACAAAGGTGATTTAACAAGCACCAGAGTGTTGAGCGATTGCATGCTGCATTTGCTGATGATTCATTTTCAAGAACCACAGTGATTGGGTGGTTTACGGGATTCAAGCGTGGTAGGCTGTCCCTGGATGATGAGGTGTGGAGTGGTCGACCTGTGGGGGCCACAACCGCGAACAACATTGCTGCTGTGCAAGCGATGCTGGAGGAAGACGCGCGGGCTACTGTGGTGCAGCTAGGGAAAGCCATCAAAATCCCACCAAAATCAGTTCGCACCATCCTGCATGCGAAACTTGGCCTCAGAAAGGATTGCTTGCGCTGGATACCGTATCAGCTCCGTGAGGATCAGAAAGCAACTCGGATGATTCGGTGCCCCACCATGCTTGCCATTTTAGATGGTGGAGGTTCCAACGCGATTTCGGAAATGTTCAGTAGCCATGAGACCTAGGAGTACAGTTTCTACTCAAAGAACAAGCAACAATCGGCTCAGTGGACAGCTTTTGATGGGGCGCCGCTACTGCAATTCTAGTGTGATCGTAGTGTGGACAAGCAGATGGTGGCTGTGTTCGTGGCCAAGACGGGTCGTGTGCCTACTGTACCACAAGTACGGCAACGCCCAGTTACCGGAGACTGATATACCACTCACCGTCTGTCCTAAGTGCTGGAAGCTGTAGCCAAGCGTCGTCCAAGGACTCGAGCAGGAGGGACCTTGCCGTACCATGGCAACGCATCTGCACACTTACTCTTACATATTTTCTGGCTAGATAACGCATCCACCCACCCTACAGTCCAGACCTGGCATCGTGGGACGTTATGTGTTCCCGAATGTCAAGTGCAAGATGCGTGGAATCCGCTAAGAGTCTCCAGAAGCTGTAATCGAGACCTTTATTGAGCATCTTAAAGGGTTACCCACTTCGGCATAGTCTAACCGCTTCTCTAAATGTTTCGCACGCATGGAACTGTGCATGAACGCTGATGCAGATTACTTCTAGCAAATGTAATGCTTATTTGGTTGTAAAAAATGAAACTCTATGCATCCGGAAACTTACTGCTCTACACTCGTATTCCTGTGACCGTGCTTCTTATGGGCAGAAGTATGTAAAAGATAGGGCTCACGACTAGGTTTGCAACTTGAGGTCGGCGGGCGACGACAGCTCATCGTAACCGTGATGTTAATAGCAGAATGAACAATGAACACTGAATTTATGCGGTTTAAGAAGCGTTGCTTTATAAGTCCTGTCGGATAGTTGGCATGGATATCGAAATAACGATAATCATATCATCATCATGATACACGTTAGCTAGAGATGAGAAAACCTCAGCCACTGTACCGCAATACATAAAAAGATGAAACTGCAACAGGAGCAAGCCAGCTGAGCTACTGGTAACGGATGGACATCGTTCCGATAAGCTACCAGACGTCTACTATTTAGCAACAAAAAAATTACTATGCAAAATTATATGAGATTCAATAGTGAGATGGTGGTTGGAGGGGAGGGCTAAGAAGGATGGGGTGGGACAGAAACTCAGCACGAACGCCACTGAGGTCGTCTCTTTGCCATATCAGCAAGTGTATCCAGCCAAAGGTGTTCATCGTCTTTCGGACCCCATCCAGGGAGCCGAGACGCTCCAACCGAGGCCAGCTCAGAGGTGGGGTCCTTCATTCCTCTCGACCACGTCGTCGCTTGGCCACATCTCTTCTTCTTCCATACACACCCCCGGCGCGCAAACAACGCACGTCGCGGGAGTCGGTGGGCTAGCATGCGTAACACGTGGCCGAACCATCGGAGCCTGGTACGTGAAATAACGGTGCTGATCGGTTCCTTTCCTTTTCCTGTACCGGATACAAAGCGTCAAACACGCTGGTTGTTTACTCAGTGTTCCCAGCAGATGTGTGCTAAATTGCGAAGGCACCGGTGGTCGAATGTAACTAGTCTCTATATGTCCGGTGATCTAAGGGGCCAGGTTTCACAACCGTACAGTAGAGTCGAACGTCCCGCTGCATTGTACTCTCTACCCTTCAGGGTGAGAGTGATGTCGCGCCGACGCCATAAGTGGCGAAGGTTAGCAAAAGCGCCTCGAGCATTTGCTGTACGGTTCGTGATCTCATCTTCAATCGCACGGGCGCTGATACAACTTCCCAGGTAGTTGAGTTTTGATTGACTTCTAGCTGATCTCCACCAAGAAAAATGCTTTGCACTTCGAGGGCGCGGAGTAAAGCCCAAAGTGACGGACAGCCAGTGCTAAGTTGTCCAGTGCCGCTTGGCACGTTTGTGAGCTGTTACGGATTAGGGTAATGTCGTCAGCATACTCTAAGTCAAAAAGTCGTTCACATGGGAGAAGGTCTACACCCTCTAAATCGTGTCCTGTGAACGCGATTTCCATTACTTCGTCAATAGCGAACTCGAAGAGGAAAGATGACATCAGGCCTCCGTCTCACACCGCTGGAGATATTAAAGTGCGACGACAGCTTGTAGTAAGTTCTCACTCCGCCAGAGCAACGCGCGTATAATGCTCGGATAATATTTACATATTTCTCAGGTACCCCTTCTTTGAGTAGACAGTCTCGAAGTGCACGTCTATCCACCGAATCGAATTCACCTTTGATATCGAGGAACACGACAGCGGTGGGCCGCCAATATATGTGGCGGTGCTCCAACGACTGACGCAAAGTAAAGATATGGTCAATGCAGCCACGAGCTCGACGAAACCCGGTCCGCACCTCGTGCATCTGGCTTTCACGGGTGCCAGTCAGTCTGTGAAAGAGGACAGTAACAAGCAATTTGGAGGAGATGGAGATCAGACTGATTCCTCCATGCTTGCCGCATCCCGGTCGTGAATCTCCCTTGAAAATTGGGACTATGAGGTAGCGGCTCCAGTCGGTTGGGACAGTTTCCTGCTCCCACAGTTTCACTAGTAACTTGTGTAAATCATCCACAAGAGCAGGCCCCACGAATATGAAGTGGGCTGGAAGAAAACCATCTGGTTCCGCGGCTTTGTTTAACTTCAACAGTTTGATCTCACGTTCGACTTCTGAGCAAGAGGGTGGATCCAAAGGGACAGCCCACGGAGCGAGGGGATCAGTGGCCGGCGAGAAATCTAACAATTCATGCGGATTAACTTGCCTTTCAAAGTGCTCAGCCCAAGGCTCCAAGCGTTTTGACGTGTTGTGTAGAGGCTGTCCACTCTCGTCACGTATAGTTTCACTAACACCAGGTCTCCTGCTGCCCGTTTCCCGGATCAGCCGGAATAAATTACGATGGTTAACAAGGGTAGCGGCCATTTCCATCTGAAGCACCTTGAGACCACTAGAATTCGCGGTCTCTCTTCAGTCTAGCACGGAGTCTTGCTCGGAGCTCTTTGCGAGTTTCATTGTGTTCGCTTCCAACCGGAATATGTCAGTGAGCATCTATAAGTTCCAGAGACTGGGAATAGACCTAATGTCCATGTTGGCGATTAGACATACCATATGAGGACTTTCCTGCTGCTAGTAAGGTCTGGTGAATATGAGACCAGTGAGCTTCAATTGAATCTAGTGTGCATTTACTTAACTCGCGTGACAGCGTACATTGATAGGCTTTCAGAACAGCTGGCTTCGCCAGTTGGCTGATGTCAATGCGCTCACAACCTCGTCGTGGGCGTCCGCCAAAACGCATCCACAGGTCAACACACAGAAATACATGGTCCGTGTCCAAACATGTGCTCCAAATCGAGCGACAGTTATGGACGCAGCCTCTCCATCAGTAACTGATAGCAATGTGATCGATTTGCGTCCATAGCTGGTTTGAGGCTGGTGAGCGCCAATTCACCATCCGGCGGGTGCTGTGTCGGAAATTAGTGCTCGCAAGAAATAAGCGAGCATCCTCACACAAATGAAGTAGCCGCTCACCGTTATCGTTACGGGAGCCCACACCATGTTGGCCGCCCAGATACAGTTCATCAGTGGATTATTTTCCAACTTGAGCGTTCAGATCCCCCGCCAGCACAACAGTGTCGCGATTCTTCTGTGGCGAAGGAACTCGTTCAGTTGGCAATGAAAGTCGTCTTTTATAGAATCATCCCTACAGTTTGTGAGTGCATAGGCAGTGATAACGAATAGACACCTATTAGTCCCGTGCGGCTTCGAAACTTTGAACGAGCCAGCCAATCGGACCGTACACATCCGGCTACTGATTGGAATGCAATCAACCAGAGCAGCTTCATCCAGGGAACTCAGGGAGATAACAACGCCGGCTTGGCCTGCATCGTCACCGGATAGGCGCACTGAGAAAGTGCTGCTGGTGTTACCGAAGGGGATTGCAATGTAAACACTGAGTTCGAGTCTTGCAGGTGAGTCTCCGATAAGCAGCAGATATCGATCGAGGGGGTCTCTAATGTTCGAGCAACTGCTGCCTGTTGACCTATCTGTAGCATTGTGCGTTTATTGAGGCATGCGAATCTGAAGGATGATCGAGGGCTCCAAATGAAAGCCGATGAACTGTGCTTGGCCGCTTGCTTGAACATAGGCTTGTCGACAGGGTAGGAATGACGCCCTGCATTCACATGTGCCTTGCAACTAAAAGGTAAGAGCTAATCAAAGCAAGGTGGGGTGGGCCAAGTATTTGGGGGTTGAAAACAGGGAAGATAAAAATGAAGCTAGAATAGGACGGTAATAGAGAAAAAACTTAAGAGGCGAAATAAGAAGATGGGAAGTCTAGAGCAGTAGGATACAAACCCCTATCCACTCTGCTCGATGCAGCAGATAGGGCACGGTTGATGATCTTCTGCGGTGTCCAGAGTATCAAGAAACTGTTTGAATAGAAATTCATTGTAATGCGTGGGCAGGATATTGTCAGCTGGCCCAGGCCTAGACAGGAGAACGATTAAGGTTCTCAACCAAAGCGTTTGGTTCAAATCCTGACCGCAAGGCAGCGAGTTAGGCGTTGGGCTATAAGGAGTCCGTTTTAAGGAATAAGGAGCCACCCTTATTCCAACCCCCAACCTGGAGAACTAGTAGGCTGAGTTTGTCTGACTTCTAACTAATGACCAATCTGGTATGAGTGGCTCTGAAGGTGCAAAAAAGCACCACCCAGCATAGCTCAATGGATCTCTGAAGCATGTAAACCATCGCACCAATGTAAGGTCCATCCTCATTGCAATGTATCAATAATGATAATGATGATAGTAAAACAGTACTTTAAATATGAAAGTAAGTACTTATACTTTGCTCTGCCCTAGTCCTGCAATCCGCGTAGATTCACAACATCAGCAGTTAACATCAAATGAATATATGGTAAACTTCAAGTGTAGGATGGAGACGTAGCGCTAAGTGGCAATATGTAAGTGGATGAGTGCGTCATCCAACCTTTTAAATACTGTTAGTGTCAGTGCAGAGACGACCGATTCTGGGTAAGCATTCTACGGGTGACAGACACGAATGGAAAAGAAATTTCTGTGGCACTCCAGACGATTATACTGTACAGAAAGTTTCAATGTGTGGCCCCTCTTAATGAATGCATTGTTGCTGAGTCGCAGTAGTGGGCGGCACACATGATGCGCGTCTTTTCGAATCAAGTATCCCATGATCAGGTCGCCTCGTATTCTACGATAGCTTCCACTGAATAACACCAATCGTTGCAGCCCATCCTGGTATGGAAGATGGCGCATTCCAATTACCTTCTTAGATGCCCGACGTTGTGGCTGCTCCAGTGCATTAAGGTCGTGTTTCAGCCATGGATGCCAGGATTGAATTACGTATTCGACATGGGGCGAACATACGCACTGAACATTTGTCGAAATATGGAGCTGTTTATTTGTCCAAACGCCTGTCGCAACAGCCCAACATGCTGGTTCTCAGTCTTCGAGACCTTTTCGGATTGCGCGGAGGAACGCAAGCCTTCTCGAACCAGGACATCCAAGTCACGTTCGAGAGTTGATTGCTGTATTATATTCGTTCCGAGCCGGTATGAATAGTTGCTCTGATATCCGATGGAAAGCAGCTTGCATTTACTGACGTTGAAATGCAGCAAGTTTTTGGTTGACTATTGCTACACCGTATCTAAGTCCCTCTAAAGCACATGTTGGTCGGCGTTCGCCTGGACCCTGCGCCTGATCTCGATATAGTCGGCAAACACTAGGAAGTTTGAAGCTATTTCCTGTGCAACGTTACTAAAAAACACCAGAAGCAAGCGTGGACCTAGAACTGAGTCTTGCGGCACACCACACTCGACTTGTATGGGGTCCGATAAAGAGCTCCGAACTCTGACCACTAATGGACGTTGAAGTAGAAAGTTGGCAACCTAGCTTAAAATAGGTGCACCGCGCCTGGAGAGTAGTATCCCATGGTCTAGAAGATTGAAAATCTTGTAAGAATCTAGGTAGATCACATCAACCCTCTTCTCCAGCGTCAGCTGACTTGGCCCAACTACTGCATGCAATGAGGAAATTTGTTGTGCATGACCGCTGTCGACGGAAACCGTGCTGCTCAGGCGTGATGAGGTTACAGTTTTCCAGATAACACACCAGTGCATCGGCAACTATGGATTCCATGAACTTGCATAGTATAGGAAGAAGGGATACTGGGCGGTAGTTGGAGGGATCAGCTTTACTTCCACCTTTTTGAATCAAGGTTATTATTTCAAGCTTCCACATGGCGGGAACTTGATTCTGGTCAAAACGGCGCTGAATAAACTGAGCTAAATGTCCTGCCAGTTGGCTTGCTGCTGCTTCTAGTGCCTCTGGATGGATGGTGTGCACACCCGGCGAGCTGTGTTTGCGTAGAGAAGTCAGCTTTTGCAATACAGCCTCCGCGGTAAAAGTGATGTTGGTTAGTCCTGGCGGAAAGACGATAAAGGTTGGAAGATCGCTTGGTGGCATGACTATCCGAAACGTGGGGGCATATTTCATCCGCAGCGCGTTCGCTGCTTCCACAACCATTGTTGTTGGGCCATTGGTTATCATGAGTGTAGGTTAATCCTTGCCTCACCTTTCATAGGCTATTGACGTGCTTGTACAGCAGTTTTGTGGTTAGCACTGAAGGTTCTTCCATGTTCTGCTGATACGCGACTTTGTCTTCTCTTAGCAATTGTGTGCAATAGTTACGTTGAGCTACATATTTGTCCCAAGTTTCTGATGCTGCAGCTTCTTTGTACACTAGCCATGCTGCATTGCATACTGTCCTCCATTTTCGAGTTCTGCTCCTAAGGAAAGAAATTAATGTACACTTATTTCAAACTCTTATTTATGAAGCCTCTGCAGTCAATTGATTGAATTTGTTGACGAACTAGAGCCAGGTCACTTCCGGCGCTCAGCACTGATGAGCTGGGCTAGTCAATCGTATCTTGTGAGGGTTCACACAGTCTTGTCATTCTCATTCCAATATTCCGCATAACAGACGTAGTCGAAACTGATGACTGCGTGATCACTGCGACCTAACGGGCAGTCCAAATCCAACACATCAGTCATATGCTCCTCGTTACTAAGCACAAGATCCAGCACAGATGGCCTGTTACCTGTTCTGAACCGAGTGGGCAAAGTGATGTGCTTGTAAATAAGAACCCTGGTTCCGATATCTTGTAGCTCGGCTTTGAATTGTTCTCCGATCGTGGCAGGAGTTTCTACATAATGTACGTTAAAATCACCCATCATAAGTATGAGTGTACTTTCGTTGTAAACTGCATCTTAAAGCAACCGCTAGGTGGCAGTCGGTTTCGGGTGTAGAGTTAGGGGGCGGTACACCAAGACAATAAGGCAAGCGTCCCTACCTTTTAACTGCAAGCGGCATCAAAGAGAGTCGGGGAACTGCGGTTCTGAATCCTCCACAGCTTCGCGGTGGAAGTCCCTCCTTTTGTGAGCCTATCGTTCTAGATCAGCGACATGCCCTGTAGCGAAGCTTCAGCGTCCGTCATTCCCGGGTGCGACCAGGTCTCATTGATGCCAATGACATCATATGACCTGGAAACTTGGCGATCTTTCAGTTCGGCCAGTTTATTAAAAAGGCCCTGAGCATTCGTATACATGTAGGCCAGTTTCTCGGTCTCTATGAGCCCACAGAGGGCTAAAGTGTGGAAGAATGCCGACCGATTGGAGGTCGGCAGTTACTCATTTTGATGGAATAATAATACCGTATCTGGAAGTTGTTTCGGCCAAGATGCGTCCTAATCTTCGTTTTACTAAATAAATAAATAAATGGTTTAATCTCAGCAGTGCGAGACGTGACTGTAAAGGCAAGATCATGGTAATACAAATATTTTTGATCTGTAATTGCACAGAAGACTTACAGGTTAACCAGTAACATAAGTGTATGTATGCATGTAGTCGTGTGTGTGAATGTGCAAGTAGTCGTGTTGAGTGAGTTTGTTAATGTGGCTCTGAATTTGTGGTTTTTCTCGCCGGATTTTACATCGAAGGAAGATCAAAGGAAGACTTCGAATTGGAAGGACGTACGTGATGTGTGTAGAATCCTCCGAAAAGGCAAGTAGCAGTGACTTTATTTACTGGCGAGTCACATCCGCCACGTCGAAGTGTTGTTAGACAGACATTTGTGGCTTGTTGTAGAGAGCACGCTTGCCAGGCGGAAACCCACCACGTCCTGAAACACTGCCGATGAACTGTTTGCTGGAACAAGATTAACCCGAACCATCCAGCTGGCACTACGAGGAGGTTGTTCTGCTAGCCAGCCGTCAGATTCGAGTAAAGCAGCAGTCAAGTTACGCGTCTGTACATTCGTCGGTACGCTTGCTGCTTCAGCTTCTCTAATATTTGAACTGTGCAAGCTTTCGCGACCTTTAACCGAAGTTCAGAAGGAAGCGTTTTCCGATTTCTCCGACATAGATCCGAAATATCCGTTGCTTATTACTCTGACTGAACCACATATTTTAGGATTCTATTGCCGCATTCTCTATAATTTCGTGAGAGAGGTATCCTGGTGAGCGATAGCGCCACAATATTATTCAATAAATGTGTTTCACGAATGACTTGCCACTGTTCTTAATCGTGCTTTCCGGTCTCTTGAACATCGTTAGAAGGCTGCTTGTTCACGCCATATATGAAGATTATGTCTAGGCGGTCTTGGTTTGCTGTGTCCCTCTTCGGTGTTTCTTTTTGATTGTCGTGCGCTCCAAGGGACATCAGGATAAATGCGTATCCCACAGGATCCGTGTTTTAGCGTGCTTGCGGAGATCAAAACGTTGTCTACATCGGTGGAGAATTCTAATATTACTCGAATAAGTCTGGGTTCTCCATAGTGTGGCGAGTTCGGATGAAGAGTAATTCATGATAAGTTTATGGGCTTGGCTTTGATACTCATTAGCACGCACAATGAGTTCCATTCGTCTTGGTCGTCCGATAACTGATTCCGCAATATTACGGCGTTAAATTCCGGGACATTTGATCACACAACAGTCAGGGCACTGTTGTTAGATCCCTTTTTCGTTGATACATAGGGTAGGGTAATCTTTTGTCCTTACTTGCTAGCAATGGTTGATTGTTTACTGCTTGTCTCTATTCGCGTTAGCGGTGTTTACAACAGAAGAGGCTACAAGGGCGGCCTGTCGGCGGACTTCCGCAACAATCTCTGCGTAAGTAATTGATGTTCCGGGAGCTTTATCTCGGCAAGCGACATTCGAGCTTCAGGTACCGATGTTTAATCTTCGACTGCTTCCTCCTTGTTAATGCTAGATGTCAGATCTAGTGGAATTTGCTTAACCAGACGTTTTGAATGGTGCCTGATTTTCTTTGTCATGAGTTCCGTTTGACTCTTGTAGGTATGGTCACTTTTTGCCCGGAATTCTACCAAAATTAAAGAAGATATCGCAGGAAGGAACGTGGCTGTTTGCGATTCAAGGGAAGCAGATTATTCTGCATTCCGTTGCTCAGGGGCCGTTACGCTTCCCTGGTGCCTACTCGCTTCCATTGAAGTAATCTTATCGTTCATCCTCTGCTCGGCTTCTGCGGTTAACCGGTCGCACTTCTTTACTAGGATAATCAAGCACTTAACGAGGGGGATGGTCAAGCACGCAGTGCAGAAACACTGCGCATCTTGGGAGCTATTTCGCTATCCTACCTGTTTTTTGGATACGTTTGCTCATTTCGAACGATACCATTCCAAACAATGCGAGCAAGACAAACCTATTTTAACTAATCGATAACATTCTCCATATCGCAAATGCCTTTTGCTTGAAGCCTTATCGGATTCGCATTTCTGCCATTCAACGTTGTGTTGTTACCTGACCCAGGCGGTCGGTTGGCGTTCTGTACTTTTCCAGCTTTGAGAGCGGCGCACGTCGTTCAGGCGAGCGTTGTGATTGCAAGGCCAAAGGAGCGGTCTGCGAGGTCGGGCGGTCCGTGTGATGGGTTATGCAGGTGCGATGGCTGACAAGGTCACAAGGAATGGCGAGTGACTGGAACCTGCTAACTGAATCTGAACACAGGACTGAACGCAGATTGAGTGATCACAAGTGCTTTCACAGCTGCGTTGCGAAGCGCCGGACCGGCATAAGCTTAGGCTATTTGGGTTGCATCGAGAATTTTGGATCGAAGGGTGTCACACAGAAAGTCAAGCAGCTCAATGTGATTGAGTTATCTGCTTGCGTTTAATCACGAATGCTAGTGAAAACGGTTAGTGGCGGCACGGACTTTACTCGTAGAAGATATTTCCATATACGAGAGCTCATTTTGTAGGGCTGGTATATCCGGTTCGAATGAGCGTACAGTGACAACGCTACTAGAAGATGGAGAGAGGCTAGAGAGGAATAATCCAAATGAACCAGGAGCACACACGTCACGCATGTGTGTAGATAATTTTGATGAAACCGTGAGCATAAGAAAAGTTCATGCAATTGAAGTAACCAAATAATTGAATAAACGTTTTAATTCTCGACTGTGCCAGGCACCGACAAATTGAATGGTCTGGTCAACTTGTACAACGGGATGGCATAATACAGTTAATTTTACTTGTTTTATACAAAGGTGCCAATATGGGTTTTTGGAAGTGATTAACAGTTTGAAACTAATGGAGCTTAAGAAACGGGGAACAATAACAAATGTAGATTTAACCGAAAGTTCAAGTAAAGTATTACGGCCATCCATGGAACTGTCCCCAGGGGACCTGCTTCTATGCAGGGTATTCCCTAGATGGGTTTCCCCGCACTTCTATGCTCCAATTGGCTCTGTGCCGGTCTGGCAAAACAGTAAATAGGACATCAGCTTGGTATCAAATGTTTGTTGTCATAAGGGCTGTTTTATGTATACCTTATGGACGATGAAGCCTCAGACCTTTCCGTCATGCGGATCAATCAAGTATGGCAACATTTTGTAATAAGCCAGCGAGTCAGTAGCAGTATGCTTTGCATGGGTATAATCCTTTTTGGTTTAGAAACTGTAATCCATCGCCACAAGAGGTCAGCCCAGTCATAGTCAACAATGAAACAAGAAAGAATATAAAGTATGAGGAATTAAAAAGCATAATAATGAATGCAATCACTTGCCGGTAAGCCAGCCGAAACTTGATGGAAAATATTGGCGAGAGACGACGATGGTACGGAATCTTCAGCTTGAAAGTCGTAGTGCATCTTCGAACCAGTGCATCAAAGGAGAAAACAGAATTGGTTAGACGGAGTGATAGGAATAAGATCATTTATAGTTGCATACTCAAGAATGCAACTATATGTAAGTCAAATTATAATATTGAGACAATTAGGGGATATAGCGACTTTCAAGTGAATCAGTGTATCGTCTGAGCATGTAATGATCCACATCGCGAGGAGCGTGTCGTTAGCTCGGAAGGTGGAAAGAGTTTGGAATAGGATTACTGAGCCATCAAGATATATTAATCCATCTGGTACGGGAAATTGGTTCTTTTGGACTTTACAAGCGTCGTGCAGCTGCAGCAGCGATTAATAGAGAAAGGAATCCACTTTTCCGTGTCCATCGTATTCGACATCCTCAGAGAGCTAAAGGTTAAGCTCATGAAGTGGCGCTACGAATTAGATGGCGCCAAATGTGCCATGATAATCTTAAACCTTCAGGCCTCCGCTCTCGACTTCTCTTCTTGAAATAAAGAATTTGGCGCGGTGATTGTCCAATATCCTTGGAGTCCAAGCACTCAACAACGCTTCGTCGCTTTGGAGTAAAGTTAATATTTGAAGTACAGGGCCCTTCAACTTTCTTTGAAATGTCCACGATGGACCACGCATCACAAGAGAAATCGATCCGGAACATCCGTGGAAAGCGACCAATCCCGGCCAGTAACTGACTAGCGTTTACCATAATGATGTTGTTGCTTCATGCTCTGGTTCACGTGCAGGCCATGTGAGTGAGCATATCAGTATTTCCGGTTATTTCTTTGCTGACTTTAATCTACCTAAGCTTATGAAAATTAGTGGCCTTGTTTTGATAGATGTACTTAGCTACATTATTTTCATTGCTAAGAAAAGCAGAAGTGCTTACTCTATTCAGCTTTCCATTTCTTCGCCGAGCTTTGCGATCTGGATTCACACTTTTCGCCACCATGCTAGGTGACATCATCAGCGCAGTGTCCTATCTTGCGTCATTGGCATCCTATCTCTAATGTAAGTTGCTTTGACATAGCTTCACTCTGATACAAGGAGTTACTGATTGTGCTGTGTAGCTATATTGCCTTCGTTTAGAACCTATGCATCACGCCTACTTTACCTCATATTTGACCTGTTTAGTTCGGCCGTATTTTACGATTACTCCACATGTTGCTACCTTCACAACTTGATTTTAGTGCACTGATTTGCGGTAGCGGCGAGCCACGCTATCTTCCTTTTATGACTATTTGTACATGATTTATACTTAGCTTCTGTTCTTTGAAATGTTTGTGCATATTGCATGATTCTACCAAGAAATACTGCCCAATAGTAGCACGAAGGCTACTTGGAGAGATAGCGCGTTGCAGGATAAATGTCCCGAAAACTAATGAGCACCTTCACATTAAGCATGTATATTTTTGTGTCAGGTGAAACCATTTCACTGCGCTTTTCTGGGAATTTGAGTAGTTGCTACAGATAAGTGCTGAAATCGCAAATTATTATGTATGTTATCCAGTTCCGTCCTGGTCGTTTTGAGTTCGATGGATACGCGTCGATCAAAGTCTCCAAGCACTTGTCGCCTACAGTAACCAAAAACAACGCTCTTTCGCTTTAGTGTGAAATTTGCAATTTGGAATATATGGCCACATTGGAACATGCGTCTTAGAAGAAATCGCCCTGGAAAATCCGTATAAAATGAACGACCTCAGTGATCAACAGGCGATTCTCATGATGCAGAGTGCTTCATGCACTGGTGCATACGTTAGTCCTGAGAGTGAACGCAGCCATATTTCCCGTTTTTTTTCACTAAACTGAACTTATCTGAGCATACGAACAGGCAGTTACTTTCGGAAGAAAAGGCGAAACAGTAGAAGCGTCTGCTAAAAGTGGAAGTGGAGATTTCCAATCTTCGGGTGACCTAGAAGCTCAGGTCTATTTTGAGGTTACGTCTTGGCCTTTGCATACTTGAGAGGGGAGGAATCAGCGCATAACTTACATTGCTAAAATGTACCGAATGGCTCCACTTATCACAGACCTTTTCAATAGATTATCTTCACGGCAGACCACACAGTTATGTCTGCTAACGCTTGAGCAAGAGTAATTCCAAGACAACCATGCTACATCCTGGAAATTTGTTAGACAATTTGAATACCTTGTCCAAATCCGGGTGTTTGGCAGAGGACATCGGGTACTTATTTACTATATTATTGCTGTTGTCGCGTTATATATATCGCTTCCGCACACAAGAGGGCTTTCTACTGCACCTCGGCAACTGCCTTCGTGATTAGATCGCCCCATGCAGACCGATCAACCGCCTTCGATTCCCAACACCTGAAATGAACATTAGAACGTAATAAGCTCAGCTTGATCATGTCCTGGTAACGTAGCTTCGGTTTTCCCACATGCCGCTTCCCTGCACACACTTGGCCATATAGCAGCAGTTTCGGTATCCAAATATATATATATATATATATATATATATATATATGCGTATAGACATCACGCCATCAAAAATCCAAGGAAACAAAAATAAAAAAGAGTACAGATGTTACGAACAGTGAACAAATTTGTTGGCATTTTGGCTTTATTTTTTTGCTTTCATACCACATTGTATTCCTTTTTTGGTCTTTGTGCTTGTTATAGCTTTACTCACGGCATTCAAAGCATTTAAATATATAGTTCTTCCATTGACCCCCGTTTCGCACCACATCAGCAAGTGTGTCGAGCCATTGGGAACCCTCATCCATAGGCGCCCACTGGGGAAAGGTACAGGGTGGATTATGGCATGACAGGAAGTCAGCGATTTCATACTTTGACGGCAAGTGCTTAGCTTACCACCAAGCGTTCTCTACCAGTTCTATTCAGTACGAGCGGTTTAGTAATCGCTCGAATGATACGCGTGGCTTGTGGCCAGGCCACGTCAGTTGACGCATTGCAACTAGGCGATTAAATGGAGGGTTCATATTACCTGAGACGCGAGGCCGGGCTTATCGTAGCGAAACCGGTGCTGCCACTACACAGGGGCTATCCTCTGCAATATATACTGTCGAAGACCAACAGTCGAAGTATATCGTCCACACGAATCGGCCAGGACTCACTTCTGTACAACAGCACCGCGCGGACACAGTCTACCCGTTTCCCTCTGTTACACATAGGTTAATTTCCCCTTTGTATGCCAGCATCAAATTTCTGCCCATACGAGGGAGATTTTGTGCCACAGCATTTGTCCGAAACACCCAGCCACTCTGCTGTCCAGTTCACAGGTGACCATTTCCCTCTGGATGGCATCTAATCACCAATGCAACCTGCTGACCGGTTGCTATCTGGAGAGTAGGCACCATCGTCCGATTTCTAACTTCCTCCAGTAGCCCTTACGCTCGCAATGAATAAGGTTATTCGGTAAATGTGACATTTACATGGAATTTTTCGGTCTGACATGAATCCGAATCTTAGGAGACGCTTTTACTGGTGAGTTGTTTGGCAAGAGCTGCCAGGTGTGGTAGTATTAAAACCATACCAGAACCGCAGTGTTTACGATCGCTTTTCAACAGCTGATTTGAAGGGTTTATCTTCGAGTTCGTCAATTTTTCCACCTGGTTTTCTTTTTCTGGATCCATCAAACCAACCCTATTAGTGACTTCTAAGTTTTTCAGTGCGCTTTAGCTGATTACATAATTAGGCTTTGTTGATCGGATTAGCACCAATAGCTCTCATTCCCGTGCCTAGCCGAACAACCCGTCCCGTTTGCTCTTCCACGTATTTCGTTGTAATTTACAGTCTTGGATTATTCCATCATCTATCATCTTGCTCTTCGCATGAATACAGCAGCTTTTACCATCCCACGTCTTTTTCGTTTGGTTTCGTATTCCGGATATTTTCCTGTATCCGGAAGTTGTATGATTAGTCCCCTGATCTGGTATCCGCGTGCTCACAACCGAATCAGAAACAATGTGCATGCGACCCGCCTTGCTTTTCCTCATTTTCACTGGGAGGCCACGTAAGCTACACACCCTCACCAGGATTTCATGCCATGTGTGTCGAAATTGGCCGGGCATCGTTAGGTATAGATAACGCTTAGTTTTGCTTTGTTGAACATGAATTTTGTGTTGCTCCTATTTGCTCCGTGAAATGGTTCTCTTATCTTGGTCATTTGGTCTGTAGCCGCTAACAGCTGAATCGGCTGTTCGTGCAGTGATGGTAAGTTATTTCGGCTACCCCGCTTTAGCGGTTAAGGGGGCAGACATCAGATGCTATTGTCGATTACAGCGCTCCAGAAACGGCTGTCCGAACGGCGCCTGGTTACATACCGATAGTCTTCCACGGGTCATTTAAATCCTGAATCAGCGGTGCCGTAAATCTGCTACAGGTTGATTGTACTCGGAGGAAATGCTCCTGAATCGACTTTTTGCAACATGTGAGCGACGAACGCCCAGCCGGAGATGAACTCTGGTCTGCGATCGGTCATCTAACCATGATCAAACCACAAGCGAATGTGTCCAAAGTCTAACCACACAGTGTATACAGATTCACGAGTTGTCAACCTAACAGTGGCCTCGTTGTTTGTAATCACTGGTTGGCCACGTTGCGCGGTGTATAGTTGACCTGGCACGTAACTACAGTCATGCGCAGGCAGCACAGTTCCTTCTGACTGATTCCCGATTAAGGTACAACTATAGTGCTTTCGACCTATGCAACAGTCTGCCATTCCGCGAACATTTGTCCGATAATCCGGAATGAGGTCACTACCCCTGTTTTTGCAGTCATACTTAAGAGTTTCGTTTCACATTTCCGTAACTCATGCAATCGTCAGGATGCAGATGTTTATATGCGGTACAGGCGAACTTGCCGGTCCGCTAAACCCGAAGGCGAGACTCTCAGTATATGCTGTTTCTACTGTCGAACCTATTCCCCACATACCTGCCGTCATATAAACAATCATTTTAATTGGATGCTTCGATGAAGAATGTCAACGGTATCTCGAATTTGGTATCTCCTCCATACACTCATCCTCACATTTACATCGATTTCCGAATCATCATCATCATTATACACATCAGCTAGAGGTGGGAAAAACACCTCCGCTATTGTGCCGCAATACATGAAGGAAATACATACATACATACAATACAATACACAAAGGAGAAGTAGATACAACAGTTGCATGCCAGCTGAGCTACCAGCAACGGATAGGCATCGTTCCGGTAAGCTTCCAGCTAGCCACTAGGCAAAAAGAAAAAATGTTATGTTTTACCCTAGGAAATGAGATCGTAGATGGATGGGGAGGCTAAAAGGGATGGGGAGGGACAAAGAAACTCACAGCATGAACGCCACTGAGGTCGGCTCCTTGCCATGTCAGCAAGTGTATCCAACCAAACGTGTTCACCGTCTTTTGGACCTCAACCAGGGAGCCGTGAAGCTCCAACCGAGGCTAGCTCCGAGGTGAGGGACTTCATTCCCCTGGACCAAGTCAACGCTTGGCCACCTCTCCTCTTCTTCCACCCACATCCCCGGTGAGCAAACAACGCACGTCGAGGGAGTCGGTGGACTGGCATACGTAACACGTGGCCGAGCCATCGGAGCCTGGTGCGGGAAATAACGGTGCTGAGCGGTTCAGATCCTCTTCCTGGGCCGTAAACAATGCATCGAACACGCTCGTTACTCACGCGGTGTTCCCACCAGATGTGAGCCAAACTGCGAAGGCACCGATGGTCGAACGTAACTAGCCTCTTCATGTCCCCCGATCTCATGGGCCAGGTTTCGCAACCGTACAGTAAGGTCGAACGTACCGCTGCATTGTACACTCTACCCTTCAGGGTGAGAGTGATGTCGCGCCGCCGCCAAAGGTGGCGAAGGTTAGCAAAAGCACTTCGAGCTTTCGCTATGCGGTTCGTGATCTCGTCTTCGATCCCAAGGGCGCTGATACAACTTCCCAGGTAATTGAATTTCTGAACGACTTCTAGCTGATCCCCATCAAGGGTCAGCGCAGGAGGCGATCGCTGCCAATCTTGGAGGAGCGCTTTGCACTTCGGTGGTGCAAAGCAAAGCCCGAATTGGCTGACAGCCAGTGCTAATCTGTCTAGCGCGGCTTAGCACGTCTGGGAGCTGTCACAGATGAGGGAAATATCGTCAGCATACTCCAAGTCAAGAAGTCTTCTCCTGGGAGTAGCTCGGTTTCCGAATAACCATAAAGGAACCAGTGGAGCGTTTTATGCATGCGATGGACTTTGTTAATTCTTCTCAATAAACCTAGCACCAACTCTCTTCTCTGGCATCTATGCAATACCCACCAGGTAGGACGTGTTTCTCCTGCCTTTCTTTATTCGCGTCAACCCGATGTCATAAAGGAACGACAGGCAAACCCTGTTTCCCGATTCCGTATTCGTTATCGGTGTGCAGACCTAGAGCTGATTTTGACAACGTGGCTGATCTCATTACAACTCAGGATGTTGGCAAACTGCTGAATAACCAAATCGGAGTAGTCACTCGTATCTTGCACGGTTTTGCTGTCCTTGGATAACATTATCGTATTTGATTTCCTTCACTCCTTACTTTGTGCCTCATCTAGTAAAACCATTATTTTCCTTTGTTTCTCACGTACTTACTTCCCTATAATTGTTCCGAGATTGCCTTCTGACATTGACTCCGTCGTTCCACACTTTGTTCTCCGAGATTATTTAACCTCCTCTGTATTGAACTTTTAGGACAGAATCGAATTGTGTTTCCGGTAACTGGATGCTACTGTTTGAACATGGAAGCCACGCTTAGATCGTGGCATTTTTATGGACTGCACAAGATTCTTAAGTGATGAACTCTGGTTGTTTACTAACCACTGTCGGTTTCCATCTTTCTGCTTGCCTGTTCCATTACGGACATTCAGTGTACGTCTGACCCCGTTGCGTTTCATTACGGCAGTCTCACAGGTCATCCTTAAGATTGGTTGCCGAAAAGCTGTCACGGCTAGACATTAACTCGGTTTCCGTGGGTATCCTACGACTGATTCTACCCCTTTACGTAATAATGGTGTCCAAACTAGTTAGAGTAGTCTCTTGGCCGCTCTGAAAGCGCGGATATCCATGTTTTGGGGGTGCTTTAGGTTGTCACAGCAAAATTCACCAGCTACCACTCGTTCAAATTCCCCAGTCAATAAAGCCTCAGGGAGACGCACCTTTGAGTACATTTGAATGTGGTTGTTCGTTTGTGCTTCACAATACCCTCAAATTATTTGAATTTAGCACACGAGAAATTGGTTACCAACAATGGCCGGTTAACTTAGAAATTGATGCTTTATTTGCTTACAACCAGTTTCATTGCTTGATCCGTGTTTTAAACTTTACTCTCTACTGGTTTTAGCTGGTTAATCCAAATCGAATTTACCAGCCTATCCGAGCTGGATGTTACGTTATGTTAGTTAGTTATGTAGTTGGCATGGGCCGAATGTTGTCTCTTGGGCATTCGCATCAACCTCATAAATCATTCGGGAGTCATCTTAACATCAGTCGGCCAGCATTGGTGGTCTTACTCCGACACCTCCGTCTCGCTACCAAGAGATGTTTCCCAATGGGTGAGGGCAAGCGGTCAAATGTCCGGCTAGACCGAGGGAATATGTATCGCATTTTTGCGTTTCACCATTTTTTGAAGCGGCACATTGTGTTTCGTTGTTTCCAAAGTTGTCCTGTGCCATCAGTTCCCACGCAACGCCTGTCACTATGGATGCCATCATTGTCTTGGGAAACATTGATACACGCGGCAATTTTTAGACACTGATATTTGTTTTGACTCATACTTGATAGTTGTTTCTCCTACAAAATGCATGGTGGTTAACGGCTCAAAGACGTCAGTGATTAATATACCGGACCATACGTAAACCACCATTTGTCTGACTGGTGGTTCCGTCCAAAAATATCGTCCTCTACCAGCAGCTGTTTCAGTGTACACTAAATTTATGTTTGTTCTGGCTTGATTGTAATGTCACTGTACCTTCAATGCGTGTAACGTAATTCCGGTTCCATCTCAAGTATCCGCTATCGAATGCGTCTTTCGAGTTTCGGAACACGTCAGGTCATTTCTTTATTTATATTTCAAATTCCACTAACTGTTCTCCTGGCTTCGCTAAAATCCATGATGTAGTCACATATAATGCTATTAACGGATTCGGTTATGTGAATGCTTTAACCCATCCGCATTTGACAACAATTCTTGCGTTTGACACAGAACCAACAACGATTTTCCGCTATCTATTAAAAGCACTGAAGAGTTTATATGCTTAACGTTACACAGTCCTACATCGTCGCAAAGTCACCCATTGCAACCGAGACTACCGTTAACGGATTTTCTTATCTTTCAACGCTAGTACTTCGCGCAGCGGGTATATGTCAATGTTCATCTCATTTTTGCAATGACATTGATGTATTATTGGTCAAATGAAAAATGTACCTGCCTTATGAAGTTCCTTAGAGATGGCTGTATTCCGTTCAAATCACAGTTCCGATGGTAATTTCTTGTTTAGACTCCTTTGAGAAGATTGGATCATGCGTCCATTCGTCGGAGTAAACTTTCAGTCGGTTCACTGTGTAGCCGGAGGATGCCTAGTACTGACGAGTCGCAGTAAAACGAAACGGTCACCAAGTGCTTCTTGAATGTATGGGAGTACGCCTGTCTGGAACTTGGCTGCGTTAGAAAATTTATGATTTTGACGGGTCATTCAACCTTCTATCATACTACTGTCGCTCATCAAATTACCGGAGATTACTTTTTAATTCGGCGTCATACCCATCATCGACGAGTAGCAGTTTGTATCAGACCACTAAAGCGAGACCAGGCGAACCAATTACAGTCATTCTTGCCACGCCTTCTGTTGCGAACCAGTGCAATGGACTGCTACTTTCCCATCGGTGGAACAGTCTTCAGCTCCGCGAGGGTTTTGGCGCGATTTCATGACGAAACGCTGACTCACTGCCGTCCTACCCATACCATCTACTCAGTTACTGCATCCATTTTATGCGATCGGTTGGATTGCTTTGTTCTTACTACGTTTCCTACCGCTTTTCGAAAGCTTATCATAACTAAGTTCTTGCTGCACGCTAGGCTTCCTTTTGTCCACGTGCCCAAAACTGGCCATATGGCAGCTCAGTTATGATCTACGGACTATAACTATGTAGTCCTCCCCACAGTTTCACGAAGACTGCTCCGTACCACGGAATGAAGGTATTGGGCTTCGAGAACAATGGCACCTGCTTCCCCTCGCACTCTATTTTCACTTCTCAGTCTCCATTCTGCAGCTTTCTCCAACAAACCCTGCTCTCCACATCAAATTTTGCTTGCAATCACTCATGCTATCCGAAGCCCTGAGACCTAAATACTTGGACATGCACAAAGCACTAGATGGAATCACAAATCGTCGCCCTCCGGTACGCAGTGGTGCTCAGCCTACGATATTAATATTCTTACTCTGGACGAGACGCGATTAGGTAGAGAAATCATCGTGCAGATGAGTTGGAAACACATCAAGAAACGCTGTGACCAGATTTCGATAATTAACTGACTGATTAGCTACATAATGAAAGGATCAAATGATATCAGTCCAACGATGCTATTAGTTACATCTCAAAAGATGCAAGCCTGAGCCGAATGGTAACTGCGTTATGCAGTTGACATGAGCCGAATGCTGCCTCTTGGGCATTTGAAGCAACTTCACAAATCATCCGGGGATCATCCTAGCGTGAGTGAGATTGCACACGACGTATCACCGCATGGTGACGAAATGTATGCAACTATTTACCCAAACGGCGAACCAAGCAACAGCTGAACAAGACTAAAACTTTCATTAACGTTTACGATCCCACCACGTGTCACCCCATCGACATGAATGATCAGTTCCTCTCTTCTTCGTTCTCCGTGATACAAACTGTGCCGAGGAGTGACCATCTCTTTTTGCTAGGTGCTCTCCAACTGCACATCGGGCAAGTCTACACTGTGTGGGCACTTGTAATCTGCGCACAAGTAATTAGCTTCATCAGTAGTGACGTTTGGAGTTGCTGACAGTTTGATGACAATGGATATTTCGTTTCCGTTGAGTTACGGTGATACCGCTACTCGCCGAGTGATCACGCCCTGCTTCTCGACTGTGTCAAGGGCCGAACTGGTCCAAACCGAATACATTGAGTTCTGTATCAATTTGCTTAGGACAATAAGTAGCCATCAGCGCAAATGGTACCATTTCACACTATCTGATCACTGATATAGTAGAAGGATGCATACCGTTAATGCGGAGGAATTCATCGTCTTAAATACAGTCAAAAGGGAACACAAGCACGAACCATCATATTAGTCCTTTGACGATCTTGGTCGTGAACTCCAAGAAAACTTTATTGATGTGTAAGTACTTCCCTTCCGTCGATCAGTATACCCGGCTTTGGTGCATTTGAAGTCCTCTTTCGTGAAATGCAGTATTGGAAACAAGAAGCATCGGCAATTATCCAATTCGGGTACCAGTTAAATGTTCGAGTTCCAAATAGTGATTGCATTTCCTAATCTTAATACACCTTGAGTACTCCAAACCTCGTCGCACTCTGGCTTCTTCATTTTGATAGACAACTGTAACAGATGTGGTTGGGTTGACCTGTTCCCATTAGTTGACCAGCAATGAACCATGCTGCCCTGACGTTACTTGTCCGTTACTCGTTACGCGGTCTTTGTAAGCATTCACTGTGAAATATGCTCTCTCCAACGCGCTTCCTTAGAGATCTGTTACCTATGCTTTCGGGCTGTGCTTCTGTTGTTGACCAGTAGGGATGATTGTCAGATTACATGTGCATGTTTTCATGCAGCGACAATACGCCTAAGCGACGTCGATTCTCTTTCCTGGGTCAGTGCTACCTAAGCGGGATCTTCAAACTTGATCTTGCTCTAGGATTCCTGTCTATGAACATCACCAACACAGCCTTTCCCACTTTTTAGATTTTTACTGATAACTTGTTCTTATTGCTCAAACCTTCTGCAATGCAAATTTACTCGCGCGATATTTTGGAATCACTGTGTTTGTACCCATATGAATTGTGCACTTTTCAACAGTCGTGTTACAAGACACAAGACACACAAAATATTCACAAGAAGCGTAGCAATTTTGTAGGAAAACATCGTGCTAGATCGTGGCTTACTCTTCGAAGGAGAAATATACTGGAAGATCTGATCGTACTAGTATTGCTTAACACCAACATCCATTCGCTCCTGGGTACCTTAGATGCACTATCGCACAATGTTAGTTCCAGAGAACTTACGCAGTCAAACATAATTATGTGACAAAATATCTGGCTCCACGAAGAAGCGGATGATGCTGTCGTATCCGCAAGAGGCTTTATTTATCATCAGATTGAATTTCCATGCAGGCACCGGAAAAGGTGTTTGAGTACTTATTGACACTAATCCATCTTGGTGTATTGCAACAAAACACATCTTTGTATCTCTTCACAGTGCATTACTTGATCAGCTCTACAATGTAAACCAAGGTATTTGTCTTGTTGCTACTCACTATTGTTGGCTAACATTTAAATATCACCCACATGTGCCAAATTTGAAGCGGATACCTTGTACGTCGAAGTTACGGTAGCTATCCTCGAACACATCTAATGTTCTCTATGTATCTTCACCGGAGACCTCAAAAATTGATACCACTTTTCTTACCATTCTCGGGTTACGGAACAAAGTAAGTTAAACCTGACCCTGGACCTGGTGTTCGTTAATAATGTGAAGTGGTTCTCTGTGTGTAATTGAGTTTCGGTGAATCAATACTCAGTTATTTTCCTGTCATCTAAAGCAAGATAAATCCCCAAGATGATACGCTGCAAAGATCGAAGGTTCAGGTGGAAGCAGTTCTCTGCACACAATATCCACCGACTACATGGAATGGTTGCATCCACAGAGATTAGTTTATTCTTTGACGGTGAGGTATCCAAATATTGTGACCCTTTGATGTGCTATCTAATTTTCTGTTTAGACATTTGCTATCCCTGGTAAACTTTCTAGTTCCGCGCGGACAGATCCTCCGCCCCCCACCTGAAGCAGCCGTGTCGACTTAAGGAGAAAGCGTTTTGAGGAAATGACGGCATCTCAGTGGGGTCTCTTACTGTTTGTATCAAGGAGGAACTACGCCGTCTTAACCAAATATATATCCTGTCCATACTGGGAACGATGGCTGTCGCGAACTCTGAAGAATGCTGGAACGCCTTAAGGGAGATAATCCACGAGTGCCTTAATTTGTTGTGAAAGTAGAAATATTAAACCAGGAGTTTTCTAACTGCGAACATTTTGTAGTGTCTGTGTCTTCCTTTTCTCAAGTTCTGGAGGCTGTAGACTCATTGCCTCCTGTCGACATTGTAACTGAGTAGGTTACTGAAGCACCAACCTACCGGTAAAGCTAGTGGTCGGGACAGACCATCGCCCATCATACTTAAAGAATAGGCTCATTGTTTAACACCGCCTCTTTCCTACGTATGCAGCAACACAAGGTCTTTGGTTGCTGGAGAAGTGCCAGCATTACTCCAAACCAAAAAGGGTCCAACAAGTACTGACCAAATTGCTTCCACTTCTTTTGCCTTGAAGCTTCTATGGAAATTAATGCATGAAATAATGCTGTGCAAACACGCGCTGGAAGGACCTCCTCCAATTCGCTTATCGTAGTTCGAGATCTATCCTAGATGCAGTGGCTTGTCTCTTGCATTTTATACTGTCGTCGCCTGCTACCAGAAGCAAATCCTCTCAGAGGTCTTTTCTTGAGTATAGCAACCCATTTGCCTGTGTAAACCACAAATCGTGGCTGAAAGACCCAAGAGGGGTGTTCAAAAAGTAACCGAACTTTTGTTATAACATCTTTATTGCTCATTGCACATTTTACACACTTTCACCCCCAAAGTATTACCCTCTACTGGTAATACACCGTTCCCAACGGTGCTACCATTTTTGGAAAGCCTCTTGAAAAGCACTTTCGGGTATGACGCGCAGGTCTCTTGTCGCACTGTCCTGAATCTCCATTATGGTCTGGAAACGACGTCCTTTCAAGGTGGTTTTAAGTTAAGGAAACAGGAAAATGTCTGTAGGAGATAGGTCTGGAGAATACTGTGGACCGGACACAACGGGAGTGTGATGTTTTGCTAGATAGCTTCGGAAAAGGAGCGATGCTTGAGCCGGTGCCTTGTCATAATGCAACATCCATATTTGGTTTTCCCACAGTTCAGGGCACTTTCTGCACACAACCTCCCACAGACGAGCTAGAAATCGATGGCATGATCCCGCGCTGATGCTAACTTCGTCAGCAACTTATCGAACAGTTGATAAGCGATTTCCACGGCTCATCTCACGATCTATCTCGACATGATTATCGTCACTTAATGCGGAACGTCGCGCAGGCTTGGGATCGTCACCGACCGTCATTCTGCCGTTTTCAAACCACTCAAGCCAATTATAGTGTGCGACTCAAACAATCCTCCCTATATACTTCGCTAAACAATTTGGATGTCTTTGTAAAAGTTTTTCTGAGTTTTAGCAAAATTTCACACACGCGTTGTTCTTTAAGCTTTCTCATTGACTCTGCCACTAATCCGACAAACAGCTTGCGCACGTGCTCACTTCAGCAGCTGTAGCTCCCCAACCAACAATCTGAGCGAAATGCGGCAAAGACAGTTTGTTGTTTAAGTAAGCCTCCACCTGCGCTCCGTAGCCGCAGCGCGTTCCCTCTGCCGGTCGCCTCACTATAGCAAAAGTTCGGTTTCTTTTTGAACACCCCGTACTCATTCAAGGAATACATCTCACCAACGTTCATTTGTTGAGCAGTTACACTGCTGGACGCACTCAAGTTGACCGACTCAGTGGCAGATGCTCCCTCTACTAATCAACAACTCCGGTATCCTTCAGTAAGCACTTACTTACTTATATCGGCTCAATACCAATTCCTGAAGTAGTAACACTATTAATGTACCCTGACCTCATCGTTTTGGGTATCAATCATCAAAGCACCGGTTGCTCACTCAACTTGCAGGGCCGTTTGAACGATCTCAAAGTTTGGTCCAAAGATCGTACTCTGTCTCTTAACACATCAGTCATAATTTCCATTTTTCTCTGAGATGCTTGCTATATTCGATGACTGCAGCGCAACATTTTGTGTGCTGTTCCTGTAGAATGCCACACTGTATTTGAGGAACCAGCTAGTAAGTAGAAGTGTGGCTCACAGGATGCGTCCGTGGATCACGCACGAGCTCCATCTCATCAAAAGTGACTGGTCTGTGGAGAAAACGAAGCAGATAGAATGCTACAGTGACCGTTATCAACAACATGGATTTCACGACTCCGTGAAAGTGGTGAATTGTGTACCATATGTTTATTGAGGACTGTTAGACACTTTGTCACGCAGGGTTTGTACACACGATCTGCAATTATTAATGGAATGTTGTTTAGACTAATTGGTTTATAAGACCACCCAATTGGTTTTTGCCTCGCACTGCTGAGGAATAAAACGTTTATCTATTTATTTATTTATTTATAATCACTCCCTCTGGTTTACATCTACTTTTACCAAAGCCTCACAATTAAACGGTCCTGTTTTCGCGTTGGTACCGTGGTTTGGCAAATCGTTGGCGACCTTGCTAGTACCACAATTAGGTCGATCACATCGATTCATGCACCCTTGCGACCCTTGCTTCCAGCTTCGCAAGTCTGTTAACGTGTCATTTTGCAGTAGCTTCATGAAAGCAATCAGTATGAGTTTTCCATAATAGCTTATTTGGTCAACATAAAAGATGCGTTTGGAAAGTTAAGTGAATGGTCCAATATGTTAAAACGGCGCTGGTTAGAAGTATGGACACGCGCAAATGCGTTGAGAGACATGTCAACAAGCCCCCTATCGTGCAACTAACCGAAGTGAAGCAGTAGTGCACGCTGTGACCAAGCTAACGGACCCGGTGTGAGAACTCGTATGATTGCAAAATGGAGCAACGGGTTTACATGACATTTCGCCACAAACTAGGCAAAACTACAAGAGTACAGTGTTGAAGTAGCGAGTAAATGTATGTGTTTGAGTGATTTAAACGCCTTATAGACGGTAAGTTACCGAGGATGAGCCGCGTTTGTGTCGAGCATCAACGAGCCAGATCTTAAACAATATCGGACGAGTGCGATGCATGTTGCGGATGATCTGCGGCTGTCTTTGAGAATGATAGTAGAGGAGTTGAAGATGAGCAAATATAGTGTAGGCAGTGTTGTTTACGAACACTGAAAAAGCGGATGCTTTTCGCCCAGTTTCTATCATACTTGCTAACAGACTAGCAGAGGCAAACTCGGATGGAAATGTTTAGAGATTTCATCGACTTACGACTGGAGTCCGCAGTTTTTGAAAAGCATTATTACAAGCGATGGTTCAAGGGTGAATTTGTTTGCGCGGACTGAATTAAATTGCCTCACTACTTCTTCCCTGCAAAGATGAGTATATTTGCACGGAAGAACTAGTGCAACGACTCAATGTCATTCTTAGGTCTTCAGATTAGCCGAAGATCTGACGGGTGTATCCAGCCGAGTGTCCATAGAAAGACGACATGGAACGGGCAATATACTCATTTTGTCAGTTTCTTTTCACTTAGCCAGAAATGAAAACTTGTTCGGTGCCTAACCGAACGTGCAAGAAGGATATATGGCGAGGACATGTTACCGGACGAGATAAACTTTGTACGAAGCCTATTCGATAGAAATGGCTATCCGGAGGTGTTTGTTCAGAGAACCGCAAGTTACGAGAAGCGAAAGCAAAAGTGGATTCACTAGGAAAGATACCAATTTACTTATCATTACCGTTCAAGGGGTTGGATATCCGAATCGACGCCTAGGAGGCTTGCTAAGGCCATCGTTCAAACGTATTATGCAGCATAACTACGGCTAGGTTTTAACTCAGTGTCCACCCTGAATCAACAAGTTAAGGACAGAATTCCAAGGTCAAATACTTATTTCTAGGTGTGGATTGAATTTTTGCACTCAGCAAGACTGGATATTCAAGCTTAACCCTAGTCATACATGATATATATATATATATATATATATATATATATATATATATATATATATATATATATATAATCTTGCGCAACTACTTGCCACAATCCTTCAACTTTATGAGCAGGCGGATATTTACATAAGCTCTGCCATCTTGAGACGTTGGACAACGTGTCAGTGCCATGGAACTGTTCAAATCAGCGTTGTTTTGTTTTTAAACAGCTCGAAAGCACAACATCAGCAGGTACGCTAAACGCAAAAGCCGGTTGCCTCACCGAAGATGTACATTTGCTGTAATGAAGCGCGTGCTGCCCAAATGCATGGGCTTGCCATGGTAAAAATGGTCAATTTGCATTCGTTAGAGTTTACTCTCCTTTTCAACACACACATCCCTGCTGTATTGATCATTGGAAAACGACTTGCCTCAATAGACATACTTCCGCCTACTTGTTTATAGCAAAATTATTTTGTCTGCTATTTGAAATCGTTATTACTACGGTGTTGTCCTTTTCTGTCCGACCGTTTATGTCGAGCACAATAGCCCAAGCCCAATGCACGTCGAGTATCCTTTTTCCTCCCTGTGCGATCACGTTTATGCCCGTCTCCGTGTCGTCTATAAAACAGCCTGCCTGACATCATTGTTCTCTTGTTTATGACAATACCCCAGGCGAACAGTACTGGCGCTTGCCTAAAATATTTTGCTTATCTTCCTAACACACTCCTGGGGCATCCTAAAGCACCCTTCGTCAAATTGTGCTTGCATGCAAGCGATCTGCGATTATGCCGAGTGTTTTTCTACTTATATGTGGGTTGAAAATGCAACGCGTTTGAACGCTTTTGTGGCGTTTGTCCTACCTGCTGGTTTCATTTGCGCCGCGAGTAGCGAGGCAGGAAGGATAGGCTAACACATGCGTCCGTTATCGGCGCCTTAAACTAACTACCTCGGAAGGCTACACTGGGGCATTATAGGAACGTTGGACGGCGGAGATAGTTGTTGTAGCTGTCAATCTGCGCATAACATTTACAATTTTGGTGACCTCATCCCAAGTGACCTTATGCAAAGTTGTGGATCGCGTTCTCTTCCGTATAAGCAAAGTCTTGCTCCCTGGAATGACCAGCATACTACATACGGAAGCAAACCGCACTGCTGGACGCACTTACGGTGCGCTTGCATTTAGGTCAGTCCCGGATGCTGTCAATACGTTTCAAATCAGGTCAAAAACGCTGTACTTGGCGTTGTTGTTGGGGTGTGGATCGCTGGCGGAACAACCCCATTTGGAGCCGATATGCAAGGGCAACAAAATGAGGTATTTGTGCAGCAACGCTTACTGTTAGGGATATAAATCAGTTGGTTATCGCGCATTTGGACGAAACTATCACAGATTTCATGTTAGACAAAAGCACAGATGGGAACAAGTGACTACACACGACTCCATAACCATACATACATGTATTTGGAGCGAGAGAGCTGTGCGGTTTAAGCGCAGACCATAGTTTGGCTGCTCCTATTTTGATTTCATCTACACGCAGCTGCATCGCTTTTTGGCTCCAGTAAACTGTCAAACATCTGGTGGTGACCGGACGCATAGTGTCATGTGCTAATTTCAATGAACGCTTTCATCACGGAACCGGTTGCGGTCCAGTCGCTCCCTAAGGCGGGTTGGTATCCACACTTTACTTAGTATTACCTGTATCAGTGGATGTCAGGCACTTGTCCCACACAGGTATCCTCGCCTGTTCCTATGCGGAAGCTTCTTTCTACCAATTCGCGCTGTTATCCATCAAAATAGACACATTGAATCCACAGTATAAAGAAGATAGACCTCTTTGCGATTACCGTGAACAATCCTGATGACGATTTCCTAGTTTCTACAGTTATTCAACTGTTAGTGTCATAATAACTCTCAGTGTAATAGGGTTAAACAGCTTGAACCAGCCGACCATACCTCTCACGCATTACCCCAAAAGTGCTCCTATTTCATTCAATCGCACAGCACAAGTCTACTCTGTGACTTATCACAACCACGGTGCTTTGCCTATTGAAAGTGTGCGACCTGTCGCTGCTCTTATTGGTGTTCTGGCAGGCTTCCACGGACTAGCTGCGCTCGTCACTTGTGATTTTTCCATATGCGCGTCACTGGTTCGCAGCTGCACTGGCCTGAATCGCCGTTTTCCGCTTTCACGATTCACCACAACTACATCTGTACTACACGACACTTCACTTTAGGCAATATTCGATAGATTTATTAGTGACCGGTATGCAGACGTCTTTTCTCCGACTTGGGTCATTGTATGAGTGTCGGGGCGAACGAATAACTTGGTCACATTTAGAACCTGCTTTGCACCGACTTGTGATCGCCGCCCGGTTTGCTGCATCGAATGGATAACTGGCACTATTATTGTACACATGCACTTAACAGTGTCACGTGCTAAATCTCGCGATGGATGATGAAGTGCGTGAATCGACCACGCCTCGGTGCGTGTTTCTATGCAAGCAGTTTTTCATCCTTTTTTTAAAAGCATTCGCTGAGTTCGATGTGTTTGGCCGTGTTCTGTGCATCAGACTCGGGAATTGTCTGATTAGTGTATGCATGTATGTGAGTGTGGTGTGCTTTCTCGTTTTGGTTTTATGCTGTGCCATTCCACTACCAGTGAGACGACTTTGCGCCGGTCTTGGGTGCGTTGACATGTGACGAGGTTGTTGCTACCTTGCTCGGAACAACACCAGATCGACGATGCTTGTCTGGTTTCTTGCTAACAAACCTTGGAGAATCACTAAAACAATGTAGGCGCAACATCTCTCTCTGTCGACTACCTGTAAGCAGTTTGCGATAATACTCTCTACTAATCTTTCTCTACATCGAGATTTGACAATGTACTTATGCCAATACATACAGAAAAGGCTACCGGTCGTGCATCCATGGCTAAATATGCTTTGCAGCGTACACTACTGGCTGTCATGCCTTGGATTGTTCGGCTTAACGACTGGGGCTACCAGTAGATTACGCACTGGCAACCTCCTGAACACATGCACGGCTGATGTTTCGTGTAGCCCAGGGTACACACAGGTGAATGGGAGCAGAGGACAGTTTTTCCCATTTAGTTGGCAGCTTTTCAACAGGAGATATCGTTCTCTGGGAGACACTGCTGCAGATACCGGTGCAGCTGGAGTGTAGTTATTGGGTCGGTCTTGGTAACCTTTTGCAGTGTGTAATCTCAGTTTGTGGGTCACGGTCCAGTTCACTAACTTCGAACAAGAGATGGTGTCGTTTGTTGCATATGCTAGAGTGTCACTTGACTTTGGAATGTGAGTTGTGCTTTTTTGATTGTAAAACTGGATCCCTATCCGTCGGCGTAGCGCGTGGACTAGCTTTGTCGCCTCATTTTCGTTTGCATTAAAGCTTTGCGAATTGTGTTAATTTCGGTTATTCTATGGACCGCTGTGTTGTGTCTGCAGCTAATCAGAACGGGACGTTAACTCATTACACCCCAGCGAGTAATTACCTGATGGTCATCAGGGTGAAGCATACCATGCCTATAGACGATCGATACCATTTGGTATTCCTAATTCCTCGCAATCTTCTTGAGCACAGGTCGGTAGGTTTTTGCTGTATATTGTGTGCTTCCCGTGCGTCCACATCCTTCCACGAAAGATGGTAATTCAGCTGCCGCTCTAGAGGTGCCGCCTTGTGTTTTGAGATGCGTACTCCAGTTGACCTATACCGCATGATTGTTCCCAGTAGTTTGCGGGTAATAGCACTGTGCAACATCACTTTTATAACAGAAATGAGATAGGATGTTTCTAGTAGTACCAAGTGAGCTGATTACGAATATGCAAACCAAATGTTTCTATCCCGTCGGATATATTAATTGCAATTTTTCATTTCAGCTAAGCAGTTGCGGCACATGTATCAATACCCTTCAAGAATGTGATCTTGAACGAACCTGCGGGCTAATCGCTCATTGCACACGTTGGTTTGTCACTCTTTCTCAGCTGCATTTTGTCACACAAACGTGTGCTCACCTACACTCGACCATGATTCATCAGCACTATCTAGTACACTCCATCTTTCGGATGCAACTTATGTGGATCGCCTTTTATCTTCACACTGCGGATTTCACATCATTCCCGCAAAAAACACAATCGAGGAATTTTCCGAATCACGAACCACAGAAATATTTGTGGTCTCGTACGAAGGCCTACTTCACGTTTCATCTGAGGAATCAGCCAATACAGCTGTGGAACGATCATCAAACGAGCTATCATACACTTTGTGTCCGTATCGCTCAGTTTGCCGCGTGAACAATCTAGCCGAGTAAATGTGACGACTTTGAACCTGCAGACACTTCGACGCACAGGCGAATGGCAGTAAACCATAAGGGCTCTGGCCTCTATCGCAATACCATCGATCGACGCAATGCATTGTGGCGACCAATCAAAAGACCATGGGACTGCATCCAGAGGGACAGTAGTTTGTGACCTTTCTTCATGTCACAAAAATGTACGAATTGGAATCCATTGTAGCAGTTGCCAAAGGTTATTCCATGGCAAATGTTCCAAGTTCACAGCGAATCAGCTGAAGCTACACAATAGTTTACCAGATTCACTGTGTTTCTGTTAAGTATGTATAGCCATCTCTCTGGTGAAGATTGTACATGAACTATCAAAGAAGTACGACAGAGTGGCAGTTATGATTGAACAAACGAGGCGCACCAAAAGCGATTCATTTGAAGAAAGCGTGACTGCGTGTAAATCCCAGCTATCCCTATCAGGCACCGCATTAAAACTGAGGAAGAAGGCTGGGCAGCGCGCTAAAAATGCACCAGCTGTGGCTGTAAACCTCCATATTAGCAGTTGCTCGAATATGCCTGAAACAACTACCGCCAGTCCGATTGCAATGAGCACCGTCATGGCGTCGTCCATCCTTCAAACGGTTCCGAACATGCGGAAGGACTTCGACACCAATGGTGGTTGGAACTTGGTTGCTGCCAAAGGTGACCAAAGACCTAGACCATCGGCCCCTCCCATTGGTCCCAGATTAAATGAAGAAAACAAAGCTGTGTACCCCCACAGCATCAATCGGATGTATACATACCAGCTGGTCATTTAACTTCAACTGGAGTTGCACGTAGAATACCAGTGGTAATCTGCACCGACGTTCCAGGATCGAGGTCAAATTCCTTAAAAGGAAAACAACCATGACGTGAACCACTGGAATTACATATGTGACATCATGGGTGTTGTGGCTTAGACTGTAAATTTGACACGCGTTACCCGTCAACTAAACTCAGAACACTACGGTGAACCAAGACTTCTCCGAGTTGTGTTACCTTCCACCAATGAAGCAGAAGCTGTTCTGTTACCAAAGTCTCGCCTCCAGAATGGGTCATGTTCCATCCGCCTATTTCCGGATATTCCGTGGAGCTAGCGCAGACAGGTGAAGCAGTACTTGGACGAAAACAGTAAGAATTCCTTAGACAGGACCATCCTGGTATACTGCGTTTCCGAGACTAGAAGTCAGGATGAGCGAGAAGAGACCACTCTCGAGCAGGAACAATGGTAATACATACACGAGACCCTCTCCCTGGAAAACATCACAGCGCAATCAATCTCGAGGCTGCGCCGATCGCCAAACTACAAAGGATGCGGCCTGAGGATTGTGAAAGTGGTCCTTCAAGCTAGGACAAATATCAGCAGTGGTGCTGGAGTGTTGGTACGCGAGCCTCAGCAGCCTTCTTTCCGAGCTCCTGCTCAAAGCAGCATCTGCTAAGCAAACACACAACAGCGGTCACTTAGTTGCATTAGTTCTCGACAATATTTCGGGTAACTCCAATCAGCTAGCCTGCGAAACTGGCAAACACATCCCATACATTACCTGCAAAGAGAGAAGCAGAGGTAATAGTTAGATCCATGAACCGGACACCGCTGAGTTCGTCATCCCATATCCAAAATATGAGTAGTTGCCGAGCTTTTGCCGGTCGGCAAAACATTTTATCCTAAACATCCATCCCACGATTCATTGTGAAAAACAGAGATACTTTCCTACACGTACACCAATACCCAAAGTCTCCTGAACAAGCCTTCTGAACTGCGGCTACCTAAAGCTTCACATGCCTGGGGCATAATATTGTTAACGGGAACTTAGTTACTCTAAGAAATTATCGACGCCTAGGTCGCGATACAAGGAATGTCCCTTCTCCAAAACGATCGTCCTAGCAAAGGCTGGGGCAACGACCTGCATTGCGAACCGGTTTTCGATCAGGAAATGCTGACCATAGACCAAAGCTGGTACAGTCTACAAATGAGATGCAACGACACTTGCCTTTTGGCCGTCGTTTGTCGTCCCGCAGTGTCCACTCTGTTGTGTCGCGGCTGACCCCTTCACCCCACGACCACATGAAGAACTCCAAAGACGTGCCAGGAAAGAATCGCATGCTTTAAATCATTTCTGTTTCCATAGTTTTAAGAATGATCTGCGGAGAAGTTACTAAGAGACATTTCATCCAACCATATTTCTAAAAGCATGTAAGCAAAATGAAGCCAAAGAGGTGTGATCCACAAAGGAACCAATAAGAGGCAAGCACGAACGAAAGGAGAGAATGTTAGCAGCCAAGCGGCGTTTTGATACGAGGGCAAAAACAGTGACCACAAGTGGCCAATAAAATTAGCGCAATGATGTGTTTAAACAAATGTCACTAACGGCCATATCTGGAGGAAACAATTTAGTAATTAACTTGTAACAAATAATAGTTGTTCACTTCCCAACCTGCTAATAATTTCTCATAGAAATTGTTTACCTGGGGCGAGTGTAGTTTTTCCATCGGCGCTCCACTTGGAATGGCTGGACAAATCTTCTCCTTTTCAGACTTCACTGTGCTCCATTTTCCGGATTTTCTAAAGGTTCTGTGCATTGTCCGGCAAAATCCATCGGTTCGCCATTGCCCATTATTTCAGTAAAATCAAGCCCGTTGGTGTAAGATGTCACTGTGATCTCCATGTAGCGTACCGGCACGGATCTCAAACATCACCCGACCACGGCGCCGTACCACGACCCCAGGTGTCCATTTGATCCTGTTTCCTTTCTGTGAGATCACAAACACCTGGCCTCTGACTTCAAAATCGCTGCACCGCGCTCCATGCCGCTTATAGTACTCGGTTTCCATTAGGGGATTCGTACGGTGTGTCGGTTACCGTTTTGGAGTCAGTAAGTCAATAGTTGTTCTTAGTCTTCGACCCATAATTGTTTCCGCAGGCGACTTCCTATCTGGCACATTTGCATTCGGTGCAACTCGATAATTCAGTCAGAATGTCACTAGCCTTTCTTCTGGTGACCTCCTTCGATCGCAACAGCGCTCGTTTCGTGGTATCCACAAATCACTCGGTCTGTCCATTAGATTACGGGTGATATGGTGAAATCCTCAGGTCTTCTATTCCATTGCGTGTACAAAACAGCAAACTAACGAGACGTGAATTGTCGCCCGTTATCCGACACAATTGTTTCTGGTAGGCCATACTGGCAGAAAATGCGTCTCACTGCATGTAGTGTACTGGTTACTGACCTGTTCAGCATCACGGTTACTTCCGGCCACTTGTTATAGGCATCGACAACTATAAGGAATGAAGCCCTTTCAATCGGTCCCGCAAAATCCACATGAAGCCGTGAGAATGGTGATTCCGGAGCTAGCCAGGACTGTAGTGTATGTATGGGCAGCTTATAAGCATATGTGCACCTTGAATATTTACTACTAATGTCCTCTAGCTGGTTGTCAAAGTTCGGCCAAAAGATGTAGCTCCGACCCAATGCCTTCATTCAGGCAATTCCTGGATGATCTTTGTAGAGTTGTCTTAAAACCCGTTTCCGAAGGACTTCAGATATGATGATGCGATCGGCAAAGAAGAGACAGGAGTCAATTGCTGACAAAGAATAGCATCGCGTGTAAAACTGGACAAGTTCTTCTTTTGGACATTTCTTTGGCCAGCCATGTTTAAGGTAAGCCAGGACTTCTTGTAGCAGCTGATCACGTCTTGTGGCTTCCTGAACCATCTTGAGATTGACCGGTAAGGTGTTCCCGACATCATGCATCAAATAACTGACATCTGTTTCAGCTGTGATTGCGATGATGACTGCGTCTTCGGGTTCGCATCTGTTGGTATCAACTAGTCTTGCGAATGCGTCTGCTGGCCCGATAGAATCAGTTGACAAATATTTCACCCTTAACCCCACGACCGCATGAAGAACTCCAAAGACGTGCCTGGAAAGAATCGCATGTGTTAAATCATGTCTGTTTCCATAGTTTTAAGAATGATCTGCGGAGAAGTTACTAAGAGACATTTCATCCAACCATATTTCTAAAAGCATGTAAGCAAAATGAAGCCAAAGAGGTGTGATCCACAAAGGAACCAATAAGAGGCAAGCACGAACGAAAGGAGAGAATGTTAGCAGCCAAGCGGCATTGTGATACTAGGGCAAAAACAGTGACAACAAGTAGCCGATAAAATTAGCTCAATGATGTGTTTAAACGAACGTCACTAACGGCCATAGCGGGAGGAAACAAATTAGTAACTAAGACTTGCAACAAATAATAGATGTCCACTTCTCAACTTCCTAACACCCCTGAGATGGACTGCCGCCTGATATTATCTTTGTGAAAGCTCCTACGAGGAGGATACAGCCATGTTCTCATCTTCGGCGATTTCAATATTCACGAATTGGAAGTTCCGGCATCCCCCAGCGAGCAATTCACGGCAGACCTGCAGGTATATATTGCAAACATTCCGCTCTTCAGCCATGTCAATTTGTACACCTGCCTCATAGCAGGAAATTAGCTATCTGTGCTTGATTTGGTGATCACTAACGAAGAGTTCATGATTGTAAATCTACGGAGAGCCCTTTGGGGTTGAACGACCAACTAACCATAAGTTACGACTTTGTGTGTTATGCGGAGTATCCACAAGAACGTAGTAAATTGTTTCGTACAAGCACCCACAACGACATACTGACGGAACTTGTGGGATGCCATCTGGGAGTTTTCCGACAACTGTTTCATTGACAATGCTTGGATATAGTTTACTGACAAATTCAGTGATCTGATTAAATCTGCGTCAGTCAACAAAACCCTTCGTTCCGCAAGAGCACCATCATTCATTCGGAGCAGAACCAGAAACCACATGACGGTGAGAGACGCAACCTGGCATGTTCATAGAGTGAACCCTAGCCCTGACAACTAGAGTAACCATGTGGTGCGTCGTAATAACTAAACCACGCTTATGCGTAAGGACAAATTAATACAATAGCAGCGTCTATCGGAAAAGCATTGTGTTAAGAAAAGGCTTCTGTACAGATATGTGAACAGCCTCCGGAATGTGAAACGTGGTGTTCCCCATTAATATCAGCGGATGGATGTGCTCAAACCGCCGAGGATGCAACTAGCGTTCTACGGCTAAAATATGCCCGAATTTTCTGATGTGCTCCAAGCATTTTTAATATACCTGTCCCAATCTTCCAGACCTTAGTCTTTACACACTTCGTGTTTAGTTCGACGACTATTTTGAAGAAGCTACTCTTGTTGCGCCCCCATAGTTTCCCTGGATTTGACAACATTCTGCCGAAAGCAGTGCTGGTGGCAGCTATTTGGATAGCTGAACAACTAACGTGATTCTTCCAAAGATGCCTGGACGAACAGCAGGTTCCTAACATGTGGAAACACGGCAACATTACCCCGATTTTCAAAATTGATAGCCTTTCAGAGCCCGCCAACTATTGCCCAGTGATTCTTCTCGCGGTGCTTTCAGAAGTGGTGCAATCGATCATAGCTGGGGCTGTAATGGGCTATTTCGAAAAGTCTAACATCATAGCTCCGGAGCAACACGGATTCCATCAGCATCGGTTATGTACTACCAATCTACTATTTATCCGTGATAGTTAGACCGAGATAGACCACAGTAGGACCGGCATTGATGTCATCTACCTAGACATTTTTAAAGCCTTCGACCGCATAGATTACCTCATCCTTCTCCAAATGGTGTAACCATACGGAGTTGGGAACCCTGTCCTTGGATAAGCCGGAAACTTCCTCTTTCATTGGCGCTTTGAAATTCCAGTATGGGGCTCATTTTCTGATCCATTTAATGCGGACTGCAGTGTTGGTGCCGCCGTTATTCTTGTTTTTCACTAATGACCTTGCGAGTCTCGCCAAGTCAAGTTTTTGCTTTTTGCCGATGACATCATGATATGGCGGACAATCAGCTGTCAGGAAGATCATGATATGTTGCAACAAGACTTAGACTACGCCTTTGAATGGTCAAAGTTAAATCTACTTCTGTTTAACACGGACAAGTGCAAAACCGTGTATGTTCGCCACAAGCTCACTAATGCAAATAAGCTTAGAGACAACATGCTGAAAACTGCCTCACAAGAGGCTTGGTTATGCAAGATGATCTCGGCTGTTCGGCTCAGTCCCTGGAGACGTCCAAAACCTCGAAGCAACATATCGATCTGTTACGGAGTGTATTCAGGCGGCCCGATCCCTCCATCTTCCCTCCAATGCTCAATGCATATGTGAGGCCCTAAGTAGAGTACGCGATCCAGGCTTGGTAACCCTGGTTAAAAAGCGATCTGGGATTGTCCCACCTGCAATACCATAGACGACTGAGAGCCATGTGAGTGTGCAGCGGCAGATACCGCCGTCTAGGGGGTGACCTCATCCTGGCGTTCCAGATCGTGAAAAACTTTGGTCTCGCCTGTCGCCACCTGAAGCTTAGCCGCGACACGGATTATAGGGGTCATAAGTTGAAACTGACTACTCAATACAGTCGGCTGGAATGTCGCCGGAATTATTTATCCCTTCGAATTTGTCTACGCGGGAACGCTCTTTCGACTTTTCCATTTCCGCGTCCACGCTACCCGTTTAAAAAAAAGCCTCAGCGATGCTTTACATCACCTACATTACTTGGGCTGATTTCTATTCATTGAGTGATGACATGGCGTAGGCAAACATTGTGCTCACCAATCACACGAAATCGGGGTAGACGCATATAGCTTTGTGTCGATATGGATAATAGTGTGAGTCCACTGATGGGATTTTTCACTTTTGTCAAACTTTTTGAGGTAACCGTATTCCCATAAACCGTCCAACGGGACTTGTTAATCCTTGGTTTTTCTATCCATGTTATACCATTGTTCCATTGAAAGCTCGCCTGTGGTTGACCCATTGGCTCCCTGTAATCGTGGAAAAGAAGTCCTCTTGGCCATGGTATCCATCTGATACTGAAAGTCGATAGACAGCTGTGTTTTCTTAATTGATATCTTGGTCATTGCTGAACGACGCTGCTGTGTCGATGACCGCAATCATTTTTGTTACCTTTGTGGACAGTTTACTACAAAGTCGCAATGCAGACCCATTTCTTCACTAATGAAGTCTGCACACCACTCAGGTTTCGGGTTGCAACTGGGAGATCAGGTTAGAAGTGGCGCCGAATATGGTTTGTGTGTCGTGTAATCTTCATCTGACTCAGTGGCTCAAAGACGAAGGCGAGATACCCTTTGCAATCTCCATGGTTTGAAGGAAGCCGAAGGATTACACGACAGACTGCTACTGCTGTCTAACCAGTGTCATTGGAATCTCCAATCGAAACAATGACAAAATTCATTACCCTGATCTTACATCAGTT
Source organism: Dicrocoelium dendriticum (assembly GCA_944474145.2). NCBI lineage: Eukaryota > Metazoa > Platyhelminthes > Trematoda > Plagiorchiida > Dicrocoeliidae > Dicrocoelium > Dicrocoelium dendriticum. Next base: position 33,884,156 of record OX104059.1, on the reverse strand, counting down.
ATCCGACGTGTTCCGTATGATTGCACCTTACCCTTTCCAGTGCATCTAGTGAACGTGTCACTGACGATGAGTAGTACTTCGCATTGTCAACTTCCCCTGATTCTGACAGCTGTGAAAACTTTGAAGCTAATGTTGTCAAACCACATATTAGTGAACAACCCGAGCTGAACGACTTGGTACGTGACCTGGGCTTGCCTAAAGACAGGGTCGAGTTGCTGGCATCTCGGCTGCAGCAGTGGCACGTACTTGCTGCAAACTCTAAGGTTACTGTATACCGAAAGCGAAATGTTAACTTGTCCGATTTCTTTGTCGCAAGAGCAAGCTTTCGTTACTGATCCGACGTGGAAGGACTGATGAAGGAGCTTGTCGTGGAGCATATCAGCGATGAATGGCGTTTGTCCATTGACTCGTCCAAGAGTAGTCTTAAGGCCACACTCCTCCACAATGGAAATGTGCACCCAAATGTGCCTCTGTTGCATGCCCCAATATGAAAGAGACTTGCGAAATTATGCAACAGATACTCACAGCACGGAACTAGCACAAGTACTGTTGGAACATCAGTGCTGACTTCAAAGTCATTGGAATCCTAAGGGGTGTGCAAGCGTGCTTCACAAAATATTGCTGTTTTATTGTGCTACGAGAGCAGAGCAACTCAACAGCACTACACACCTGAAAAGTGGCTAGAGAGAACGGATTATGCTGTAGAGAAAATGAGTGTGAAGCATGCACCTCTTATACAACCTGATCATATCTATCTACCACCCCTGCACATCAAGCTTGGTTTGATGAAAACTTTGATCAAAGCCCTCAAGCGAGATGCTTTTGCGTTCCAGTACCTGAAACAAATGTTTCCGAAAATCAGTGATGCGAAGCTCGACGGTGGGATACTTATGGGGCCTGATATTCGCCGGATAATCGCAGTCGGTTCCTACGAATGCTAGTTGACTTCATTCAAGTTAGAATCGTGGCGATCGTTCAAAGCAGTGTGTACGGAATTTTCGGGCAGAACAAAAGCAGAGAAGTAGAAAGACATCACAAAAGAGCCCATTGTGGACTTTCTGGCCGTTGGTTTTCGAATGTCACTCAAGATACACTTTTGTATAATAATCTTGAATTTTTCCCTGAGAACTTAAGCTCTGTTGCGATGAGCATGGTAAGCGCTTTCACAAGCACATTTCAGTCATAGAGCACCGCTACAGCGGCGTCAACAACTGCGGATAGCGGCCTCCGGCTGGTTATTTTTGGCTATTAACAAGATGACCTTGTGTTGCATTTATTCGTCCATTGGAAGTATTTCATGGAAATTTATATACCTTTCAATTTGATTTCTAATTCTGAATTTCCGACCATAAATACTTCTGTTTTCACTGCTTGGTTTCGGCAATCATGCTATTGCCATTTTCCCCAGCAATTGGTCGCCATCTCATTTTCCGATTATTCACAATGCAGAAGCAATCACACTGTGGTACTTGTCCCAAGTTTGTCGGACATCGTGCAAATGACAATAGCTGTGTTTTGTGCTAAGTTAAATACCATATTACATGTGTTAGATTATCAGTTGAGCATTTTCATCATCTTCGTGAAATCCAACACGATTTCGTTGAAACGTATGTGAAAATTGCCGAAACAGGATACAGCCAGGAAGAGTAATGCCGACGTGTAGGTTTCTTCATTTCGTTGAGAACAGTTACGTGTATTTGGCTCAACCACCTAGCCTGAAGAGCCTCCACGTTCCAGATCAGTCTTCCTCCTCTACCCGTGCGAACTCAGCGGCACGAAGCCCAACGGTTGGGAGAAGCCCAATTCCACCTGGCATAAATTGTTTACGTTTTTTGTGTCCTACGAGCACTGCCGTCCCCGTAGGTGAAAGCCTGAGTGCTGAAGATCAGTGGAAAGAACAAAGAATGAAATTACATAGGGCTGTGGGCGTTTAACTTCTGTAAATCAATAGTTAGCCAAACCACGTGAGGCTGGTAATATACTTCGCCCTGTAAGATCAACCTAGTCCGACTAGAGGCGTTATCACCTCGTGATCTTCGACACGCCGGAATGCAACGATCCATCACCCCAAGTGTGCTACGATCACGATGTTGAATTTTCACTGACTCTTAATGACAGAGTCTTTAACGCTTGTGAGGATTCGGTAAAGGTAAGGCACATTCACCGCCTTGGCAAGTAAGGTGATCAACAAAAGCAGCCTGAGAATCACTTTTGTGGACGAAGCCAGTCCAGGACTGATCTTGTCCCGCTTCAGTATGCTGAAAGGTTTGAAGACCCATGTTCATCCAGGCGTGGACCCAGTAGACGGGAAACAACTCAAGTTTGCCATCATTGAGCGCACAGTCAAAATACCAAATTCTCGCACAAAGCTCCCCTCAAAATTTTTCTCTGTAAAATATGCGTTAATATGGAACAAACTTCCATCGAGTGTTAGAAACTGCACTACCTATGCACAATTCAGACGCATGATTTATATTCACCTGACTGTTGCAAACATCTGGTCAACACTAAGCCAAACGGTGATTCTAGATGATTTGTATGAGAAAGGTCCTGGATACTTATGAAAGTCACCATATCCTCTATTCCTTTCAATAATATAAGATTACCTACATATAATTGCATTCTTGAGTATATATTTGAGAACGATCTTACTCCTATTAATCCGTCTAACCAATTCTGTTTCCTCCTTTGACGCACTGGTTCGTAGATGCACTACACCTCTCAAGCTGATGTCTCTGTACCATCGTCGTCATTTGCCAAGATTTTACATCAAATTATGACTGGACTATCGGCAAACGTTTGTATTCATCATAATGTTTTATAATTCCTCAAATTTTATCTTCTTCTTTGTTTCACCGTTGGTCAAGACTGGGCTGATCTCTTGTGGTGACGGATTACAGCTTCCAGATTAAAAATATATACCCATGCAAATCATATTACTACTGACTCGCTGGCTCAAAACAAAAAAGTGCCATAATTGATTGCTCCGCATGACAGAACAGGCTGAGGCTTCATCGCCTATAATGTATGCACAAAGCAGCCCTAAAAAGAAGACATTTGACACCTAGCTCTGATGGCCCATTTACTATCTTGCCACACAGGCGCAGAGCCAATTGGAGCATGGAATTCCGGGTGAAACTCATCGTGGAAATACCCTGCATGGAAGCGAGTCCCCTGGGGACAGTTCCATGGATGACCGTATTACTTTACTTGAACTTTCCGTGAAATCTACATTTATTATTGTTCCCAGTTTCTTTATCTCTCTATTTGTTCCAAACTGCTAATCATTGCAAAAACCCATATGGAACCATTGTTCAAAAGACGAATAATTAACTATATTATGCGATCACGTTGTACATGCTACTAAGACCACCCAATTAGTCTGTGCCTCGCACTGCTGAGGAATAAACGTTTATTTATATTTATTTATTTACTGGTGATGGTGGTGGGGGGTGGTTCCTGCTGCGGCGTGCGAGTAGCTTTTACCAAAGTTTGCTGTGTTATGAACAAGCGCGAAGAGCTTTGCAGTTTTGTTTCGTCTGAGCGGCCGGACGTAGTGGGACTCGCAGAGACATGGCTGCATTCAGAGGTATACACCCAGGAACATGAACTCAGCGGTTACTCATGCTTCCGCTGCGCCTGCCTATCCAGTGTCTGCGGTGGCGTCTTGGTCTACATTCGGTCTTCCTTACGTGGAAGACTTGTGAGCACCTATAGAAGTGGCAATGGTTTGTGTGAACTACTGTGGTGGTCCATCCACCCCAGGCGCAAAGAACTACTTGTGGGCGCAGTCTATCGCAGCCCTTTTAGTCGTTGTTTGAATGGACTGCCCCATCTTCGAACCCACATGAGTCGTCCGCACTTTCTACCTATGGGCGCTTTTAACTGTTCTCGAATACGATGGCCTGATGTGCATTTGATGCCTAGATATGGTGAGGTTGAAGCACAGTTCGTGACTCTGGTACTTGAAACTGGTGCATCGTAACACATATGCCAGCCAACACGCATAACACCACACTCAACCCCGTCCTATCTCAACTTGATATTAACGAGATACGAGCAACGAATGCGTGACGTTCGGATTCAGGAGCCCCTGGCTACAAGCGACCACTCAGAGCTCATAGGTTATATGGAATTACCTATGCTGTATTCACCACTGCTGCAGCCAGCTTACAACTATTAGATAACTATTTTCGACCGTCTAGCTCTAGCGGCGAGCTAACTGCATTGGTCTCTGTCCTAAACTGCATCTATAAGACTGTTGGATATTTATAAAAAAGAGATTGACGTCCTTGGTTTCCCAATTTGTGCTCTTGGAATGTCGGATGGATGGGCCGATTAAGCCTCATTGGTTTGACAAGGATTAGGGAAATCTGGTTCGGAAACTGTACAGACTGTGGGACAGATTCCTCCTCACTGCCAATGAATACCAGGGGTATCAAAGTCAACGGAACCTGTGCAATGGTGCAAAAAGGAATAAACGCCAATATTTCGAAGAGCAGCTTTCTATCGCCCCGAAGACCGCTCTTAAGAGAATTTCTGCTTAAGTGAAGCAACGCCTGAAGCCGGTAGGTGATGTGCCAGTGGTGGCTGGCCCGGACGGACAGCCCCTAACATCCAACACTGAGCGCGCGTCCGCGTTGGCGGCGCACTTCTCCTCTGTATTTGCAAATGACCAGGTGTCTGTTTCGAGTTCGACGTGTACCGCTTTTACCGAACTCGTCAGTCTGAATTGTGGTGTTGAAGAAGTATGTGAGCTACTCGCCAACCTTGACTGCAGCAAACCTGCCGGACCTGATGGGCTTCACCCACTGATTCTCAGGTCCCTTTCGGCCGTCATCTCTCCTGTTGTGAATGACATTTCGATGGTTCATTGCTAATTGACTGAAAATGTTCGGTGGTGAAACCTATTCCGAAAAGCGGCGACCCTAGCAAAGTAGACAATTACAGGCCAATTTCTCTGACACCTATTTTGACAAAGGTTGCTGAGAAAACCGTGTAAAAAGGGTTGCTGTGGTTGATACAATCAAAGAATTCCTGACAAATGCATAGCATGGTTTTATACAAGGCTGCTCATGCTTGCTTGTGACGAGGAGTAAGTGGTTGCAGGCAAAAAACAAGGAGAAGTCTGTCGACTTGATATTCGTTGATTTCAGTTTAGCGTTCGACAAGGTCAGCCATGAGGTTGTCCTTTACAAACTCAGCATATACGATGTCGCTGGCTGAATGCACCAGTGGATGCGCGACTTTCTCTTTGGACGAAAGTGGAGGGTACAGGTCGACGATCATCTAACTGACTGGTATCCCTCTGCAAGTGGCCTGTCTCAAGGCACTGTGCTGAGGCCCACTCTGTTCCTCATTTACATAAACAATCTACCTCAGCTTCTCCGGTCGCCGTGTGCCATGTTTGCGGACGACATAAAGATTTGGAGAGAAATTGACGCTCCCGACGACTGTGGCGTACTTCAGCAAGACCTCGACCGCATAGCCGCATGGTCTGCATCAGTTCATCTCCCGGTCAACCCAGCCAAGTCTGTATTTATGATCTTGGGAAAGGGTGCTGACGGCCGAACCTACACCCTTGACGGCCAACTGCTACATCACACACCCTCCGTGAAGGACCTAGGTATACTCTCGCGCTACGATTTGAAGTCCGCGAGCAATACGAACAGGTTATATCGTAACAGAATGCGCATGCTTTGAGCGCTCAAAGCTAGCTTCGGTACAATGTCTGAAGATGTTGCCACTCGCCTCTTTTCTTCCATCATTAGACCAATGCTGGAGTACTGTTCGCCCGCCTACTTTCCGATTAGCTGAGGTGAGGCACAAAAGATCGAACGGATCCAACACGTTGCTACCGGACTCTTCCCGAGTTTACTTGGTTTGGTGTATGAAGACCGATGCGAGAAACTAGGTCTCTACACCTTGTCCTGCCGTCGGATGCAACTCGACCACATTAGGACCTACCGTATTCTACATCTCTTACTTCCCCATTTTGAGACCAATGCTGCACTTACGAGGGCCATGCAGCACACTCGAACACAGATCCAAACTTGTCGTGCTGGTTGTGAAACCTATTCCCTACCTACTGTGCTTCGAACGGCGAGTGGTAAATATTTGGAACGGTTTGCCTGAACAGGTGATGGAGGCCACATCTGTACAGCAGTTCGAAAGGTTGTTGGATTTATGTTTTACCACTATTCCTTTCGGAGAACAATTGCCCGCCCATAACGACATCTCACATTTGTGAGTCCTGCAATACCTTGAGTCAGATATTTTAAGTGTTATACGTGAACGATAGGGATATTCACGTATGACAACTTTTATAACCTTTTCCATCATATTTCGAAAAATGTTATACAAAATTCATTACTACTTTCTCTATAATACAGTACTCAGTACATGCCTTCTACGATGAATGACTTCTGCTGTCTTCTGCAGCGCGACGTCGCTCGATGATACAGCGACCATCTCAGCGAAGTCATCATTTGCCAGGGTCAAGCTGCAGTCAGTAGTTAGTTACGAGTGTTGCAGTTATATTTTAAACATATTTGTCACATACAAGCATTCTGTATATGCTGTGATTCGGTACATTTACATATAATTCTTACGACGTAGTCTTAATATTACTGAACATAATCATTTGCTTATAACAATGGAATACATTTCTACTACCAGAGGCGTGTATTCTATAAGGAGGAACATTGGCATTTCTGCTACAGAAAATAATTTTTTGCACAGTTTAACCGCCAAACAACAAAGCCACAAGGCGATCAATCGGTTTCTGCTGCTAATGCCTACGTATAATCTTCGTAGCTTTATGAAATCGTTGCTCATCAGAACATCTACAATGAAGTGCGTATCGATGTAATGTTTCGAACCGGAATTTTGTGCTGTGTAGGAGCACTAGACTCCAATGTTTTGCGCCACTTATGATCAAATCCATAACCAATGTTGTTTTCTCGTGTCTCATGTGATAAGCACATACCGCTGCCTACACGAATACCTTTAGCTTACCTAACCAAACGCAGAAGAAAGCAAACTTCTGAGATGTTCTTTGTTCAATGTACTTCAACCACACATTTCTCATTGCCTTAACTGATTCTTTTTGGTGCAAATGAGACTATTGAAGTTAATTTCAACCCCTCTCACTACCTCGACACTTATTGTCTCAAACTATTTGATTACGTAGTCGTGTCAGCGGTAGGACGATGAGTTAGACTGACTCATAGAAGCATCCACAAACCAGATTAGCAGATTGGACGAGGATTTGTGTTTCTGGACGATTGCCAACCAATACAGTCTGGTGCACCCGCATTAGCCAGGACAGGCTAGGTGAAGAGAAATTTCTTTGCTTCTTGCCTGTTCAGTTCGAGCAATTTCTGTGTTTCTCGAAGGGCCTGACTGTTCTATCGCCGATATTTATTTATGGGTTTGAAGAGATCAATGGCATCCAGTATAGTCTCTAACTCCACTTGTTTTCTTGCAATCTAGACATTACTGGCGATCTGGTTGCAGCGCTAGCATTCGCCGGCAAGCAGTTCCAAAGCTGAGTTGCGAGTGGTACCTTCCAATTCTTTGCAAAAACCAAGTCACGCATCTCACAGGCTCGTACCTGATGCTATTTTTACCACCGACGACATCACCGTAAGCGGGATAATTTGTAGTTCTTGCAAACTTCTACATTTTCAACTGTACTTTCCTGACTCATTTTCCACTGTTCATTGTGCTGTTTATTTTAATTATCTGGCCCGATATACCCTTCTCACAATTTCGTTTCGCGTTTTTGCTTCGATTCGCTACGCGTACTTTTGTGCTACTACTTCGACTTTCTTGTTTAGTATCCAGCGGTTGGAATTGCTGTTAGAATCGGTTTCCGTTTTATATCGAGGCATACAGCTAGAGTCGGACACCTTACAGGCTTGGATCTAACGGAAGATCAGGCAAGCTGTTTCTTTCGTAATTGACAGCTTTTTCTTAACCTTTTTGTGCCGCTTTTATACTACATTATTGGTAACCCTGCTTTTAATTTGCCTTCGCTTTTCTTCTTAAGTATTCGGATCTTCCACTTCTTCGTTTCCACATCCAAAATATCTCATAGCTACCTTTCTCAGGTTTAGGAAAATATTGTCGGTCTTTCAGTTCCTTCTTTCGACGACTACAATTAATTAAACTATATTGATGGACATTACCAGAATCTGTTCCAGTAGAAATGTGGTATCAAAAAGTTTACAAACATTCCATGCTATTGTATAAGCAATTTAAAAAAGTATGACCAGAATTTCTATTTTATGTGACACAAAGTGACCCGAATTGTTTGCTGGTTTTTCCAATGTCGACGGATCAATGTTGTTCACAAGCACATGACAGATGTTCAGGCCGTGAAGCAAATGAACAATGAACAAGGATTTACCAAGGGATAAAAGCAGTTGCTTGACACCTCTCGTACGATAGTTTGGGTGAATATGATAAATGAATATATGTGGGTCCTCTACCGAACGTCTGCCTAGATAAAATACTTTGATAAATTACATCGGTGTAAAATTTAAAATAAAATCGGGCGTACACGTTCAGAAGGACACTGGGGTGCAGTGATCGTGGATATAAGGCGTGAGGAAAGTAAAATATGGTCACTCATTTCGGTCCATTTGACACATAAATCCTGCTGAAAAGCATGCTTAGCGTAATCCACAATAGAAGAGTTTAGGTAACAAAATGCTAGGAGCTAAGAGCAACATCTAATCGTTTTTTGAAAACATCCAAGGTGCTAGAGGATACAACTGAGTCTGGAAGTGCTTTCCAGGGTTGGCAAACCCGAAGGGAAAAGTAATTCCGTCTATACTCTAGACGGCCATATTGTTCCTTCAATTTTAAGCAGTTATCCCTGAGCTGCGTGTTGTAGCTAAGTTTCAGCAAATGGCGGCATACGTGATTGGGGTCATTCAGTATCTGATAAGCTACTATGAGATCACCACGCAACCTTCGACAGCGTCCACTGAAAATTCTCAGCAACTTCAGCCTTCGGTGGTAAGAGTGATGGCATAGGCCCTTTACATTCTTTGTTGCTCTTCGTTCAGGTGCCTCTAACGACTCTAGGTCGCGCTTCAACCAAGGTTACCATGCTTGGATAGCGTATTCAACATGCGGGCGCACGTAGGAATTGTGCATTATTGGGAAGATGGATGAGTCAGATCTCCCGAATGCCCTTCGCAGCATGCCGACGTGCTGGTTGCCTCTTTTCGCAGCTACCTCAGCCTGTTTTGAATAGTTGAGGTCGCTCTGTACGAGCCCACTAAGGTCAAGTTCCTGGGAGCTGGTCTGCAATCTGTTTGTCCCAAGTAAATAGATGTAGTTATGTCTATGGCGTAATTGTACGACGCGACATTTGTCTACGTTGAATGGTAGAGCGTTTTGAACTGACCAGTTCGACACTGTGTTAAGATTGTGCTGGAGCCGTTCATGGTCGTCCGGTCCTCTGATCCCTCGCCATAACTTGATATCATCAGCGAAAAATAGGAAACCGGAAGCAATTGATCGCGCCAAATCGTTAATGAACACCAAGAATAGACGAGATCCAAGAACCGATCCTTGTGGTACTCCACACGCCACGTCGATTGCATCAGACAATGATTCTCGGACTCTCAAAACTAGCCGTCGCTCTTGTAAAAAATTGCTACTCCAACTCAGGATTGGGTCGCCAGTTCCGTAGTTCCGAAGCTTCTGAAGGAGAATTCGTTGGTCTAAGCGATCAAACGCTTCTGAAAAGTCCAGGTAGATGACATCGAGTCCTACTCCATCATCAACACCTTCAGTCCAGCTATTACGTGCAATTAATAGGTTAGTATTCCACTAGTGCTTTTGACGAAAGCCATGTTGCTCTGGAGCTATTAAGTTGCGGCTTTCCAGATACTGCATCAGCGCATCTGCGATGATTGATTCCATCACTTTGGATAGTACGGGAAGTAGTGTTATTGGATGGTAGTTGGCAGGATCAGTGCGGCTACCTCCTTTATGGATAGGAGTGATGACCTCTCGCTTCCATACTGGTAGAATACGGTTCTCTTCAAAACATCGCTGATAGAAAACAGCCAGTGGTTCTGCTAGATCACTAGCAACCGCCTGCAGAGCCTTTGATCGGATGTTGTCGGATCCGGCAGAACTGTGGATACGCAAGGAAAACAACTGCTTCAACACAGCTTCCGCAGTGAAGGTGATGTTTTCTAAACCCGACGGTGGAGTATTAGAAATTAGGAGAATGTTTGGGCTCCTTACCTGCTGGAAAGTTTGGGAATAATGAAGCCGTATGAGATTGGCTGCTTCCATTGCTGATCGCGTGCACCCATCAGCCGTGACTAGTGCTGGAACCCCCCGCTTCACCTTTCGAAGGCCGTTAAAGTGCCTGTACAGAAGTTTGCGGTTCGTGCAGAATCGCCTCATTAACTCCTTCTGATGAGTAACCTTGTCTTCGCGGACCAGTTTCACACAGAAGTTACCATGTGTCACGTATGCAGTCCAGGTTTCGGCATTCGGGCAGTCCTGCTGATTTCGCTATGCCAAATCCCTCCGGGACATACATTTACGTGTTCCACTCCTCAGAAATGACTTATGCTTGTTTTTGGGTTGGAGGGATTTCTGTTCTGATGCGTGCCCCACCAGTGTGCTAAACGTTCTTGTAAAGGTTTCCCAGGCAATATCTGGGGGGCATTCGGTTAAGAAAGTCCGATGTATCCTTAACAAGCTTAGCTAGTACACTGTAGTGTTTGACAGTATGCACTTTATCATCTTCCTTTCCAGGGTACTCCGCATAGCATATATAGTCAAAGAGTAGAGTAACATAATCACTACGACCCAATGGTGTGCTTGTAACTATCTCGTCAACCATGATTTCTTCTTTAGTTAGCACAAGATCCAATGTCGGCGGTTTGTTAGCATTTCGAAATCTGGTGGGAGAGGTTACGTGGTTGTACAGAGGGTGGCTAGCAATTAACTCTTGCAAGCAGGCTTTAAACTGCGTACCGTCGGTTGCCGGCGTTTCTATGTCATGAACGTTAGAATCTCCAGCGATAAGAATGTGGGTGTAGAACTTGTTCAAAGCAAACTGAAAAACGTGGTTCAGGTTGGAGTTAATTTCCGACGTTCTTTTCTGGGCGATAAATCACGGCTAGTAGACATGTGTCTTTGTTTCGCAACCATAGGCGGCACCAAAGGGAATCAGGAGCTCGGATTTCCGGTTGATTGATAACTTCACATCGGAGGTTTGTATTATAGTAAAGAATCACACCGCCACCCCTTCCGGTTCTATCCGTCCGAAGCAGCGACATACCAGGTAAATTGATCTCAGAATCGGTTATCTCAGGGTTTAACCATGTCTCTGTAATCATGACGAGGTCCCGCTGTTGTGAGGCATGGAGTTCTCTAAGTTCAGCCAACTTGCTTAGAAGGACTTGGGCGTTTGTGTACATGCAAGCTAGGGCTTTTGTTGTCAGCAGTGCGTTGACAGATGTCAACTTTGTGTTAATTTTTAAGCCGGCCGTTTGGTGGCCGGCCATTAATCGTTTTTTACGTTAATGTATTTCAGTTATGTTGCATGGCATTGCTGAGCGTTCCTGAACAGATGTTTCACTCTTGCTGTGCTCTGTCCTGTTGTGTGCCGTGGGCCCTGTTGTGTTGGTCTCTCCGCAGGACTGTGCAAATAAAGAATTTGTAGCGTTTGCAAGTTCCAATGAATTGCTTCCGACATTTGGCCGTTCGCGTGCTGCCTTTATCCGGATCTCGGTTGGCAACCTAGCTGGAAACTTTAACAAACTATCCAACAGAATTTGCATCATTCCCTCGGAGTATAGTGTTACTGTCATTAGCCTTGGACCGCAGCCCTTGTAGTTAGGTGATGACGGAACACTTGTCAGTGATTTGGCAATAACATTGTCAACAGAGAGTGCTTCGCTGATGTTGCACCACTGCTCTCGGTCATGTGTTTGCGCATCGTGATCAGAAGAATGCAGAAGCTCGGAAACACCATGAGCAAATATTGTTGTTTTGCTATCCCTATTAGGAATGCCGCGTTGTTCAAGTGCTTATTTTGGGCGATCATTCCAAGGTAGGTCAGGTAATATGCGCACTCCACTCGGTGAGTTGCGAAGACGAACTGCTGAGAGCAGGACAGCTTCTGTCTCATCTACTGAGTCTAGTGTTACTCGAAGAATTCGAGGTTCACCAGAGTGCACTGAGGTCGGGTGACGCGCTACGCGTTACAGCATTGCATGCTGAACCCGAATACCAGTCGCCTCGCAGATGGAACCCCACTGGTTGCGATCGTCTTGCAACTTGCCTTTTATTGTGTCAGATTTGGATTCGGGAACATTGGTGCACACGAGCGTTAACGCGGGGTGGTTTTGCATAGCGAGTGTTGGGTTTATACTTTTTGCTGGCAATTCGGGTTGTTTAGAAGGCATCACTGGAGTTGACGGTGAAAGCTGCTTTGCGCCACGCATGCTCGGTACTGAAGATGGACCTATGTGTGTCGCTCCCGGTGTGTTTGTCGACGCAATCGATGCCTGCTTTACCTCCTTGTTATCTGTACCGAATTGCCTTCGGCTCTGAGCTGTCGGTGTCATGGCTGAATCTCCAAGTGAAGCGTCTATGGTTGGAGAACTGGAAGCAGGCATGTTTTAGGCTTGTCCGCTTATGAGAGTGAGGTGACCCAGTGGATTCAGAGTCACAGACGCTGCAGTGCGATTGGAGTGTCTAGCTCTCTTCTTCGGCTTAGATTCGGAGCTTACTTTGGCTGGGTGAGGTATTATCGTGGCCATATTGATCTCCGTGGGGTCGATCTTAGTATTTACAAAATGCGCGATTGTCTCAGGCATCCTATCGCACTTTTCATGAGCAAAGTTAAACAGTTGACAACTGGAATGACTTGACATGTTGGGCAAAATCAAATTGTGTCAGCAACTTTGTTTGTCTGTCTCACTTCTTGGACGGATTTGCCTACACATTGCGGACAGTACGATCTAATGCAGCTAGGACAGGTTATACTGATCTTAAGCACTCTACTGCAATTGTCTGCGCAACATAGGCGACGTTGAACTATTGGAATACCAATCGTCCTCTTATTGTTTACAGCAAGGCCTGTCTAAGCGCTCACCTTGATGAGTGTTCTTTGCGCTAGGGGTGACGCACGAATAGGTCAGAAGGCGCACACGAATTGAGAGTTGTTCAACCGCACCAAGGTCATTCGTTAGAGGCAGATGGAGGTTTTGTGTGACAAGTTCCCGTGTGGCCGCACTTTAACTCGGCTCTTGTTTTGCCCTCTGTGACGACTCTAATTCTCCGCACACAATATTGTGCGTGCGCTCTTTCGAACCAGTTCGACGAGCTCTACGCAGTGCTTCCCAACGCTTGAGTCTAACCTGTGTGGATTATACTCTTGCTCCAATTCCCAGTTTTCGGCATATTTATTACCGAATTCCACTTGTGTAACTACATCAGACGGGTTTTTCGGAAAAGGTTGGTGTCATTCGGAAGAAGAAGTTGAGGGCTCCCAAACGACGTGGCAACTATCCCTGCAAGTTGCAGCATAACCAAGTTACAGCCTTTTTGCTCCAGTCAGCAACTGAGCAGCTCTAGGGGCGCTTATCAGCGCTCCACCTGCATGGTCGATTAAGGCAGGCCGATTAACACACGCTGCCGCTTTGTGTGGGTGTGTGTGTTCAACTGCGAGTCGATTGATCGCTGAACCCGACAGTCCGCAGGTTACGACCTCCAAATGAAACGAACGGGACTGTGCGTCAAAATGTTAGGTACAGGTGTTCAGTTAGACCGCATCCATGTGTCGTCCGTAATTTTGTCAAGCGCGATCGATACTGTCCTCATAGGCCTTATCCAGAGATTGCGTTGCCCCAAACGTAACAATCGCTTTTTAAACAGTTAACTGCCAAATAATCGCAAGCTTGAACATGCACCGTGTACAACGCGTTCTAATCTCACTTAAAGTTCTCTACCCAAATAATGAGAACAACGAGACCGTTTGGTGAGCAATGGCTTTCAATGATTCATCATCAGACCAGTAACATCATATAAGGGCTAAAAGAAGAAAGAGTAAAATCGAACAGTTAGTACAAGTAACAGACAACAACTCGAAACCAGTTAATTACATGTTGCGCTTTGACCTCAAGCCCTTGATCTTAGTATCCCCTGTTTTCGCAAGCAAGGGAGGCTGTAGAGCCTGGACTAGCTTCTTTTGCGAGTATAAGGACGGTTGAAATAATCGAATGCAAATTGCTTCAGCCGTTGCAAGTGTACGTAAGTGTTGAGCTTTCGATCGGTGCGGTGGAACCTTGTATACAACTCTAAAGGCACACTTTAAATTCATCTGATGCCCATTGTCGACAATATGAGCCAGAATGGAATTGCTAATGACCCCGGTGCCACCATGATACAAACGACGTGGGCAATCTTCAATCACGCGTTTGGACAAGTGGCGCGCCGTTCGACCGATATAGGTTGCACCACAGGCGCACTAATAAATAACAAATGAGGCGGTCAGCATGGGCAACCTAACCTTTTCTCGTGAACTGACGAGTGAGTCCTTCAAAAACAAACACCGTTTATTAGTGGATTAGAAAGAAACGTTCTCTGATTCTCGTATTAAATTTCTTCTTTAGTATCTAGTAGTTACAGGTATATTACCTTTATCTGAACTGTGCAAATGATGGCTTATGATGCTGTGAAAAAAAAACAAAGTTTCGCTTCATTCTCCGAAACCAGACTGGGTCAAGTCCATGCTTACCACAAGGCTCTTTCTACGTCAGCTTTTCCGTGTATCTTCGCTAAACCCGCTCAAGAGCATGATGGTCAGGTTTTGACAGATTCCATTGGACTAATGGACAATATTCCGTGCATTTGCTTTATGAAGCCAGATGTGAGATTCCGCGAGATATAAATGATAGCGCTCGCATCCCTTCGTCTTCCTGGCCATCGAAACTTGAAAGTCACAATGTTCAGAAAAGTCGTAGGTAGCAGGATATCGCACGACCAAATCGGGAACTATCCTGCATTGTGTGATGTATGTGCCCTGAAGAAATAGACTCTCTGGCAGTACTTGGTATTTGTAATTTTTTATCGGTAAATGACATCTGCCACAGTTGGCACCAAGATTTAACTGCGGATTAGTTATCCTGAATGAGGCGTACGGCATCCTGAGTACTTGCACTTTTTTGTGAGTTGACGACTTTAATGTCATCGGCAAAAAGAAAGGCAGCATCGTGCCTTATTCTCTTGAATACATCGTTTACGTAGATGAGAGACAGAAGTGGTCATAGAACACTCGCTTGAACTACTCGACTGCTGACCGCTTTCGGTTCAGTGAAATTGTCACCGATGCGCACCACCTTCTGTCTACCAATTAGATATGAGGACAACTAAAAAACATTATCTCACCAATACTTATTGCCTTCGACCTTTTGTGTAACTGCTGAGGCACATTGTTAAAAACCTTTTACTTGTTTAGCAACCGGATTATAACATTGTTTCCGTAGTTTATAACTGCCGTTGTTTATTTTAACTGGTGTTTCTAGAATGCTGCACAGGAATGACCTTACGAAAAACCTTGCTTCGACTTACTGGTAATATTTTCCTTCTTCAGGAAGACAAACATTTCACCTTCCAGTATTCCTCCCATTATTCTGGATGCGATAGGTGTGTGATTGATGTGGCGGAAAATCATAACCTAATGTGTGGCTCAATTTTTGTGCCGCAGGATGGCAACAAAAGTCTCCCAATGAGTTACATATACTGCATTGGAAAAAGAAGCGTAAAGATGTGGAGGGTTTCAGTGTTGCTTCCTCCCATACCTGCACTCCAGGACCAATAGTTTTGTCTTGCTTTGGACTTGTCAATTTGTGCTCGTGAAGCTCAGTGATCATGGCGATAGCCGCTTAGCCCTGTGCGCAGAGTTGCAATCCCAATTCAGGCTATCTACCTGATGAGTCTAAATCAGGACGAAACCGTCGGTCGTGGCGCGCTGAATGCGCGAGAGCAACACGGAAACACTCCACCGGGCCGAATACGGTCTCAGTGATCGGAATGGCGGAATTTGACTTCAAAGTTAACCCGTGCCACAATTGAGGTTGCGTGTCGCTTTCCAAGACACACGGCGACTGCTCCAAAACCCGGCCATCAATGGTAAGGATGTTGAGCAAAGCAGAGGTAACTCGCTTCTACTACGTTTTAATAAACAGAGAAGGATTCCGTCAGGTCCTACGTAAGTGGAGGAATATAAGCGAGAGACTTGATCAGTGCTTTTTGCAATTGCATATCCCACTTTGCATAGACGTTCACCGGTGTACACGAGAACAAACACTAGTATGTTCGAGAATTCACTAACCATTGATTCGGCAAAGAAAGCACTGGAAGCTCAACACGTCACCTAGTACACTAAAGTATGTTCCATCAGGCATTATGACGACGCGAATCTTGGACACAAAATGGATTAACTAGTTCAGTTGTCTAATCCCGTTCAAATCTTTATACTCTTATAACATGAGAAGCCTGTCATAGTGATACTTCGATTCTTCGAAGCTAATTGACTGCTGGAGTGATAGTGCAGTCTGCAGTTAGCCTGAATTGCCGCCGTATCTTATGAATCTCACATACGACCTTTGATAGTTTGATACCAGGTTTCTGTTTTGTTTCTGGGTACATTGAAGTGGAACTACTGAATCGATGCAGAAACCAATTATAAAACATAATTGATGCTTGCTGAGGATATAGCGAGTGAAAGAAGCTGTCCCAATTCACCGAAAGAACCACGTCCTTGAACAAGTTCCAGTTGATGGAATTAGACAAAGGATATGATGTTGGCCATGCGTAGTTTTGAGTAGCGTTTGACTACTCCATGATAGCTCCCAGGAAATTCAGCAAGAACAGTAATATTAATAGCAGGAATGCTCAACGAAAAAGTGTGAGCCAGAGTTGGAGGTGGTTCAGTGTTGCTCATCCCAACCCTGACACCACATAACCAGTTTCGTCCTGGTTTGGACTCATCAGATGGAGATAGCCTGAGCGGAGGTGAACCTTGAGGCCTAGGAGTGAAAGGCTGACGCCTTGATCATTGAGCAACGCTTGGCACAGCGGTGAGGTTTTCAAAGTTGCATTTGGTGAACCCGCTGAGATCCAGAGTATTTTCACCTCTGGTAGATTGGGAGATGTTGTTGCCAGTCAATCATTTGAACGCATGATTTTGGATTCCCAGAGGGACAGTTCCGACGGACTATGTAATTGGTGGCATATTGAAATTACCACCGATGATATTATGTTTAAACGGCAGACTTGTGGCGCATTTAAATGCAAGGGTCAAAAGTCTTAGGTCCTATTGACTACAGTTTGGTTCTCTGTACATCCTACAAATAGTTGCGGTTAACTAACAGATTGGAAGCCAGAGGGATTCTTGGACGTCAGTCAGCACTGCGTTCTCAAACGTTGCTGCCGAGAGCGGTTTTTCCACATAAAGTACGTAGTCTCCATCTCGACCGCAATCCTGATTTCTCCTAAATTTGTCGTATCCGAAGGTCGGTACTTGAGTACCATACATGTCATCATGGCACTAAAATTCTGTTATAAATATGCTGAAAGGATTAGTCACCAAAACATATGAACTTAAAACGGGGAGAGCGAAATCTAATCAAAAATAGCGGGATAATTTTGTGAAATCAAGAAGATTGGCTATGTCACCTAATACAATTTGGAATCTCAAGCACCGTATCTGGGCCTAGGTTAAATGTGTTGAAACAAGGCGTATATTTTCCCCTTTGTCGAAAAATGTTAGAGGTAGCCAGCAACAGGGGAGAGGATTGTAGCTGAGTATCCTCCTCTAGAAAATGGTTTTGCGGAAATGGGTCCATGGTTAATATAATAGCTCTTGGGAGCGATAGCATTAAAAGTAGGACGTCTTGCGAATTTGCTTGCGTATGTCGGTTTGGAAGGTTGTCATCTGCATCATGACTTTGACAGATTTTTGACACAAAGGTCTTTGACAGAAGTCAATGGGCAGCTGCCTTTTTCCTCACTCAATATACTCTGCTTACCTGCATTGGAGCCACAAGGCTTCACTATAAGCCGTGGAGGCACACAAGTGTCAATCCATACACCATGAGGAGTATACACTTTGTGACTCATAAGTGGGACCGGGTACTGATGATACCCAAGTACATCGTGTGCAAGGTGGGAAAATGGTGGAATGCTTTCTATACCTTTATTACTGTGACCAATGGATGGTTGTTTTTCCAAGCAAAACGATTACCCAAATTCCACCAATATAGCATTTGATAACTCTACATCAACCCTCCTGTTACGACCTATAACGTGTGGATGAGCCAATCGATGTCTTTGATGACCCTAGATACTGACCAGATAAGACTGGGCGGGAAACGGCACGTCGATGTTTGCGAAAGTGGCCTATCCTTGCATTTGGGAAACAGTGATTAATGCAGTTGGTATTCCCACCACTTCGTATGGAGGAAATATCATTGGCAATGCATGTATGACTGCTTGACCAGCTTTTCCGAAAGGAAGCACCATCAGCATCTTTGGCTCTGTGGCTTGTAGTCATTTTTAGTTGTGATCGGCATATCAAGCTTAGTCGTGTAACTGTTGCCTGGTGGACATCTTCCATGGAGCACTTGTGTACCTGACGTTGTCTTTATCGCCAGTGTGGCGGAATTGGGCTTTCTCCCAGACGCAGCAACTAATGGACTAGACTGGGACGAATCTTGATGTGATCTGTCAAGATTTTTGGTATTCAACGCGTCATTTTCTTTACCTACAACAAGCGGAGTATTGCTCTCGAAAATATTGTGGCCGCTAACCGAAGCACTGTTATCCGTAAATCACTCTTTCCATGACGCAATTGCCAACTCAATTTCAAGGCTACCCATATTACCCAATTATAACGAATGCGGTCCAAGGGTGCTGAAAGTCTTGCTCTATTCTAAACAAATGGTTAAAATGGTTTTCGGAATCTGACACAAATTACGCATCAAACTACCATCGGAGATGCGTCAAAACGCCGTCGAAGCCAGGCCAAAATAGGCTGAGGGAACACAAAACCACCGGAGCACAACGAAACCTCCTAGTCTTCCGAGGTGGAAGAAACAGTCAATCCACTGCAACTTTCTTCTGAAAGATTAGGTAGTGGATGCTCTTTGCAACAACCCGAACCGACCCCGTGGGGTAGGTAACAAATACATCAGAAAACCATTGTTAACCAGCGCCACAAGGGTTGGCGCATTTTCGCAGAAAACGTTTATACGATTAGATAGGCTTATGTTATCCAAAGCTTTCAATTGTTTCTATGCAAACGCAGGAAATTGGCCGAGCTTCGATCGCATCAAGCCAGTGTGTTGGGACCTCATCATGATATCCGAGACATGGCCGAACGACGAAATTAGGGACGCCGAAGTCGAACTACCTGGCATGTCACTCTTGCGAAACGACCGACCCCCTTAGGAGTGGCGGCGTAGTACTTTACTAGCGTTCCGACCTACCCACCGCGTAAAGGACCCTGAGGTTCACATTGTGGAGACCTTATTGTGCTGCCTACACACAATAATAGGGCAATATATGTTCAGTGGTCAATATATACCACCCACCGATGTCTACTGTGGAAATGAAATAGGCTCTAGTCTCATTTATTAAGAACCAACTGACAAAATCTTACAGCCACATTTTCCTAGTATGGACTTCAACCTGCATGCCCTAGGAAGCCCGGTGAGCAATTCACGGCGAAACTGCAAGAACTAATCGCCGGTCCACCGCCGTACAGCCATGTCACTTCTCAAGGGAGGAAACAACTGGCCATCTTGGACTTCGTTTTTACCAAAGACCAAGTATTGCTCGCCATGGTGACAGCATGCGCTCCTTTGGACCATGATGCAATCACACGATCCTGTGACAGTAGTGTTTCGCCACATATGCTACGCAGAATGGGTTAAAGAAGTACCGAGGTATTTCGAGTTGTAACCAATAACTAGCACCTCTTCGTCCTCATCGATGCAACAAGCTGGTCTTTCGCATCAGAATGGTCCCCTGAGGTGATCTGCTGTGAATTGGTCAACAGATTCAACTATCTTGTGGCAAGCATATAAGAAACGAAAATCCACCGTTAAACAAAGATGGTCGTTTCTAAATACGCGGAAATGCCTGGCAATGAGGGACGGCATAGCCCGTCCACACAGCCTCGCCCAGCAAGGACACCTGGGGTGTCTACACAACGCAAAGAAACCACTGTGTCTGACTCGTCCGGGAGGAAATAGTAAAGAAGCAACATGATCTTGTAGTGGAATCTTGCTACGCCGACACATAAAGAAATTTCGTGGGGTTAAATGCAGAGTTCCTGCTTTACAGATGGCATGCGGGTTTGCAGAAACGACAAAAGAGGAGGCCAACGACCTTGCAAAACAATTTGACCGTAGCTCCTAAAGTTCACACTCCTTTTACATCCGGCCTACGTAGGTCATGCCTTAACCACATATCTTACAACCATAGCTGTACTAAGACGACGGATGTCTTTGCGCCATTGCAGCTCCCCTGATGCATACGACATTTCACCCAATGGCATTGAAAGGTGCTGCCATGAGTTTGGCTAAACCGTTAGCAATGTTCTTTCAGAGATGTCTTAAGGAGATTCATGTCCCTACGATGTGGAAGCACGGGATCCTTACTCTGGTCTACAACTGAGTTTGTCATACAGAACCAGCGAATTATCGCCTGATAACACTCCTTCCGGTGATCTCTATGATCTTAGAGTGCATATTAGCTGTGGCGCTGATGGGGTATCTGGCGAGTAAATAACACTCATTCCGGAGCAGCATGGAGTTCGCCGAAATCGGTGCCGTATTACTAACCAGGTCATCGCTTGTGAATACTGGTCGGGATTTGTGAATGCTGGTATAGGAATACATGCCGGCTATCTGAAGTGCTCAAAGAGGTTCGACCGTCTGGACTATGGCATTCTATTGCACAAACTCCAGAATTCTTTTTGGTAAACTCTCGTCAGGCTCAAACGTTTAGGTAGCGCTGATTTAAGACTGAGAAGAGTCAACTCGGACTGGATTGATTTCTAGCCTATCTGAAAGATCGAACTCGATATCTTGAGACAAGATGATATGCTAAGTATACTAAAAGAACATGTATATACAAACCTCAGTATTCCGAGGTAGATAAATAACTACGTAACCGTGTCTGTTAGCCGCAGTTGTAGTATTGGCTATATGATTTAATTTTGCACACAATTCTGACTTCAGTTAGTGGATGTAGATAGTCTCTACAATGGAAAAGAGTTGCTTGCGGAATATTTGTGGGAAGCGTTCAGACATCGAGTAGATGACTTTAACATCATTGTCGCAATCTGGATGGTCACAGTCAACGAGGAGCGACACGACTGAGCTGTTTGAGGACCACAATTCGCTTTTGTAAAATCCTTCCGGGATGTTCTCATGAATCCTCTGTGATACGCACCTCGTAGCGTGACGCAAGTATTGTGCACCACAAGAGCAGGAGTATTGATAAACGAACATTGAATAGGTCAACGCGTCAGCCTAGCTTGTATGGTTTTGCAAGCAATGGCTTGTTGTGATAGACAATCCTCAAGTAGGTCGCAAAATTTGTTTTCTCAACAGCATCTCTCTGGCGTCGGCATATCAGCCATATATTCGCCCTTAAGTGGCGAATGCATGAGAAGTCATTACTTAGAAGCAGTGCTTTTGGGTGGCTTTCGATTGCATTCCTTTAAATACTTCATAATAAATTTATCAGGGAAACGATTTTCCTTACGGGCGTCACGGATTAACTGTAGTTCTTCGCTGACGGTATCTGGTGTATAAAAACTACGCGCCCTGAGGGCAAAAGATATGATTAAACTCCCCTTATGCTGTAAAGGTACCATACTATGGCAGTTAGTGTCCTGTCCTCCCATGTATATTTTCCATGTACCTTAAGGCGCTGTTTCTAAGAAGGAGAGTTGCATACATTTGCCATTTAAGGGCAATTTCGCGGCTCATACTTCGATGTTATTCAGCTTCCCAGAATGACTTCAAACTCATTTCGCTGCCTGAACGCTTCTCACAAATATTCCGCAAGCAACTCTTTTCCATTGTAGAGGCTATCTACATCCACTAACTGTAGCCGGAATTGCGTGCGATATAGATTCATACGGCCGACACTACAACTGCGGCTAACAGACACGGTTACGTAGTTATTTGGTGGTTACCTTATCTATCTACCTCGGAATACTGAGGTTTGTATATACATGTTCTTTTAGTATACTTAGCATATCATCTTGTCTCAAGATATCGGGTTCGGTCGTTCAGATAGGCTAGAAATCAATCCAGTCCGAGTTGACTCTTCTCAGTCTTAAATCAGCGCTACCTAAACGTTTGAGCCTGACGAGAGTTTACCGAAAAGCATTCTTTACCCTGAACAGATTTCTGATATTGATTCATGTTAATAAAATGGGACTATTTACTCAGCTGAAGAAGGACACTCATCGCGATTCGACGATGTAAACTGAGCAATAAGATTACATGTCGCATGCAGTGAAAAGTACTTGCTGAGGAGTGTTCAATCCTAGCTTATCTGATAAATTTTAGACTGCAGCAGTTCCTGAACGCCATACGCGATTTTGTACCTCGGTTGAAGCTGAGTCTTTTAGCTGAATGCACTGCGTGTGGTGCATTTTCGCTAACTTCGAGGGCCATTCTGATAAGGCGGTCAGACAATGCAGAGGTTGCACACGTTATTTCACTTACGGAGAACATTTAGGCTTCTTAAACAGCTAAGCCAGAAGCCCAAAGCAGTATCCCACAACTGACACTCTACCAGGGTATGTACTTTCTTGCTGCTTCCAGCAGTAATACGCGACTGCTTGAATTCCTCTCTATGTTTCCGAACTCAGGTGGACGTAAACTGGCTTGGGAAACTTCTATCCACATCTACCGCGTATGTACAGAGGACATGAGAATGAAAACAGAGCTACAGGCAGTTTGAGAATAGAGGTCCAGCGACATCCCTGTTTGTTGCGTCATTGTTACTGTCTTGAAGATTCATACTGAAGTTATTGTAGATAGTATACAATGTCTTCCAAATGCTTGGATTGCTTTAAAGCTGTTACCGCTCGATCGAAGGCTGTTCAGTGTTCTTTCTGTGAAGGGTGGCTGCACGTTGCGTGTTGTAAAATCGGTGCCGATCTGTACGATCAACTGCAGAGGACCACTTCCTCAGTCGTCGTCTTTATTTGTGACCCATGTCGCGCTGGACTGAGTGTCAATCGCGTTTCGAATGGCCTACCTCCAATCAGTCCAAGTCCCTCATGTTTGCATTCTGTGCAAAAGCAGAAACATCCTCTGCTGCCCCCCAACGACAAGTATATCCTGGCCGGTCGGACTCCAGCGAAGAAGGCAGGTACCGATACTGCACCACTTGATGGACTGCCTGCACCGAACCCGCGTTTCTCTTCTGCTCAAACCGAAGCAATCAGCGCTACTGCCTCCTTGGCATTCCCATGCCTCTCATCACTAACTTCTGGTCCCGTTACCCCCACTGGTAAGCCGACGGACGTTGACCACGGTAAAGCCCCAAATACCAAGACTTATGCATCTGTAGCGAAGGATTGTGCGCCACTGTCCTCGCCAGTACGAGTGGCTGAAAGTAAGGGCAAGACTGATGTCAAGGTGAAAAGCAAACCATTGTCTTCACAATCGCAGTTGAAGCTAGTTCTGGATAGAGTCGGTCAGCTGGAAAAACTGCTTAAGGAGGGTCCACCTCCCTACAAATCGCAGATCCCTGTTAACAACAAATCACCCTCTCGTGGCCGTTGTCTAATCATCGTAAATGCTCCTGAATCGTCCAAAACCACTCCAGCTGAAAGGATTATGGATGATCAAGAGTTTCTAAAACGCATGATCTCCTTACTGCTCGATGAAGGTGAGCCAGGAATCAACATCGTCTCGGCTTTCCGCCTTGGAAAGAAACAGGAGGACTCCTCTAAGGTCCGTCCCTTGAAGATTGTATGTCAAAACGATGATGAAGTCCATCGCATTCTCCGACGAGCTCCGCGTCTTAAAGGAGAACCATTTTTCGTACTACGAGACCTCTCTCCGGAGGACCGAGTAAAAATGAAGAAAGCGGTTGATGAACTCAAATGTCGTCGTGATAACGGTGAGACGGACCTACATATCGTGGATTTTCGCGTGGTTCGAAAAACACCAAGAACTCGTTGGAGGCCACTCCTTGTAATGCCCGGGCGTTAGAGTTGAAGAATGGACTGCGCGTAATTTCTTCCAATGTGCGCAGTCTCAGAAACAAACTAGACGAAGTTCAGCTTTTTGCCTCCATGAATCGGCCGGATCTTATAGCTTTCACCGAAACCTGGTTGTCCTCGGATATCCTGGACTCGGAGGTGCAGATCCCTGGATACCACCTTTACCGGGCAGACCGCCATGGAGGAAGACCTGGGGGCGGCGTGATACTTTACTGGAAGACGGACTTCAAGGCCCATCTGGTTGAAGCTACCTGTGGCAGCGAAGGCGACTTCGAAACTCTCTGGTGCCGTGTTCATGACGGATGCAGATCTCTCATGGTTGGTGTAGTCTACAGGGCCCCATTGGGTTCCGGAGCTTGTCTGCTGGACGCGATCAAAATGCATGGTGGAGGCAAGGACTGTTTATTACTGGGTGACTTTAATGCCCCGGGTATCGACTGGGACCAACTGCATTGTGTTCCCGCTTCAAACGCTTTTGATTTCGCTCTTTTAGAGACGGTTATCGAATGTAACTTATTCCAACATGTCACAACGCCCACTCGTATAATTGCAGGACAAACACCCCATATCCTTGACCTTGTACTCTCACCGGCACAATCAGATGTCACCGACCTAGCCGTTCTTCAGCCCATTGGTAAAAGCGATCACTGTGTCATTACATTTCTCTGGACTCGACGACTTACTCTCCACAACCAAGGTCGCCTCCGCAGAAATTTCTGGCGTGTTGATCCCCAACGCTTACAAACGGCTGCCAGTAGTGTGGACTGGAGTATGCCCGAACCCCTGGATTTGGACGATGAGTGGAACCTCTTGCACTCCAAAATGATTTCGCTCGTTGAGCAGGTCGTTCCTGTCTACAAAAGACCTTTTGCCAGAGGTCCTCCATGGATTGATCGAGAACTGAGGTGCCTAATGAACAAAAGACGGAAACTGTGGGTCCGATTCAAGCTCACGCAATCCGGGTCTGACTATTCGGAATATAAAATGGCCAGGAATATCTGCAACTTGAAAAAACGAGAGAAACGGCAAAAGTACGAACTCGGTTTGGCTTTGCAATCCAAGACAACTCCCAAGGCACTCTTCTCTTACCTGAAGAGAAGTACCAGAGCAGGCAGTGGTATTCCTGCTCTGTATTCCTTGGCTCATGTGGGTTTACTTGACGATGATGCTGCGAAAGCCAGTCTCCTGGCCATGCAATATTCGTCTGTTTACTCGATGGAGACGCCATTTCCCAGTGACGCGATGCCAATACTCCCTTCTTCGTTTGAGCATGTAGAAATGAGCGCTGATGTCGTTGCCAAAGGCATTCGTGCATTAGATCCGAACTCCTCGCCGGGTCCTGATGGGTTGCATCCGCTGTTCCTCAGGACTGTGGCCGATTACATTGCCGCTCCTGTTTGCCGGGTATTTCGACATTCCCTTGAAGTTGGACGGCTCCCGATCGCTTGGAAAGTGGGGATTGTTAAACCCATACACAAAGGAGGGGATCGTCAAAACCCTGCCAATTATCGACCCATCTGTTTAACGTCAATATTGTGCAAGGTAATGGAGAGGATTCTCAAGCGGGCACTTCTTCTCCACCTCGAGAACCTAAACGTCATCTCTTGTGCGCAGCATGGTTTTCGGCGGGCGCGCTCCTGTTCTTCGAATCTGCTGGTGGCCCGTGAAAGATGGGCGACATCATTAGACGCTGGGAAACGTCTGGATGTTATTTTTGTCGACTTCAGCAAGGCCTTTGATAAGGTTCCTCATGAAAGACTCCTCTATAAACTACGATTAATCGGTGTTTCTGGGAACGTTCTCTCTTGGATCGCCGATTTTTTGGATGACCGGACAATGCGAGTCGACGTGAACGAGACTTACTCCGCTCCTGTGCTCATGACTAGCGGTGTCCCTCAGGGATCGGTACTGGGCCCAGAACTTTTCAAGATCTTCATCAATGACCTCCCGGGGGAACTTCAGTCGGACTGCTTGATTTACGCTGATGACTTGAAATTGTGGATGGAGGTATCCTGTCTTGACGAGGCGGACCGATTACAGGCTACACTTGATACGTTACATGAGTGGTCAGTCAAATGGCGATTGCCCATAAATCGCGATAAGTGCTCGGTCCTCCCCATTGGTGCTTCTGAGCCTTTCGGGACGTATCACATTGGTGGGGCGTTGCTCAGAACCTCAATCCTTGAAAAAGACCTCGGCGTGTTGGTGTCATCTGATCTACGGACTACACAGGACACGTTACGAAGGGTTGCTGCTGCCAACAGGATGTCCCATGCCATACGACGAGCCTTCTCGCGTTTGTCTCCGGATATCTTCCGACTATTGTTTACTTCCCATGTCCGCCCCATTCTCGAATACGGATTACCTGCCGTCTTCCCTCTCACCAAGTTCGAATGTGACCTCATTGAGAAGGTCCAACGGCGTGGATCGAAACACATCTTGGAGTTACGGGACTTGCCTTATCCCCTGAGACTTCAGCGGATGAATCTGTTCACCCTGGATTATCGCCGACGTCGCGGTGACCTGATTTTCACCAGGCGCATCCTGAGAGGAGAGATGGGGACGGAGTTGCAGGCGTGCTTTCAATCCAATCCAAACAGTTCAACTCGAGGCCACAACTGGAAACTGTTTAAACCCAGAAGACTCCGGATTCATCCTGCTCTCGCTCTATCAACTCGCGTAGTCAACGATTGGAATAACTTGCCGAAGCATGTGGTCGATGCTCAGACTGAGGAATGTTTCAAGCGAATGTTAGACTCTTATCTTTTGAGTACGATGGGCCCTTGCAGCTTCCAGTGCAGCTGTCAAGGTCCCTTGTGGATTACCGCATAACATCGAATCGCGGCCTCCACACAATGACCGGGAAGCGATGGAGCTGACAAAGGATTTCTCCTTCTGCTCTCTACAATCCTATGAACCTATGAACCTAAGGAAACCTGACGCGTTCTCTCTAAACTGGACACGTCTAATCGGCACGCTGTGTAGGAGCTCAAGCGTCCATAACACTGCGCGTAAGCTGTCACAGTTGTCGCTCTGCCCCTTTTGCCGGGCCGCATGTGAAATGAAGACTCGACAGCAAACAGAATCATCTGACGGCTACGCTGTCGAGGAGACAGCAGAACTTATTGTCGAAAGTACACAATAACCTGACTCTGATACGATTGCGGACTGAAAGGCAAACCACTAACGGAGGTCAGCGTGAGGACAACAAGCTCTGACCTCACCAGTGTAGGGCAAGGCTGGCCACAGCACATACAGCAGTCAGGTTATGACTAGGCGAAGTGATGAAATTCTTGCCATTTGTTTATCGGATCACTGGCTGGGAGCTGGATCGCAAACAAATCCCACCGTCAGCAAGTTACCCTCATTCCGAATCCTGTTAACTGCCCGTTAATCAGCGAGTGCTTATTTTTCGTCTGTATGGTGAGTGCGGGTGAGGAAGTTTGAGAAAACTGAGAGCGTTTGCGAAGCAAATAAGACAGGGTTGCCTCGCATCACCACGGATGACTTTCCTGCTTGTGGTTATTCGTGAGGTGTCCAGAAGCTGCGATCTGAGAATTCGTAAACGAGCCCAACATTGTGACACGCCCAGATATGCTGTCCATAAGATTTTGAGGGAAAAGAAATTCCGGAAGTGTGGCGTCCGTCAAGTGCAGATTTTAAACCCATGTGATTCGCAAAAGTTGCTTAATTTTGTCGCAGATTTTAAATGACCTGAGCATGCATTCGAATCATTTTATCGATGAGGCTGTTTTCCTTTTGCACGGTGCGGAGAAGCAACAATGTTGGGCAACTTGTAATCCACGCCGATGCAGAGCTTCACGCACACAGCGTGGCTCAATATTCCTGGTATGGGCTGGGTTAACTGGCCAAAAAATCGTGAAGCACTTTTGTTTTCCGGTAATGCGACTGGTAGGTCTTCGTTTTGCAGTACTAATGCCTTACGCTTTCTAGCATCCTCGTACAAGGAATTACTGCAAAATTTTCTCAATCCGGAACTGGAAGCCGCTTTCGGCCTTGTTAAGTTGTGTATGTCTGTCGCATTGCTTATAGGTGCGACTCCTTTCCATAGGTGCCAGTACATCAGCGCACGCAGTAAGGTTGTTGACAAATTCACTGGCAGCCATTGTCGGGTTTTTGGTTCAGAATGATGGCTCCCAATTCATAGTGCAGATAACTTCCTTAAATGCATTCCAGTAAATTCGGTGAATGTTATGAGTGGGTTTCATTCTTGTACTTGGGTGGCCTAGTTCGTTCAATGTTCATGATACAAAACGCCATGTTGTGCTTGTAACCCGGTAATGGACTGTCAGTGAGTACACAAGTGGAATGGGTCCTGATGGTGGATGGTAAATTTAGGGTATTGGCATTTGCGATAGGGGCTCTGAGATATAGATGCAGCCATTGAAGTGGATAGAGTAGAACATTTCGTCTATTCCCGTTTAGACTGTAGGTCCAGGGAGTAGTTTTTTAACTTGTGTTGCATTGAAATCTTCTCACATAAGTTTGGACTTGTAGGTAGTGAGTGAACCTGTGTAGATAGCATCCATTTGCTTCTATGTTTCACGGTGGGTTGCTTGGGGTGGCCGGTAGATGCAATCAATTACAAACTGCCAACAAATGGTAAAAAAGTTCGCAATCTAAAGTTTGTAAGGTAGTGAAATGCTTATGCATATCGAGATATATACTTACAACGGACTTTTCCGCATCTGCAGCCATTGTGTTTAAGAACGTTCAATTGGAAGTCGCACCTAACCAGGCCTGTAGAAAACCACGTTATGCATAATTGATTAGATATTCCGAGAATATGAAACCTGTCCTCTCTGTTTCACCATTCGCTGTTGTTCCAGACAATCCAAGTCTGTAGAAAGTAGAAGTCACGATTAAAATTCACGCACAATAATATGCCTCGACGGGGAGTCGAACCCCGGTCCACGAATTTCCGGTCCGCTGCTCTACCACCTGAGCTACCGAGGGCTGACGATTAGGTGCACAAATTTTAACACATGACTTCTGCTTTAAGAAGAGGCAACCAGTATGTTGCTCGTTTGCGACGGATACGCCTGCGCTTAAAGAGGGACCATAGATGGTTTGAGCTTCATCACCCACAGTGCCACCCGCATACGCATATTCAGTGGAAACCAGAAGGAATAAGACCGGGATGCATGTGGGTGGGAGCCACGTTGTCTCAAAGGCGCCGGTCCACCCTCCTTCACACACGCACGCTGTAGTTGAGGAATCAAGCGCACACAAAGCGCTGGCTAGACCGTAGTCCGCTCCACACTGTGTGCATGGAACCACACTTCGAGTATAGCACGGCCACGTGGACCGTACACCCCGTCCCTTCCAGCAATGACCAACTGTCCTGGAACCAGTATGGACAAGGTAGTGGGTAATAAACAGGTAGGCACCTTGTCAACATGCACATCAAGTGCAGCCACACCGTGGATGTCAAGTAACAGCCAATCACTTGAAATGACAGTAGCAAAAAGCTCTATCGAGTAAAGCATGCGGAAATTTTGACATTTGTCTACGCTAATTAAGCATACGTAATAAATTGATTATTAACAAACGCGCGCCAATTGCAAGATGTCATAAGTATATGTTTAAATGTCACAAACGACAACAAGGTGACGAAAAGCACCATTAGCTTAAACTAGTTGTCCATATTTATAGATTATTTAGGTAGAGGTAAAAATGAGGTAACAAAGAGGATTAAGACAAGATGGCAAACCCACACCTTGAAATAAAACAACTCAACACGCAAGCACGCCATTAATATATCGAATGCAACGTGCTTACAAACTCTGCGCCGGTTCTGCTTACGTTCTTAGTAGGATCGGTCGTCGGTTCGATGCTGGTGCCGGGTGGCCTCACTCGTGGATCACTAAGCCTGCCTGACTCAGGCACTCGCGACCGCATGTGACACGACATCATGTGCTCGACGTCGATGGAGTAGTACCCATCGGCGACTGCCGCTTCTGACATTACCGCTTCTTCTCTGCATTCATGAGGTCTTTCTCCTGCATCTCGACAACTGCCTTCGTGATCAGATCGCGCCATGCACCCCAAATCAACTGCCTTTAATTCATGTGATCCGCAACCATGATGAGAACGTGAGAGGCTCACTTTGATCATGTCCTGCTAACGAAGCTTCGGTTTCCCCACATGCCGCTTCCGTACACTCAGCTAACTATAGAATAGCTGCTCCGCTATCCGCACCGAAACCATACGTCACACAGATCGAGCTACATGAATTGTCTCCGCAGAAGTATGCAGTCAACTGTATACTACCCACTTTGGCGAAGCACCTCCGGGTCTGCAACTCTGTCGCAACAACCCATGCGCTGAACCCGTCGCAGACAGCGTTGATGAAACCGCTCGAGATACCGCACATCCCGCCAGGACATCGTCCACGTTTCCCTGCCGTATGGAAGAAAGAACAGCACCATGGATTTGTAGATCATCAGCTTCATGCCAACGGTAAGCTGACGGTTTTTCCCCCCTGTATACTCCGGCTTCCGTATGCCGTTGCTGTCTTCGATACGGGGATACGAAGCTCTGTGTGTACTTGCTGGTCAGTCGAAAACACACCCCTCTTGGTATCACTAGCAAGAGGGGTTTCCAATACTTCAGCACCAATGCTGATTCGTGGCACTATTGCAGATGGCACCGCCGGTGAAGGCTGAAAGCGACAGATCCTTTTGCTTGTGTTGATGTTGAGCCCGAATGTGGCCGCTGTCGAGGAGACGGCCGAAATCATGTGCTGCAACTCATCCGCGCTGTGTGCAAAAACGCACGGTCGTCAACGAACAGCAACAGACGCATAGTTGTTTCACATACTAGAGTTCTTGCACCGAAACGTCGGATGTTCAACAGCCTTCCCATCAATACCGTAATTCACACAAATATCGTAAGCGAGCCGGGTCTCGCTGAGTGCCGCAATATCCATGCTGTAGATCGCCAGTTTCATTGCGACTAGTGCGTTGTCTCTCCGGCGCTCACTCTAATTCCTGTCCAGTAGTGAGTACACGTTCCATCATCCGATGCTGAGTGCTTTGTGAGCAGGTGAATGATTGCATTGGTGGGCAATCGCACTCGCGGTGGCGGTTGTGCTTCCTAAATTTGATTAAGGGAGCCCGCTCGGAGAGTTCGGCTCAATAGCCTGACCCACAAGGCAGTGGGGAGCAGATCCATCTCGGGAATGTGATTGCAGAGAGAGATTGGGCTCTTCTTGAGGTCCGTTCCACGCAGCCTTTGATGTTCCGGAACTACTCATTTGTGTTTTGTGACTGTAGTACGCTACGCACCTGTGACCACGGCTAGACACAGGAGGTTTCTGGCGGGTTTGCACCAATTTGACCACGGGCCGCATAGCTTGAGGTGGGCAGTAACAAACCATTGAGCACCTGGAAGTGCCCTCCCACCGTCAGAGACAATGCTTGGCCCTCGTGCTCTACGCCAATCGAGCTGTGAGCTTATAACTCGTATACCTGTTGTCTCCTGTCATTAGGTTTTACGGGAAGATGGCCAAAGACCACTTCCTAACCGAAGCGGAAGTGGTTTGGACTAGGATATTGGCAGGGCGTCCACACCTGGCAGGAGAACGACTTGGATGCTCAGCCAAAGCATTCGATTAAATGTACACCCGAAAGGCAGTGGGTCTTGCACATGGTCAGTTCACTCACTAATGCGGATTAGTGTCCTGGTCCTTAGCTAGGAGAAGGACGTAACCTAACGCCCATACAGCGGTCGCCACGACAAGACGTCCACGATCTGAGCCCAACGATAGCAGCACTGGGTTGACCATCTGGCAGGGTCTAGCCAGCACCAGCCTCAAGACATCATTGGCTCTCCCGCCACACACACAGATATAGACGCAATAAGAAAACACGTTCAGGATCTATTTTTGGGTGAAGGAGTGATACTGACCGATCTCCAACTGTCCAGGATCACCACCATAGAGAGGCCTTTGTTAACAATATTTTGAACCAACACATCGTTTCAAAGCTAATTGTGAGGGTGCATCCGGACCACTAGCTTTGTTTGACTTTACTCTTTTGAGCTCCTTCTGTTCGTCGCTTCAGTCCAAGGGAGCGGCTGGACTTAAGCTAGTGAAAGAAAGCAAGGGGTTAAACTTAGTGAGGCGGAACTAAACTCTGAATTTAATTTGTCCACATTGACTTCACGGCTCTGGTGGCAAGCGCTCTTGCTACCAGAGCTACTTTTAAAACCTTCATGGATCACGATATTTATGGTTGCCTAGAACCACTTTGACATATAGTTGGCTTAACCTTTTTATCTCCGATTTATTTGCTGAGATTAAGCTCTGGACCCGACTAGCCATCTTGCACTCATAACTCCGTTCTTTCATCCTTTGAAGTCGCTTTAGTATTGGTGATAAAACTGTACCTACCCTTAAGTGTATCGTTTCAATAGGGTAACACATGTCAAACCAATATTTGATCTAGCCTGTAAGATGGTCACTGGAGCGACAGGTCCTCTTTGTGGAAGTGTGAAAAATCAGTTAAAGAAAACATCGTCTGGAGCTCTGTAATATATTCGTAGGAGCAATTTTATCATTAGATAATCTTGTAAGCATATCCACTCGTTGTGAAAAAATTAGGTATACTCTACTGTTGTCGGCCCGCATCCTAGTGGTAACCGGCTTGTCTCGTAATCTTGCGGCGCGGGTTCAAATCCGCGTACAGGTGGGCGTCCTCGCGGTATACACAGCCCGCGTGCCACAGGTGGTGGTCGCGCGGCATCGATGCACCATTACAGCGTACAGCTGACACATCATTTACCTTATTAGGTCTTGGAGTACCCGCCGCGTGTCTGGACTACGAAACGCAATCTCCATTGAGGATACAGTTTGCTCTAAAACTAATCCATGCCATTTGGATCACTAGGACCCCACCCGTGGTACAGAGTTTTGGAACATTCCGGTCTCTACTCGAGGCTTTCCACTAGATGGAGCAGAATATGATTGACGTTGAGACTCGTTCCGAAAAAAGAAACTTGTTTCAAGGTAAAAATAAAAAACTAGATCCGTAATCGGTATTGCAAAACAATATTCCAAGAAGAAAAGCAACAGCTGTCTTTGAAGTATGTGGGTCTGCTTAACACATCCTTAGTACTTTAAGGAAGATTGAGGTGACATTAAGAAGAGGAAGCTGGTGTGATGAACGAACGATATTGTTTTGTTGCGTGGTCTACTTGGTCGTTGCCTTGACACTCCCCTTTTAACTTTCGGGGTGCCATTCTTGTTCAATTGCAGAGGAAGGACTTAAACCAGAAGAGGATGTTTAACTGTGATGTTGCTTTCGTCCCCTTTCATCTTAAGTTGATTCCTCTTTATACAGCCTACGTGTTGTACGATTGAATCTCTGTCTGGGCCTCTAACCTTCACACTGCCCCGGATACTATAACCTGGCGACTCTACCAGGATTCATACCCCTAATGCCGAAGCCATCGAAACAGACTGGTGCAGTGGCCGATGAGAGATGAAAACCCAGCTAGGAGATAGCTGTTGACTTAGGCAATTCCATTTGAAGACTCGTTCTGCAGTCTCTCAAATCTCAGTATATCCCGTCACTGCCTGCTCCAGAGAAATTCTGTTCGGGGATGTCCTTTACCAGGTGAACCAAACAAACGAAGGCCTACATTCAACACTTTCCTGACGCGAAGCAGGGTTGTGTGCTATTGGGGCTTTTTTCCAGGGAGGCCTTTGTCATTGTGGTGGAGAGTGATGTAGCAGAAAAAGGGATAAGCACCACCACATTCGAACGCAAGAAACATCTGGTTTCAGTACTTCCTCTCACCTATTGGAGGCAAACATTCCACGCACTTTTCAACAACCGGGGGAAAGTGCGAGACATTTTCTACGGGATCTGAAGTGACTGGAAGGGCGCATATTTGCCGATGAACCACTTAAGATACAAGAAAAGCGCCTATTACAAGTGGATCGATGGGGGACTTACGCTATTCGTTCGGCTTGAGTTGCCGTTACATCCTTCTGACCGATGGGACACAGCTGTGGAACTGGTAGAACGGCTGGAACGTCTCGATGCGACTACCGGTGCTACGCCAACCTGCTACTGTGCAGTGAGAAGGCATTAAGGACCTTGACGTAAACCACCGGAAAGCATATCAGGTACATTAACGCATCACGGGTACTCTCGCCCCCAGAGATCAGACCAGCCGCATTTCCCAAGGTTCCGCCCATAACCACCGACATATAATAGTTATGATCCACCTCGCAACAACCGAAATTATTCAGGTAGGCGTAAACAAGTGAAACAAGATTTTATACCCGCGCTTATTTGTTCGCCATCTACCACTTCAGCACTAACGTCAAGACTTCAGCTTTCGGGGTCCCGTTGATAAAATGGATTGACACGGGTGCTTGCAAATTTGGATTTGATCAAATTCGACTACACAGCTGGCAAACTGCATAAGGCTACCTTGCCGTGAACGTTTTACCGTTGCCAACGGAGAACCTCTTACCGTCTGCGAATCTAGTACAGCATTAGTTCAGATTGCGAACAACAACTTTCACCACGAGTGCATGGTTGCAAACAGAATCCGTTCGCAGCTGTTATTGGGAGGGATCTACTAGGCCGATTGAAATGCACATTAGAAAAGACATTCTCCGACTGGTCACCGAGCGTTACACTATAATAATCAGACCCTGCCGATTTGACTGGGCAGAAGCCTTTGCAGTGTGTAAAAACACATCTGAAAGCGCGCGACACAGACAACTTTGTCTATCCTTCCGTCTGTCGGTTGATAAGCCGACGTTGGAAAGGCTCGATAGTATATTGCAAGATTACTCAGAAGCATTCGCGCAACGAGCTGAAGATTTGGGTCTAACCAGCGTCGTTAAATATTCCATATGGTTGCGTGCCCTACTACGACTCCACCGAGGTGAATTCCAATACATTGGCAAAGTGAGCTACAAAAGCTTATAGATGAATTGTTGAGAAAACGTATGGTGCATTGCGCTACTATTCACTGAGCATCTCAGGGTGTGCTGGTCAAGAAAAGAGACGATGGTTTTTATTTGTTTGTGGTCGGTTAAACGAAGTCACACGGACAGACGCATTCCCCCACTTTAGAATCGATGACTTGTTTGATGCACATGGAGGATCGGCCTATTTTAACACACTTAACCTGGCTTCTGGGTACTGACAGCTAGAGGTCTAGGAGAGTGACCGGGCGAAAACAGTGTTTGTGGTACAGTCTGATCTTTATGCATTTTTTGCTACCAACCAAATAAAATAAATAAATAAAATGTATATTCTCCATGTTACACGAGGCACACCAAAGAAGGCATGATTAATTTTGTACAAGCGAATATGCGCCTAATTTCTACAAGAATATTCAACGATTGCTGTTTGATCAAATACTAATCTTGGCAAGTGTGTAGATTATTGAGGTCCAGAACGTGAGATGTGTTCGTGGGAACTGCTTACTTGCTGAAACAGCAAACTATTTTGCGAATGCGAAGGCCTCGATGGGCGTGAATGATGATGTAGATATTTATCGCAAGTAAATGTAGAATCAGTGACTCAAATTGGGTTTCGATCAGTCGGATGGATCTGACCTCAATCCGATTGCTCGCGGCGCTATCCACAGTCACCCGTCGACCATTTTTCGCCCACTTGTCGCATAATATGGCGTCAGATTTCCTTGGGTCGTGTTGTGTTTCTACCCGTATCCACTTGAGGCAACCGTGAGCCTGTAGTGTACCGGAAAACACGCTCTTTCAGTAATTTTCAACATCGGATTTTACTGTTGTTTTAACCTTCAAAAGTCCACTGGTTTTCCTAACGGCACATCCGTTGCCAAAAATCGTTTTGGTGAGCACCTTGCTGCACCGTTTCTCGCTCTGGTTGATTCGCTTCTATTTTTGTAGCCTTCACAATATACGTTGGATTCAGTCGCCTTCAACTTCTATACTGTCCCGCATTTGACACGGTTCTTATGTGTCATTGATTACCGACTTGTATCCCAGGCGGCACCCAACAAGTCTCATAGGAGTTTGGATCCGAATCGCTGACTAACGACCATCCACCGTCATTGCAAGTTTCCACGGATGTCATCCAACACGTCTGAAACACTCGGAAAGGAGGGCAGCATGTCAATGCCTGTGCAAAACGTATTAACGGACTGATTCCCCACAAGTGTCGTGGTTCCTTGTATGACCTTTTTGTCTATGAGAAAACAAAGTTTACGCATTTGCTCAAGCTGTCGGAGGTACCGACATGCCTGATCGATGTGGACCTCAAATTACAACTGGCAAAGTGCCACGTACTAGATGAAAAGTTGACCCACCTTGGACACACCATTTAGAGGACGGCCATTCCGACAGATCCTAGTCAGACCAAGCAAGCACAAGCAAGCCAATCCCAGTCAACGCCAACCAGTTATACAGCTATCCTGGTCTTGCCTCATATTCTGCACGATTTATTAGATGGTTAGTTGACATTACTTTACCGTTAAAAGCACCGCTTTAAAATCTCAGCCTTTCGAATGGTTTGTAGAATGTCAAAAGGCGTTTGACCGTTTATTAGAGCCCCTTTGTACCATCACATTGTTAATATTTCCAGATGCATCGCCATCTCTTGGAAAGTTCATCTTCGGCACGGACGCAGGCGACTTTGCAATCGAAGGCGTACTATCACAGAATGGGCCTGACAGAGTAGGAGGAGTGGTATCTTATGGTAGCAATGAAGCAACGTAGCACTGGTTTATGATGGGTATGAAAGCGAGCCCTTGACCCGTTCCCTAGCGTGGTGAGATGAAAAATCGCAAAATAAGGAAACCGTGTCCGGAAAAGAACGTGTGAAATACATAACTCACCAAGGGGTTCACAGTAGCGTAGGCAAGAGTTTCACTTCGTGAGAAAGAACTTACTGCACGACTAGAAGGGAAATGTTGGCCTCGTCTTTTTCATAGGACAAAACCGACATTAGCTGCCGGGGAGAAATCTTGTAGTATGGACGGATCATCAGTCCCTTCGGTGGGCACAGAATTTCATGGACCCTGTGGGGCAATTTGCTCGGGGGCAGGAACAGCTACAGGAATATGATTTCAAATGTCAAACATGCTTTACAAGTCAGGCGGACTTTATGGATGTGAGCTCACTCTGCTAGAGACCACACAAAGTTGGGTATCAAAGAATGCTGAACGGTTGCGCCATTTGCCGTCCTATCAAAAGCGGAATGTATGCTGAGTGTTGGTTGGGAAGCACCCCATAATTGTGTGACAGTTTTGAGTGCAAATCACGTGTACTTCGTGTTATTTCATTTCGGTACCCACACTAAACGAGAGGTTACATGTTGAAATCAACCGAGCATTAAGCATTTCCCGTGGTTTATAAGAGAATCTTTCCATTCGGGTGAGGTAGCCCTGAAACGCTGTGCCAAATTCATCCGTTACTGCTTCCACCTTTCTTATCATCCGCACCTGATTGGGTACTTACATTTGTTTTACCCAAAATTTTGACTTTGACACTAACATTTCTCAAGTCTTTGTGAAACCTAACCAACTTAGTAGAATATTGCTATGCACACACAAGTGTTGCGAATTGGCGAGCGTTGTTACCCTCTCCACAGTCCGAGTGAAGAAAAGCTATAACACACGCAGTTTCGTGTGCTTTGCTGCGTTTCTACCCAAGCTTCATCAAGACGTCCGCTCCTCTGCCTGTAACATGTCACTTTTTGCTATTCTTACCAGTTATTCTTTTTACAAAGTTTTTTTTCCGTATGCCACTGCAAGTGTTTCCTTACTGCTATAGCATATCCATTTTTCTTTCTCGATGGTTGCAAGAAAATCGAACTCATCTCGGGGCACGCTGGGCAAACATTTCGCCCATTGAGACTGGTTGGGAGTTGTTTCTCTGTAGTGCAGTCCGTATGCAGAGAGTTCGCGCCATCTATCCACTTAGCGGGTCAAATGAGTATACACTGCTGTCAAGTCTTGACTTCAAGAATCAGGTTTCCAGCTGGCTTGCAGATGCTCAGAGGCATCCACCACCCTATGGCAGCAAAACCAACTCTACCGATATGGTTATTGATAGTTCCTGCTGGTAATCTGAGCCACAATTGCACCTGTTAGCGATGCAAAGTGGACGATCGTATAATATTGAACCATGTGACACTATCTGGACTCAAATGCTTCGTTGAGAACTCCGATGACTGTGGTAGTGTGATGTAACCGCTACATGTCACTTTCACATGCGGTCCCTAACTCTGACTTCGTTATCAAAACGAGAGACACATCGTTTGGATTGTGTAGCAGTAACCGCCACATAGTACATACTTTGGGTACGCCATCCTCATCTAAATTACACCTTGGCTGTAGATATGAAACACATTTCAACTATTGTGCCGGAATAAGCAGTGGTAAGAAATATGAAAAAACGAGATAGCAAAGGTTATAGAATAGAAGCAAGTAACAAACAGCTTATTAACATATTATGTTTTAAAACAGCAACTGTGTTTCTAAGGGGATCAGCGGGATTCGGGGGGAAAAAGAAACTCACAACACAAACGCCATTGGGGGTCAGCTCCTTGCTATATCAACTAGTGTATCCAACCGGACGTCTTCATCGCCATTCGCTTTGCAGCCAGGCAGTCTGGACTCACAAACTGACACCAACTTCGAAGTACAGACCTTCGTTCCTCTTGACTAATTCATCACTTGGCCTCTCCTCCCGTTCTTCCGTCTACATGCCCGGCGCCCAGACAACACACGCCGCGGGAGGCGGTGTGCTAGAGTGCCCAAAAAGTTGTCCAGCCATCTGAACTTTGGATAAATCTTTCTGATGGCAATTTTAGGTCATCCTTCCTAAGAATCTATACTGTCTGGACAAATGGCTCTGTAAACTTAACGCTTAACATTTAAATGTATTTACCACCTCTGCCTGGACCATACCAGCAACTGTACGCGGCTGTTGTTTTAGACGCCATGGATTGTTCGACATTTTACCTGAGTTGGAAGATGAAGCCGGGATTGCACCACACAGTGCATACGCACTGGTGAATTTCATGTGCTTCAGTTCGGCGGATAGCGTGTCACATTTCTGTTTATTACAATTTCTTT
This sequence comes from Dicrocoelium dendriticum, assembly GCA_944474145.2. Lineage (NCBI taxonomy): Eukaryota > Metazoa > Platyhelminthes > Trematoda > Plagiorchiida > Dicrocoeliidae > Dicrocoelium > Dicrocoelium dendriticum. Next base: position 33,844,732 of record OX104059.1, on the reverse strand, counting down.
TCGCACTGTATTTAGAGGATCCTGTTATTTGCGTTGTAGACGCTTTCAGTCCGGTGAATAGAATTAGCGAAGCAACAAACTTGATCAGTCTAAAACTAGCAAATCTCTGCTTCGGTAAACTGAGCCCCCATCATTTAGTCACAGTGTGGCATTCCGCTTTTCCTTAGCTTCTCACCATCTGCACAAAGCATTGCAGAACCCACCGCGGGCGATTGAAATTATGCTACTATAACCGGAAATCAATTATAGAAAATTTGAATTGATCTGCTTTCAACCCATGCCCATTACTTCACTATTACGAACTTGTCGAGCAGTGATCTGTGTGGCATCTCTGCCCGTGACACTGAGAGCAAACTGATGAAGGCTGTGCATATTAGTTCATTCTACTTTACTGACTGATAAATTCCTCCCTATAGCCGCCCGATGAAGTCTGATGCGCATGGGGTTCCGACACTTCCTGTTGCTATGAGCCCACGTGATACGGTCTTTACTACTGAAGCCTATCTTTACCCGGGCACGTATACACGCCTTTACTTGCTATCTGCAACAAAGCAAGGGGCTTGTTTTATCAGGCATGTGGGACACGGTTCTGTCGAATGCGCTTAATTTGTCGAAGTTAAACATTTGCCATATTTTTCCACATCACACCCTGCATGCACGGTAGGACGCAGCTTCAATCAGGGAATGACATCATAAACGAGTTAATATTCACATAGGCTAATGTTGTCGCGATTCTCTTGCTCGCTGCTTGCGCTTGGCTTTTTGAGTGCATGCATTATGCGTTGCACCGTGTTTTACTCCCCAATCAGAGTTTTGTTCATGCACCACACACCGGGTGCAACATGATAATGGCGCGATGGGGCTAATACCCTCCACGTTCACCACACTGCTCTGTGCCAGGCAACGGTTGCATCTTCTGGCCAGGCCCATGGCTAATTAACTATTCGAAAATAGATGCAGTTCACTTGTATAATTTGGATTTCAAGCCTATGCATTAAGACACGCTGCAAAGAGTTATTTGCTGGCACTGGACGTTCGTGATACCAAGGAACGAACCGCTTTCAGCTCAACAAAACGAAGTACAGATGACTATGAAAACACAAGAGATGGAGACTTGCGTACTAGATTTTGCGCTTAGTCGTAACACTCCCAAGGTTTTAGCCTCATACAGCAGCACAAATACCTGCCATGTATTAACATGGCTGTTTTGTTGGGGAGTATACATTTTCCTATGGAGCACTTTGTTATCGAAGCACGCACGTTCCAAAACAATTGCGCAGACTGCATCCAGGTTACCTCGCGTCTGGTGTAAACAGTCCCACTCGCGTGACCTAGCGTTTACCGTAGGCTACGCCCTATTTCTCTTGTGTAGGACTCGAGCGCATAATGCACTAGGTGCGATTTCTATATGTCACCAGTATCTACAATTATTCGAGGACTGAAACCTTGGATTATCCTGCTACCGGGTTAGCAAAATCATTATCGCTGGGAGCCACTATGCTCTTCTCTCTCTTGGTCTCGAATACGCCGTGTAATTAGCTTTCGTCCCGTTCATGTTTGGTGCAGTCTGCAAAACCGTATCTTTCGTTTCCACCAGGAAAGCCATGTCAGTCAAATTGAGATAATACCCACTACATTCGCAGATTTAGTCGGAATGAACCGCTGCTCTGTCTTCATACTTTAAATGAGCCTTGCAATGCTTGCGAGTGGTTCATCCCTATCCTGTTCCATGGCAAGCTACGGCGTGGTGCCGTTGGCAGCCGCATCAGAGAATGACTATTTCGACGCATATGCACAAGCTATTGGTTGAAATATCGTAGGTTTCGCCGTTCGTTTACCTAATAAACCTGCTGCAAAGGGGACAAGTTTAATCCGCGCTTTTACGCTATTGTCTAACTCACACTGGCCGTTCGATAGTAACCCACTTCGGTGGAATTGGATTCCGTTTGAATCTGTTATCGTATTATTCGCCGGAGGAAAATGGCTGACAGAAGGGCACAGAAATCAGAATATACGAAAACATTTGGACTACACATGAGAAATGGAAATTGACCTCGGTTTTTATTAATGTTCTAGTGAGGGATTTTTCTGGTGGTATTCCACTTCGTAACTGGAGATCATTCCGTGATAGTTGGAAATTTATCAACGGGGCTTAGTTCACCATCCTTCAGTCTCTCAAGCCAACTATGATAATCACCGGTCATCCCTGATTACTAACTTGAAAAACCAGCGTACATTCAGATTTAGGAAAAACTAGTCCGGCCAGCTATAACCGGTACAACGGTTCAAAGACTACTGTGGATAGACGTATTTTACGACTTTCGAGTTTTGACACCATTTGGATGACATTTGTAGAATCTTCCATTAATGCATTGAAGCTTCAAAATCACCTAGCCCTCCACCATCGTGCACACGCTTGCGTCACTGGTACCATTCCCTTGACCATCACCGCAGAGGAGCTTTACGCAAGTTGCCACTTTCCTTCGATTTTTAACCAAGCCTGTTGACTTAATGGTGCTCACTTCTACGCGATCCTTTCATCTGGAGTTATACTGCCTTATAGTGGGGATAACATCGGCTCGAGTCCAGATCATAACGGTTAGCCTCATCTTTATTCACATCCTGTATCCACATCATCACAGCAGATCTTAACCTTGCGCAGTGTAAACCAGGTTAGCGTAGGCGACGAATTAGACCTCAGTCGAGCTCAACGTTTTTGTAAGAGAGAGTTTAGCAATGGATTGTAACGGACAAACCGGGTCAGGACTCGAAATTGTGGGCACTTGAAGTCATGTTCATCAACTGAATGTTGGCCTTCTCTCTGGCGGCTATCTCGAAAAAGTACCATGCTCGAAATAAGCCGGTTAATAGAACGAGCTGGGTAGCTTGCCAGTCCATAACTTTCCATATACACAACCCTAAATATGTGTAAAGGCCGTTCTGGCATACGTACTAGCACACCACGCTAACACACGGCCAGATGGGGCATGAAAATGCAGATGAATCTTTCAGACGGAATACCCTGCATCGAAGCAGATCCCCAGCTGACGGTTTCACTTACAGCCGCATTAGTTTGCCTGCACATTTGGCTGTCTACATTAGTTATTTTTCTCAAGTTACTGATCATTCTGTTACTTTCCACTGCAGTTCGACCGAAGATTCGTCTAGAAACAGTGATGAATAACGTGCGGTCATCTATTTTGGCGATCTCGGTCTATCTATTTGATTAGACCACTGAGTTGGACTGTTTCTCGCGTTGTCAAGAACTATACCCTTTTTTATTACACACGATACATCATGTATATGAAGCACCATTACTCAATTAATTGTATGTGAACTGACTTCTAGCTGTAAGTGGCTTCCGTTGCGAGAGATGCGACGAATTAGCTGTGCATTACATCGATTTGGAAGCTTTATAACGATTACAATCTCGGTAGGGAAGGTACGTGTTTATAGACGCCCAGGGTAATGTCCAATTAATTCGTTAGTTAATTCACAGTGAACAGAATAGTAACAAGTGGTAAATTCAGCCCTTATGTGGATACTACTTACGCACACTGGGAGAACTTAGAGAGGCAGTTATAAGAAAAGCAGGGATGTTCAAAGGAAAGACGCACTGAGAAGCATTTGGACATCATTAACCCAGCGAACAGCCGGTTGCAACAGCCTGAGTGTAAGGGCGCCGTTTATTTCAAGTTTGCGTTGTGTTAACGAAGGTCTGTATATACTGAGCTAAGTGCATGAACCTCAACTACATCGCCATGGCTAAGCCTCCATCAACAGGTCATAGGACGCAAATTTTTGTTTGGAACTCCATATGTGACATTATTGGTGTCATAACTAAGCCCGTAACTTTGACGCGCGTTACCAGTCACCCAAACTCACAGCACTACGGTAAACCAAGACTTCTCCGAGTTGTGCTGATTTCTGCCAATGAAGCAGAAGTCGTCCTGTTATCGACAGCTCTCCCCCGGAATGGGTTACGTTTCATCCGCCTATTCCCGAATATTCCGTGGAGCGGGCCCATACAGGTGAGGCACTACTTGTGCGAAAACCGGAAGGAATTCGTATCCAAGACCATTCTTGTACACGATGTTCCCGAGGTTGGAACTCATGATGAGCGCAAAACGGCCACTCACGACCAAGAGCAATGGAGGTACATTCGGGAGACCGTCTTCCTGGAAAACGTCATAGCGTAATCAATCTCGAGGCTTCACGGATCGCCAAACTACAAAGGATGTGGCCCGAGGATTATGAAAGTGGTCCTTCAATCTAGACAAATAACAGTATTGGTAATGGAGGGATGGTATGCATACTGCAGCAGCAGTTTTCCTTCCGAGCTCGGGATCTAAGCAGCATCTGCTAAGCAAATACACGACAGCGGCCATTGAGTTGCATTACCGCTCGACAATAGTTCGGGTAACTCCACTCAGCTAGCCTGCGAAACTGGCAAACACATCCCATACATTACCTACAAAGAGAGAAGCAGAGGTAATAGTTAGATCCATGAATCGGACACCGATGAGTTCGTCATCCGATATCCAAAAAAAAACGAGTAGTTGCCGAGCTTTTGCCGGTCGGAAAAGCATTCTATCCAAAAACACCCATCCCACGATTTATTGTTAAAAACAGAGAAACATTTCTGCGTGTACACCAATGCACAAGGTCTCCTGAACAAGCTTGCCGAACTTCCACTATGTCAAGGGTCACATGCCTGGGACCTAATACTCGTTACGGAAACCTACTTGTACTCAGAAATTACCGATTCCGAAGTCACGATAGATGGTATGCCCTCTCTCCGAAACGATCGGCCTAGCAAAGGCGGAATTGTAATGTTATAATACTGCAACGACCTGCAGTGCGGTGACCGATCCGTAAAAGCTGATCATTGACTCACTCTGTAGCAATCTGCTACTGAGACGCAACAAAACTTGTCTTTTGGCCATCGTTTATTGTCCCCCAATATCCACCCCAGAGACTGACTCCTGCAAGGTGTTAACCTAAAGAAGGGTCCTACAAGGATGATACAGTCGTGTTCTTGGGTGACTTCAATCATCATAATTTGGAAGATCCGGCATCCCCCAACGAGCAGTTTACGGCCGACTTGCAGGAATATATTGCAAGCATTTCGCTCTGCAACCATGCCATTTCACTCACCATATTCTGAGCCGGCACTAAACCATCTGTGCTTGATTTAGTGCTCACGAACGAAAAGCTCATGGTTGAGAAACCAAGGCTGGAGATGCCTCTGGGGCGAAGTGACAAGGTAACCATAATTTACGACTTCGTGTGTTATGCAAAGCATTCACATGAACATACTAACTTGTGTGGAACAATGGCCCAACACGACATACTGACAGAACTTGTGGGAGACACCGGCTGGGAGTTTCCGGACGACTGTTCCATGGGCAGTGTTTTGTTGGATTTTACTGGCAAGTTCAGTGATCTGATTGAATCTGTATCGGTCAAAAAAACCCCTTCTTTCTGCAACTGCACGGTCATTCTTTCGGAGTGGAACTCGAAAACATGACAGTAAAAGACGCTGCGTAGCACGTGTATAGAACAAACCCTAGCCCTGACAGCTGGAGTAAATATGTTATACATCGTAACCGGTGTACCACGCTTGTGCGCCAGGACGAATAAGTACACCAGCAAAGTCTAGCGGAAAAGCTTTGTGTTAACAAAAGGCATCTGTACAGATATGTGAACAGCCTCCAGAATGTGAAATGTGGGGTTTCCACACAAATATCACTGGATGGATGTGCTCAAACCGTCGAGGAGGCAGCTAACGTTCTGCGGCTAAAACATGCCCGAATTTTCCGATGTGTTCCAAATATTTGTAACCTACCTGCCCCGTTCCCCCAGATGTCAGTCTTTACACACGTCGTGTTTAGTTCGACGACTATTTTGATGAAGCTGATATCGTTGCAGACCCATAGTTCCTGGGATTTGACAATATTCTCCCGAAAGCATTACAGTTAGCAGCTACTTGGGTAGCTGAACCACTAACGAGATTCTTCCAAAGATGCCTGGGCGAACATCAGGTACATAACATGTGGAAACAAGGCAACATTACCCCGATTTTCAAAACTGGTAGCCATTCGGAGCCCGCCAACTATTGCCCAGTGATTCTCCTCGCGTTACTTTCAGAGGTGATGGAATCGATCATAGCTGGGGCTGTAATGGGCTACTTCGAAAGGTCTAACATCCAATCATCGGAGCAACAGGGATTCCATCAGCATCGATCATGTACTACCAAACTACCACTTGCCCGTAGCAGTTGGACCGAGATAGCCGAAAGTGGGACCGGCATGCATATCATCTAGCTAGACTTTTCCAAACTTTCGACCGCATAAATCACCGCATGCGTGCTTTGTTGGATTTTACTGGCAAGTTCAGTGATCTGATTAGATCTGCATCGGTCAAAAAGCCCCTTCGTTCTGCAACGGCACAGTCATTCATTTGGAGCAGAACCCGAAAACACATGACAGTAAGAGATGCTTGTTGGCTTGTGAACAGAGCGAACCCTAGCCCTGACAACTGGAGTAACTATGTTGTGCATCGTAATCACTATACCGCACTTGTGCGCGAGAACACATTAGTACACCAGCAGAGTCTAGCGGAAAAGTTTTGTGTAAGCAAAAGTCTTCTGTGCAGATATGTGAACTGTCTCCGGACCGTAAAACTTGGTGTTCTACTAATATAAGCGGATGGATGTGCTCAAACCGCCGAAGGCGCAGCTAACGTTCTACAGCGACAATATGACCCAATTTTCTGACGTACTCCCAGCATTTGCAACATACCTGCCCCATTCTCCCAGATGTCGGTATTCTCACATGACACATTTAGGTCGACCACCGTTTTGAGAAAGCCGTTCTCGTTACGTACCCATAGCTGTAGGTGACAGCTACCAGGATACCTGAACCACTGAGGTTTTTCCAAAAACGCCTCGACGAACAGCAGGTCCCTAACATGTGGAAGCAAGGCATCATTACCCCGATTTTAAGGAGGGGTAGCCGGTCAGAGCCCGCCAAATAGCGCCCAGTGATTTTCCTCCCGGTGCACTCTAAGGTGATGGAATCAATCATAGCTGAGGCTGTAATGAGCTAATTCGAAAGGTACTAACTACAACAAAGCACTGGATCAACACGGATTCCGTAGCATCGGTTATGTAGTACCAACCTAGTGCTTGTCCGTGGCAATTGGACAGAAGTAGCTGACAGCGGGACCGGCGTTGATGTTATCTAGCTAGACTTTTCCAAAGCACTGGACCACATAGACCACCGCTTCCTTCTCTAAAAGTTGTGTGCATATGGCGTTGGAATCCTTGTCCTTGGTTGGATCGGAAACTTCCGCTTTCAGCGGCGCCTTCAGATTCGAGTTTGAGGTTAGTTTTCTGATCTAGTTGTTGCGGACTGCGGTGTTCAACTAGTGTAACTGTTTGTGCCGCAGTTATTCTCGTTCTTCAGTAAAGACCTTGCGAGTGTCATCAAGTCAAATTTTCTGCTTTTGCCCATGATCTCAGGATATGGACGGCAATCGACTGTTAGGAAGATCACCATATGTTGCGACGAGACTTAGACTGCCCTTCTGAATGGTCAAAGTTAAATCTACTTCTGTTTAACACGGGCAAGTACAAACCCGTGTATGTTCCCTACAAGCCCACGTACGCAAATAAGCTTGGAGACGATATGCTGAACACCGCCTCACAAGAGTGAGACCGTGGGGTGGTATTCCAGGACGACCTCGGCTGTTCGGCATAGTCCTTGAAGGCGTCCAAAACTGCGAACTAACATGTTGATCTGTAACGGAGGACGCTCAGGCGCTTCGATCCCTCCATGTTCTCCCAAATGCTCAATGCGTAGGTGAGGTCCATGTAGTTCACGCGATTCAGGCTTGTCGACAGTGCTTAAAACGTGACCTTGTTGCACTGGAGACGGCACAGCGAATGGCATCGAAAAATGTGAAGGGTTTGTTGCACCCGCAATGCAATAGGCGACTGAATGCTCTGGGAGTGTACAGCGGGAGATATCACCGTCTATAAGGTGACCTCATCCTGAGGTTCTAGATTTTGCCAAATCCTGGCCACGCTTGCCGAGTCCACCCGAAACTTAGCTGCAACACAGAATTGAGGGGTCATAAATTGCAACTTGTCACCCAATACAGTCGGCTGGAATTCCGCCGGAATTAGTTTTCCCTTCGAGTATGTCAATCGTGGTACGCTCTTTCGACATTTGTCATTTCAGGGCTCAAGCTAACCATTTTTACATTATTTACGATTCTTGTTCTGATTTCTTTTCATTGAGTGGCGACAAGAAGCGGACAAACATTGTGCTCACCAACTTCACGAAACCTGGTTAGACGGATATACCTATGTGTTAACGTGGACAATATGGTAAGTTCACAGACTTGTTTTTCCTTTGTGTTACTTAATTGAACTAACGTTATTCCCACAGACCATCCCCCGGCACTTGTCCAGTCTTGTCTGGTATATATATATATATATATATATATATATATATATATATATATATATATATATATATATATATATAGCTCTCGACACCCGGTTTTGGATTTGCCTGTCACTGTGGTCAGCCGCAGGACACCTGCGCCTACAGAGGGACCATGGGTGGCTTGCGCTGCACCACCCACAGCTCCAACCACACACCCCATATCCAGTGTAAACCCAAAGGAATATGACGGGGAGACAGGTGGATTGGAGCCACATTTCATCGATGGAGCCGGCCCACACTCCTTCACACGCAAACACAACCACGCTGTATTTGGGAATCAATCGCACACAGAACGGTGACCGGACCGCTGTCCGCTTCACACTGAGTGCATGGAACCACACTTTGATCCTAGCACGTCCACGGGGACTGTGCACACCGTCCCCTCCAGCAACGACCAACTGTCTCCTGGAGCCAGTATGACCGAGGTAGTGGGTAATGGACAGGTAGGCACCTTGTCAACATGCACATCAAGCGCAGCCACACCGGGGATATCAAGCCAATCTCTTGAAATAACAAGGTTTAATAAAATAAATTGTATAATGCATACAGACACGGTGGCATAACTCTCCGTTAAATTGACGTATGAAGTCATTTGGTATGCAACGAATCCGCGAGAAGTACAAAATATCCAAACTTACACAGAAATGTTACAAACGCAATAAAGTTACCGAAGATAACCACAATTAGCGTAAGCAACGAGTGCAAATGAGTAGAAAATTACTCAGTTAGGCAGAACAAACCAACTAAAGTGGAATGAATGTTATCCAGCTTAAACAGACCTAGTTTAAGTGTATGCTGGTTTAGCCCAACTGCGGTGAAGAAGCATCAAGAATGCAACATCAGACTCAGCTTCGGGTATATATATATATATATATATATATATATATATATATATATATATATATATTTATCCTCTTCATTTTTCGTGAACAGCTTGCGGCACAAACAAATGTGACGTATACGACCAGGGCGTCAAGTACGATTGCCATGCAGATTCACCAATATGGGCGGTGCTGCCCTGGAACTCGGATGATTGTGTTTACCTAGTCACCGCGTCGTCAACCTGGGTGGAAGCCAGATTGCTTCAGTGAGTCAAGACAATGGGCCATGTCGACGGAGCTAAAGTCTCAGTGATCTTTTCTAACCATTCTATATCCTCTTGTAGAGAGAAGAATTGTAAGTGGTAACGACTAGTGTCATATCACTTCTTTGGATCCCTCGCTAGTAGTGAATAGTGCGAAAATGTCTCTACCTCAAGAAAATATAACTTATCCCTACGAAGCGATATATCAAAAGAACCACATGAGCCGTTTTCATACTACTAACTAACATTTGGTTGAGCTGCATCCATAAACAGCACTTCTGTTGGACATGATAGAGACCAATTAGCAAGTGCGAAATAATCTGATATACCGGTAGAGCGGGTTGATTGTTCATCTCTTTATTAGTTGATTGATCAAGATACAATAATTGATTGCGCACTGCACATCACCGCACTGACAATGCTACCTTGCATGCTGGCGAAACGTATACCATGCTCGGTGAACTAAACAAAAACTGAATCAATACGTGGATCACTATTGTGCTTGGAAGCGGATTGCTTGAATCTGCTAGCTTCTTTAACAACAACGCAGCTTTGCGTCGTCTGATTATTGTTCAGACTCGTGATGCCCGCATGCCATGGAAGCTCAATTTGTCAAGGTGACGATATTGGTGCACGAGTCCTCCAAAGCGCTCTTACAAATACTCTGCACAAGGATCTACTAAGCCGACATAAGATTGTTCCAACCGATGTTATGTCTTACCTTTTTGCTAAGCTTGTTCAGGTGTTGATTTTATGATCCCGTTGCGCTACAACATCCTAATCTACAAAGAAAGAAAAACTGCACATGAACTCTTTGGGGAAAAAGGTCAAATGGCTTGTTTTTAGTAATACTTTAACGGAGAAAACGAATGGTCACCTATCATGGGCACCAGTATCGTGCGCTGATCCTAGACGTGAAATATACGGTTTGTTCAAGTTCAATTGTTATCTGCTTCGACTTTTAAATTTGGCAAAGACCGGTTCTAGATGGATGCGAACCAAACATACTGACACTGAAGCATCTCATAAATGGAGTGGTTTGTCCCATGGCAGATTCAACTGACGACGGCGGAGAAACTGCATGTACTCATACGTGGTTGATGGCCCCGATTCTGGATTTGCATGTCAGTCTGGCCTCCACAGGAACAGCCACAGAACGCCAGTGCTTACAGAGGGACCATGGGTAGGTTGCGTCAACCCACTCTCATCTCCATCCACATATCCCCGAAGGAATAAGACCGGGAGACATCTGGACGGTAGCCATATTTCATCAACGGAGCCGGCCTACTCGCCTTCAACCAGTAGAACGGAAACCTTCATGCCTAAGCAGGAAATCATGCGCACCAGGCGTACATAAGTTAGTGCCTGCGTCTGTGAGCGTTCCACACTGGAATCACACGTTGAACATGGCACCAGCACGGGGAATGTGCATCCCATCCCCTCCAGAAGCCAGCAACTTCCTCCTAGATCCAGTATAAACGCGTTGGTGGATACTAGATAGATGGGCATCTTGACAACATTCACACCAAACGCAGTCACACCAGGAATATATATCAACAACCAACCCCTGAAGTGCAAGAATCTCTCACACAGGCACGCTTACAGACCAACTGCAACAACGATGCAGCACGCGTATCACATGAGCCGTCTCACTGGCCTGGGTTAGGAAATCGAATGGATGATAGCGCAGCGCACCTACCAATCGCTGAACTGATTATGATTAGACAATCAGTCGACTATTCGGCGTTTTAATACTGACCCCACATTGTCACGCTTGTGGCATAGCAAGCCCATTTGGCTTAGGCACTCGCGACCGCAAATGCTACAGCACCATGCGTTTAGTACCGATGGAGTAGACTCCATCTTCGCCTGTCGCTTTCGCTCCCTCTTGTTTCTCCTCCGCATGTAGCAATGCTTCCTCTTGTAACTGCGCAATCGCCATCTTGAGCAGCTTACGCCATCCGCGCCAATCAACTTTCTTTGATTTCCAACACCTAGGTTAACATTAGTTTGTGATAAACTCACCCTGATTATGTCATGGTAAGTAACTTTGGTTTCCCAACATGCCGCTGCCCTGCAATAATTTGCCATCCAAAAGCTGTTCTGGTATCTTCGTCGAATTCATTCGGCTGATATGCCCCCAGCCACCTCAGGTGCTGTAGCAGATGCACGCATAACACGGCACACACGCCAGTGCGGGGAGCACCGTGCCTGCCACACTGTCGTACCATTCCAAGCACAGAGTACCACGCAGATATTTGATATCTGACGTCATTTCTGTACAGCTTCGATCTTTCGCTGCCCTATTAAAGAACGGACAACACCGTGGACTAGTATACCATCAACTCGTTCCAACGGCACTCCAATGATTGTTCCACATACACTTCTCCAGTTTGCCATACGCAGCAGTCGTCCTCAATACGCAAATGCGCGGCTCGCTCGTAATTTGCAAATCGGTTGGTATTACGTTTACAATGTAGCAAAATATCGGAGTGGTTTCCAACACTTCGTTGCAAACCTGGATTTGGGACAGGCCCACAGACTCCATTCCGACTGAAGCCTGAATGAGAGTGACAGTTTTGCTTGTGTTGTGGATGAGCTCGAATATGGCCGCTGTCGAAGCGAGATCCGAAGTGATGTGCAACAACTCGTCCGCAATGTGTGCAAGCTACGCACAGTCGTCAGTAAACCGCTACATATGGATGTTTTTCATACACTAACCTCGCTCCGAAACCACGGATGTTCAACAACAACCGACCATCAATACGGTGTTACACACGGACACCGTAATCACCAGCAGTATTGTAAGCATAAGACATAATTGCCTGAAAGTATATCTTGAACAGATCAAGGACTAAGACACAATTTTGCTTTACAATAGAAAAACAGCAAATCCATCTGAGGTTTGTACCAAAGCTGTACCCTCTCCCGCATAGCACTGCGTATATATTCAAATAAACTTACAAAGGTACTCGGACAACTAATCTTACCCAACACCAGCCACAATACCTCTTGTTTCACCGTAACAAATGCCTTGAGGAAGTCGACAAAGAGTGAGTAAAATGGCTGGCGCCGCTCTCTGCATTTCTCCCGAAGCAGACGAGCCGTGAACACCATATCAATACTGTTGCGTCCCGAACGGAATCCGCATCGCTCTTTCGACACGTTCGGTTCCATAACCTGACTGACGAGACGGTTGAGTAGGATTCGAGCGGTCATCCTGTCCACACAACTCAGCAATTTGATGCCAGGCTAATTCGCGCAGCATTGCTTGTTTCATTCGCCTTTGTACAGTGGTAGCACAAGTGCGTACTTCAGCTCTGACGACTTTTCCTCTTCGATCCACACCTGTTGCACCAAGTGGTGTAAAGCACGTATCGACGCAAGTCCGCCGTGTTTCAACACTTCAGGAGGAATCCGGTCGTCGCCGGTGCAATTTCCGTTTCGCAGCCGATCAATTACTCTGTGCGACTCATCTAGTGTCGGTTTGTAGGCAAGACACGTCATCTCTTGTTGTTACAGCCGGTGAAACTCAGCCCAGTCAATCACTGAGCGGTTGTTCAAGAGCTACTCAAGGTGCCTTCTCTAGAACAGCTTTGTTTCTGCCGCATGTATGTACACAGCTCCTGAAATATCATCAAGCCCCTAGAACGTGCGTCCATACACATCCTTCAACGAGTCAAAGAATTCCTTATGTTGAAGGCGTTCGGCTCAGCATCATATCTGCTTCATCTTCTCCGTCCACCATGCATTCTTGATAGGACGGAGCCCTATGAGCTTTGCGGAAATGATTCCTTTTAGTATCTATCCGGATCATCCATCTGTGCGAAGAACGCTGCAACCTTCTCCGACACCAATGCGCCACTGATTGCATTGTTGTCATCAAACCAATCGGGCCGCTTACAGTTTCTTCGGCTTACTGTTTCTTCGGCAGCAGCCGTCACCTGCTCACGAACGTGGTGCCAAGGGTCGCTCACTGAGGATATGGGTTTGACATCGTCAAGGCGGGAAGACATTGCCTTATCCAATTCCATCCAATTTTCGATAGTACCTAAGGAACAAACATTAAATTTGAGCCTGTTCACGACAGGAGTGCAATACATAGGTGTACGAAATATATGTACAGTTTGATCCGCACCAATTTGTGACCAGTGCTACACCCAGCTCCACGTAGTACACTTGTCACGCACACTTCACCCGTCACACAAATTTGTAGGATGACATAGTCTAGCAGGTAAGCGTGACCACTCCGTGGGTGCATCCAAGTGGCTATATCACTCGCACTCAGTGCGAACCGATTGCTCTTGATCGTCAGGCCGTGAGTCGCACACAGTGGGAGCAGCCGGTCTTCGTTCTCATTGGTTGTGACAAAACCATGCGAAGTGATGACATCTGTCCATATCGGCCCAACGCGCACGTTGAAGTCACCCAGTAATTATAGTCGATGGCTCCCCGACACAGACCGTTTCACGGTGGATAACTGAATGTAAAACTGAGCTTTTGTTTCACTAAGATAACACATGGTGGGACGCTATGTGCTAATACCAGTGGCAAATTTATCTCTTCCTAGTCGCAGTCGAGATGTCATTAAGCGTGAACTGATGCCAGTCGGCTCTGCCACCAGCTGGACATTTAGGCTGCCTGATAGTGCAAAACCAACACGATGTTCACATGGTGCACTGGTGGCGTTCACCACCTAGTAGAACGTGTAACCAGCATCAGCCTTATGCACCTCGCCTTGGTCAGCGAGCCATGTCTCACTGAGTGCGGCAATCTTGGTCAAGAAGCGCGCTAATTCTATCCCGACCAGTGCAGCGCACCGCTCTGGTCGCTCGCCGGTGATACGGTCGAGTAGTGTGCGCACGTTCCAGCACCCGATGTTGAGCGCTTTGCCTGGAGGCGTGTGATTGGGGTGGCGGACAACCGCTCGTACGGTGACTGGGGTTTGAATGAAGTAGGGCGTTAGTTAAAAGAATATGTGCAGGAGAAGAAGAACGAAGGGAGGAGTCAGCATTACCATGTTTATACCTATCCACCCCACTGTACGCAGAAGATAAGGTGACCGTTTTCCTAAGGCCCTTGCGTGACTAACGCTGCATCATGGGATTATTATTATTATTATTATTATTATTATTATTATTATTATTGGAGAGATACATAGTTGTGCTTTGGAATAGGATACTGTCAGGACTTCCACATTTGACAGGAGGACGACTCGAAAGTCAGCGGACCGCGCGTCATGAGTCAGTGGAATTTTATCCTTGCTCAGCTAGAAGGTAATCCAAATCCCATCTAGCGGTCACCACGAGGCGTCTGACGCTACGACGTGATCGGTTCATATCGTGCTCCGCGTTTTTTTTCTCATTTTCTACGTGGTACCCTGTAGCACGTCATTGGAGTTTCACTTTTTCGTCCCGATTTGACGAACTTCATCTGCTGAGGCGTTTTCGCTGCAATAACTCCCACAGATACTATTTCTAACGGATTTACATATTTGGACCATTTTTCGCTCTAAAGCACTCGTGCAATTTCGTGCAGCTACAAGCGCTCACGCAGAATTTTAGCCTCTTTCGATAGAGGAGACTCTCAGCTCTCGATCAAGCTCTTACTCGTTCCATCCCATCACCTTGTGTTCCAAATACAGAGTAACCTATGTTCCCTTTGAAAAACCCTCTCAGCGAAGCAACTGTCAACTTTCTCCGCTACTGATTTCATCCGGTGCCATCAACCGACCAGCCCAGCAGGATAATTGTCTACCCCAGACACCCTACTGGCGATCGTATGACGCACGGACGCTATACACAAAGCACAATGTGCCAGTCATCTGACCTTGACAGGGCGATCAGCGACCGAGCGCTAGTCTGGGGCGAAACAATGCTTACCCACAAAACAAGTAACGAACTTTAGGCCATTACTGTCACTACACCGGTAACCAAAAACGAAGTGTTTTGTGCTAATCGAACATGCACTATGGTAGTAAAAGTACGGTTGCTCTGTTCCCGTTGCAATAGCCGTTGCCATCCGAAGTGCATCAGAGTCCGGCGACCCGAAATAAAGAAATATAATGACACCCCGGGTTTACTTTGGTTCTGTCCTAAGTGCTCGCACTTTATCCGTCGCCCCCAATTGCCACCACTAAACCACAAAAAAGAGCGCGGCATTCACATGGCCATGCAGTACATGAGACCTTGGAAACTATGAAGCAACTCATCGTCGCGAACGATCGAATATTGTCCAGAGCCACCACCCACATCATCTTACCCACTACACCGACTGATGCAAGGCCGCTAACATCCATCCTTTCGATTACCTGAAAAAAGCCAAACCTCTCTAAAGACCGATCCACTTATGCAGAAGTTACTGCGTGAAATAATCAAAGTGCGACTTCAGTAGCCTCATCCTGTACAGCCACCACATGGATCAACGACCAGGTGCAATCCGCAGGGACGTCACCAAAACCCCTGATAGTCGTGCCTCCCGAAGACCAGGCAGAACTACTGCGCCTTGATATTTAAAGATATCAAATTTCCTTAGTCTAAGGCAAACTCTTTAAGGACTAACCAGCATGCTGATTTAAAACAGTGGTATTTCCTTTGTGATGGATTCGGAGTTCACGCCATTTCGACTAATTAAATGCGTCTCGCTAGACGTCCAACCACGATGCACTAGGAGGAGCCGGGTATAATGGCAGTAACATTGGGATCCACCAGTAAAGTGGATACGGTGCTTTTGTCGCTACAAAGCCTGCGGAATAGAGACAGTGGCATACGCATATTTCCAGATGTTCAATGGAGCGAAAGTCTGAGCGACAATATTAATTCAAACGAGCATCAAACTGCGAGTAGCAGAAGAGTCATGTTCCTTCATGTCGTGCCCGAGATACTGGCATCTAACGACGGAGAAGCCCAGGCTTATGACCCGGAAGATGAGCGTTTCATCCGTGAAGTTGTTTGTGCTAGCGACGTTATGCTTCAGTTGATTACACGGTTACCCGTGTCACCACACTAAAATGCAGTGACCCGAGGATACTGAAAGTAATGGTAGTGGTGGACTTAATCCGCAGCTGACAGACACTATGCAACACACTTCCTTTGGAAGTAAGACTCAAGACAGCAGTTAGAGAACCACAGCTACTCGCTGTCCTTTCGGAAAAGACACCACCCGCGACTCGACATAAGCACAACAGTGATTCATAAAAGTTTGCGCCCAGATCAGTAGATATCGAGAAAGCTACTGACGGACTACACACCGTAGGTGCAAGGGAGGCCAAAAACAGATTATATTGCTACCAAGACTTGGCAAGTCACCAAACAAAACGATTAGGTGCCGGCCCGTCATTGGTCGACACAAATCCATGTCCTTTATATGCTCCAGTATGCTCACTAACGCTCAAGGCTTACTGAGTAAACTTTTGGAATTGCGACTTCAACAAGGATCAAAGGCATGTGACCTCAACGCTGGACATGGTTACTCCTCGAGTTAGGTGACATCAAGGTCGCATCGCCAGGCTTGTCCCTTTTTCAGTATGACCCACGAACCGAAGGGAGAGAAGTGACTCTGTACTTCCACAGTGGCCTCCAATGTGATCCCATGGAGGATCCGGATAACATAGTACAGGATTCCGTTTAGTGCCGTCTGCGTCTAAAATGCAACGACGCCTGCTTGGTGGCGGTGGTTTAACGCCGTCCCTCCTTCACGCCCGAGCTGGACTTCTATCTGGCATCCGCAGTAAGGCGTGTGATAAATACTACAGTCATATTCTCATCACCGGGGATTTTTCAACGGCTTCTAGGCTCATACATACTTTCACATGTGGAGTACGCAATACAGGTCTGGCAGTCATGACTGAGAAGGGATTTGACCACCTTAGAGATATCCCAGCGCTGGGCAACCAAGAATGTCAAGGTTTGTATAACTTGCAGAATGAACAAAGGCTTCATGTGTTCGGGATCTTTAGCGAGCACTATCGGCGATTACTTTGGGACCTCATTTTGACTTACTTGAGTTTGTGAGATATCAACCACACATGCGGCTATTTGCTAGCGCTCAGTTACAACAGTAATTTGACAGGCCGCCATCTCAAGCTGGCAAAGCGCAACAGTGTTTTGGAATGCCGTCAGAATTTCTTTTTCGTACGCGTATGCAAGACGTGAAATGCCCTACTAAAATCTGTCATCTATGGTCCTAAGCTGGCAGAGTTCAAAGCCCGAGTTGTCCGTGCGCTCATTTGGCTGCACCATATTACATGACTCAATGCGCACGCCCAAACAAGTGTATCTGTTAGAGCTTCCACTGCCGGTCAACTCACAGAATATATGCCATGTTTTCACCTGTATGCATAACAAGAGACGGCACAATGTTCGCTAACCTCACATTTATCTATTCCTTATGGACTTGAAGCCGATTTACATTTTATACAAATTATATCGCAATGAGTTCATAGGTGTGAACCTAATTTTACTGACAATATTTTCACATCTGAAGTTTCCACCACGACCTTCCTGCGGGACCCGTTAGGCTTTTGTTTCTAAACCCGTATAAAACCATTGTTCCATATATATATATATATATATATATATATATATATATATATATATATGTAGGAGTTGGCGGCATGCGTAAACGATTTGCTTGTCACTGTGGCCTGTAGGGGGACAGCCACAAGACACCCACGCCTGCAGCGAGACCATGGGGGCTTGCGCTGCACCGCCCATAGTTCCACCTACACCCCATATCCAGTGTAAATTCGGAGGAAGAAGACCAGGAGGCCTGTGGATGGGAGGGATGCATGTGGATATATATATATATATATAAGGCCAAGAGAAATAAAATTGGCTGTGTCACAACATCTGCTAAATGGAACAAGAAGCAGAGATTAAGAGGGGGAACAAACTGCGAAACCTTACCCAGAGGAATAAATTGTCACAACAAGTTCGCCACCGAGTGCAAGTAGTTGTTATGTCCGTCGGAGTTACCGGCCTGCTGCATTGATGATCCTCTTTTCCCCATCCCGGGATTCGACACCACCTGAGCACGACCAACTTTGGGGTTTGTGCTTCCATACATGGTCCCAACTGCTTCGCTGAACATAGTGTCGTCTTTTCCGGTCGACATCGGCGCGCACACACTTGGTACGGTTGGGTAAACGCTAGCCGGTATGTGAAGCATGTACCCAAACCACGAAAGTCTTGGAGTGAAAGTATACAACGGTCAGCAGATTCTGTCTGACCTGAAAACATGTCGACTGATTTCATCACTACTACTTACTTGATGCTGCTACCGAGCATCATCAATGCTCCGTAATGCATGCTAGGCAGCGTCTGGACATAGTTTGCGGGAACTGTCCAAGTTACACAGCCAGAGAGCAGGGTTGCTCTCACAGTAGCATTGAATACGCGGACCTTCAGAAAGAGGATGATGTTGGTTCAATAGCAGTGGTGGAGAAGTTTTCTAACGCAACCCTAGCCTCAGAAAAGCGCAAAAAGGCATGTGTTAAGTCTTTGGTGCTGAGGCAGCTTCCAAGGTAAAGTATCCAGTTGGCCATTATCAAATGATAACCCGAAGTCGCGAGGCTAAGAGTAGCTTTTATGGTGCCGTGCTGGAAGGCAGTACGATTCGATGGGGCGAGGATCATTGCTTACTGGATGACAGGCACCAACCACCGCAACGCATATTGGGCGGTCAGGGAGGAGCCACAAATCGTGGTAGCCCTCGGTTCCCGGGAATCGGGCCCAATGCTTTTGAATTCACGATTGTCTAGAGAACCTGCCAAGATGTCAATATAACGAAGTTGAACACGAAGCGTGATGCTAAGAAGCCCTGCCTCACGCGACTGGTGATAGTGAAAGTGATAGCTTGCCGCACGTCCGCAAGTTGTCCAAGGTTTGAGAACGAATTGTTTGAAGTGTTATAATGCTTCTCCGGCAATCCCCTTCTCAGCAGACAATTTTAGAGGGCAGCTAGACAAACGTAGCCAAACGTGATCGTATACCTAAAAGGTCAACAAACGTTAGCCGGCCGAAAGATTGACGACGCTAAAACCTAAGGTGCGTAGTGAGGAACTGATCGGTACAGCCCTGGCCTGAGCAGAACCCAGCTTACACTTCGCGTTTGTTCTGTTGGCGTACCAAATCGGACCATCTAGTCATGACGATGAGTCTTTTTGCTGGAACTTGACTAAACTTAATCCCTCAATGTTTAGCGCAGCCAGTTCTCTAACCCTTTTCAAGTTGAGCACGATATCCAATAAGTTCTAATCGAACAGGAGAACTTCAGTGATCCAAAGCATTTGAAATAGCAAAGTTTCCCCCCGAATGAGTGGTGGGTCTCCAGTTTGGAAAAGAGCTGGAGGGACTTCATCTGGACCACTAGCTTGGTAGCGCTTCGAGAAGCAATTCTCATTGGTAACCCTATTCTCAGATTATGGTTAGGCGTCTACATCCCGAAGATCAGTGTGGGTTCCTGAATGGGAAATCATCGGTGATGCTGGCGGCTTAAGGTTCTGTTCGAAATGTTCAGTCAAATGCAAAGGTGGACACTATTTGGCGGTGGATCGGTTCAACACTGGTTTCGCACAAAATTCGTTTGCAGTTTGTCTTTTGCCGCTAGTAGACCAAATCAAAGGGAACGCTTATGAAACTACTTATAGGTGGCTGCTTGTCCCATTTGGATTACCAGCTGCTTCTACCAGGATTTACCATCCTCAAGGAGGAACTGTCTGATTTCAGCTTTTGTGCTCCTACGTGGTGTTACTAGTAATCAGCAACGGCGGGATTCGCCATCCGGATTCCAAGGGGCTGGAGACTTCGTGAAGAAATCCAGTGGTTGACAGTACTACTAGGGCAACTACAGGCCAAGTCCGCATACTTCTGCACGACAATGAGGATGTGTGCCCAGTGCTTCTTGCCGCTTTGTCAAAAGACACTTAAAATGTAATATGAAAACATTCCGAAGGGTGTTGAGAACGACTGAAGCGAAACTATAGTCAAGTTTAGTCTTTTTGGACGACGCTGCCTGCTGCCACCAATGCGCAGAGTGAGATTAGTACACACGAGAGCGTAATCCAAAGTGAGATAGTCACCCAAGATTGATTTGCGGATATGTACTGAGCCTTGCCAAGAATAACTCAGAGAGATCTGACCAAATGGCGTCCATGACTGGTCGGTGATGTGGTCTTCAAGTGGCGCGCTGGCTCAAGGATCGCCGGAAGTTGATGTCCGAGAGAAATAGGTCATGATCGGCACAGATCTGAAGTTGAGGATCATGGTTGCCTATCCTGCGAATACCATGGTGATACTAACCATCGATACAATGTTTGTTAACTTCAATTCCGCTGACTTGCATGGGTGTGGACGAATCGTCAGATGACCTCTGGAGTGATGGTTATTATTGTGTTCCGGGTAACACTTGCTGTTTGATATCTACAGGCAGCCAAGCGAAAAGCGGGATAATATGCAGCAGATATTTTGGGGGAGTTCAGATTTCTACTCCGGGAAAAGCATGTGTGCATGGATAATGTTTTACTTCTATTATGTAAGGATCCCAGTGTTCTAGCTAAAATGGTGACATCTTAGATGTTGTTGTTTGCTGGGGGGAACGCAAAGGTGCAGCGATGGATTCTGACCGAGACGCCTACCGAAATTCGGGCTTTATATAAATAGACAAACTAAGCGCGCAGTCCATTAGTTCACACCGTTCGCCTTAATTGCCCTGTAGAACAGTAAGTTGGGTAGAATTTTACAACACGGATTCAGGCAAACCATCAAACTACCAGATGTGCTACTACCTGATTGATGGTCGTCATCGCAGATGTCCCGATATTCTCCGAGGCGTGTACCCGGAAGTCCGCCAAGTGCGATACTTCTGGTTGACTCAACCACATGTAGTCAACATTCTAACGGGCAAGCTTTCTACTTAGCCTAGATACAGTATGATATATGTACATAGTATTTTACATGTCATAGTCAGACAAACAAGGAAATCCCTAGGTCGCTACACGTCTCCCATTGCTTAATATCATCCCAGTCTCACCAACTTATATCATGCATTTGGAATGCAGCTTTTTCCGACTTCACTGTTTTGGCGTATTTCCTGAAGTCAACCACTTCTTCCTTTGATTCAGGTTCACACTGCGACGCCAGGTCTCGCCTCCGTGACAGATCTGTACAATTCGTTTGTTGTCGCCTCTTGCTTCTCGGTGTCGGGCAAGACGTTGAACAGCAACCTGACGACACTTTTCGTTGTGTCATTGCCGGTATACCTGAGTGGCACCCAAGCATCAAGGCTTCGAGTAAAACCGATTGATTACAAGTGACAGGTTATCGCCAGTGCATTATTGTTGGTATTCTGGGTCAATGCACTGCAATTCTGGAGACCGACGTTCTTACAAAGGACCTTCAAATGATTTCCGTCGAATTTGGTGGTCGTGAAGTTCGGTTCGAAGCTGTCATGTTTTGATTGGGTGAACTAATCTCGGGCAGCTCTTGCAGCTATAAAAACCTCCCCGTAAGCGGTATAAAGATCTAGAGCTTCTTCGGTCACCTCTTTATAACCATGTCAAGCGAAATAAAGCGTGTCGAAATTAAGTTTTCTTGCCGCTTGGTATATCACTTTCAAACGCCTGAAGGTTACGTAAATATAACTTGCTCAGAAAAGTGGCAGCGACAGATTTGTAGAAGAACGCACTTTGAATGAATATAGGCACTTTACAAAACATTAAAAAATTGAAGTGACGGGAAGTAAAATACCAAACCGGCGGGAACATATGTCGTAACCTGAGATATAACTGATAACAATAGTGTGAGGGTTCGTAATCAGTCTTAGTGCCTGAAAGGAACTGTCTACACTTGCACTTCTAGTTTGGATGCTTGCATTAACGCTTGTAACTGTTCGCTACTTAAAAATACCAATGGTTACCACACATTTCATTTTCCACCTGCATTTGTCGATTAACAGCCGAATGCCTGAGAAGAGGGCGTTCCAGACACGTACATCGTGCACGCCCAGGTCGGGAAAAAGTAATGGGTGGCGTTTGTCGCTAGTACTACTTGGGCGCCGCAACATGTTACTTACAATCGGGTAGTTGGACGCTAGGGTAGAATGATGAACCGGAAAAGACAGCATGGCTAGTGGATTGCACCTCTAATTGTATACCCTTGTCTCATTAAGCAAGTTCAAAAACGTTCCTGGCTAACAAGGACAATGTTGGGAAGCAAGCATGAAATCGATCAACGCACTGCTGCGTAAGCTGTTCATTAAAACTCTAGTCAGCTAAATATATCCAACACGCCGGTTAACGGAAAAAACAGAGAATCCAGTTGATGAGATGTTGTGTTGCGAAATCTGCAAGATGCTCACGGGGCAATTTTGACAAGATCAAATCTTAGACTTGGACACAGCAGTCAACAGTGAGACCACATTTGTCTTCATGTCATCGAGATCGGTTGCAAGCGGCTTTACCCACTAACGTCATGAGTGCACCAAACGCAGCTAGCAAGCCACAAAAACGTAACAAATTCCAACGTGTTGACACAAAACGCCACCAACTGAGCCATGTGAGTAAGTAACACTTATGTGTATATAGCGTCAGGGTGGCTTTACCATTATTACAGAAATTTTATTACTGATGATCTCATGAGGAAATTTTACTCCCGCTCGAAACTTGCTTCTTTGTCGCATTGAGTTCAAAGCAACGTTGTGCTCGTATCAGCCAATCGCCAAATGGTACCGCTTGTATGTGAAACGCACAACGCTTTACTCAAGTGGTTGGCATTCAGTGAAGATTTGCCTCTTTTATTAATGGCTATAAAACATGTGTTTATGTCCCTTGTAGTATCCTTGCCTTTTCTGAATGGAAGTAATTGTGATTGCATTGGACTTTGTGGATGAAATGGTTGAATCACACAGCAGGCATTTCACAATAAATTGCATAAATTATTATTGTAAGCTTTGCTCGTTGCGATTCAGTGGGTTATGGGTAGAGTTTCAAGCTCAGATTCGAGTGGTCTCAAACTCGGCTCGCGTTCTTGCAACCTCTGCCTGATGATTGCAAATAAGTACGTAAGCGGTCGTCAAGTGGAATACCGCAGTCGGGTAACATCTACTACGTACTTACTCCAAACCATCAGCTTGGGATCAAGATACAAGGGATGTCTTTAAAATACCACAATCAGACTACCAGTGCTTTCTTCTTGAGGGGACTCCCATATAGTCCTACCTAAGGACGACTATTATCCGGAATACGCATTGAGTTTGCGGGTTCGATCTAGGAGGAATATGATCACACTATGGTGCGAATTCTGGTCAGTATAGAACACGATCAGAGAGAACACATTTCTTCAGCTTCAGTGGATGTTCCATTTTTTTGGTTTAACGACAGTGGCAGTGGGTTAGGTGGAGAAGTCAAATGCGTATTCATTGTTCTCAAACTCAGCTGCATCTTGTCGCTACTTATTATCCTTGAGGGCACTCACTGTCAAGCTAACAACGATAAACGTATGGAGGAAATACAACACAGGCCACGTGATCGAAAGGGGAACTGAACAGCCCTTCTGCATTCGAACAATTTGGGGCCACTTACTGACCAACGGATTCATTTAAATGTGACCACTTGCGCTAGATAGTCGTTATTCCTTTCTAGTCTGAAACCGCAGAGGAAAACAGTCAGAGGTCTTTCAGTCTGACTGACGGGATTAATAGAATGAGCTCAACAAGCTACCGGTAGTTGAGAAACGAGTACAGTGAAACCCTTGAAGTTGACCATCTCCATATCCTGACCACCATTGTAAGTTGACCGGTTTTTGCATTGCTCGAAAGTTCACCATGCGTAACTTATTGATCTAGACCTCCATATGTTGAACACTACTGTATGTTGGTAATTGCAAGTATCTAATTGAGCCATGTCCAGACGCAGCGGTGTTGAACATAGGATGGAAAACTTCAGCGTGAAACTGGTGTAATGCTAGCCGAGTGGGATGTTACCATCATTTCGTCGCAGTAACAGAAAGTATCAGCATTCTAGGAGCGACACATCAGAGACCGTAGAAGTCGAAAATGAATATACAATTTGGCTCGTGTGAACTATCATTTGCAACATGAAGATTTCCATCGCTAAAGGAGCCAACCGACCTTAGGAAACGGCGCACAAGTATGATTAATTGGGTCATTTGGTCATTTGGAGGCATTTGGTCCATCACTCAATGTTTGCACAAACACAAAAAGCTTGATTTCCCTGGTTAACCATAGGCAGATCAAGAGTAAAAAAATAATATAATAAGAAGGTGAGTTGCAAAGAGATATCTCTTTACGGTTCTGCTCGTCAGGCATTTAGATTTAGGAAAAGGATTAAGCAAACGGAGAAACTAACTAGAGCTCCAGTGATAGTGGTTGGATATCAATTTAAATATGGTCAGTGAAGCCAATCGATAGTTATGTCAATAAAGTCATTTGGTAGAGGTTACGACACAGCGTCTCGCGCATACAAATGGACAAACAGCGAAAGCAAGAACGCTGTGTTTGATGAGGAACAAAACTCGCAGTTGAGCCGGTGGTTCTGTCAGCTGCGGACAGAAAATTTTTCACGACCAGGGCAAACTGAGAGCTTGTATTAGCGTCCTTTGCTTTCATAACTCAGGTTGTAATAGTATGATCGCCAATGCTTCAGCACTGGCCAGCAGGCGTTTCCTCCGTCCTTTGGGAACGCTTCTCGAGACAGTTTAAACCGACTTGAATCAGTCTTCTGTCCGAATCTCATGCTCGAGGATAGCGCTGTGGACATTCTTAACCCTGCCATGCTGTAGAGAGCAGGACAATATTCCGCCATCTTCTTAGACAGACGCCTGTTCGCGTGTCCAAGCTATCTTGCACCACAGATGCAGCGGGATTGCTATAACGCAAAAGATTCGAAAGGAGCTCAGATTCTGTCTGTGAGGCTTTTGGTGATGAGCGGAACAGTCTCGGCAAGAATGTGTACTTTAGCATCCGGATATGCTTGGCTAATTGCGGTAGATAGTCTTCCGTTCAGTAACTCGCAGGGGATAACCTCTTTGAAAGGAGCTGACACGAAAACCTCCTTTTACTTTACACTTTCTAAGGTTTTAGCCTGATCACAAATGGTAGGATGTCTTGATAATCGAAGCGGGATACCCGTTGGCTTGTAGTGTCGCGTGAATGAAATCCTTTTCAGCGTTTAACGTTTCTGGGCTGCAAATTCTTGCGGCGCGATAGTACAAACAGCGCACAAGATTTCGTTGGTATTTTTTGGCACATAACTAAGAAAGTGCGTATACTGGCCTATCCACGTCTTCTTTTGAAAGACACTATTCTCAAGCGACTCATCAGCTCGCCGCCGTAATGGCACATCCAAAAACAAGATTTCCCAGCAATTTTCACCACACAAGGGAATTTTAACGATAAGTGTGCACTCTTAACCTGGTTAAGTAACCGCAGGTAGTCATTTTGGGAGTCACATATGATGAATGTATCGTACATATACCGTCAATAGGAATGAAGAGACGCAATAAGGTTCCGGAGTGCAAAGCGCACAATTTTTGCAAGAAAGAAATCGGCAAGGATTGGTCCTAAAGGGGACCCCATTGTAACTTCAGCTATTTGTCGATAATCCTTTCTATCGAACAAGAATTGTTTGTTGGATGTGCAACGCAAGAGTAGCTCTTTCACTCCTTGGATAGGAATACCAGTAGCAGTCTTGTTGTCGGCTAGGCACTCGCAAATAAAGTTGATAGTCTCCAGCAAAGGAATGTTCATAAGAAGTGCCTCTATTTCCAATGAATGCATCACTTCGTCCTTCATATTCAAGTTTTCTATTCGTCTTACAAAAGCAAACGTATCCCTTACAGTATGGACTGATATCTCTTTTTGCGTAGTGATTCGAGTAATTCAACAATTTAACAATTTAACAATTGAGTGCACGGCTGAGCCAGACATGTCGATGATCTGGTATACTGGTGCGTTGGGGTTACGCACTTTTGGCAATCCGTAGGGGCGAGGTGGATGCGAGGCACACGGAGTCAGATGTTCGAGTAAACGGTCATCAACATAGTTTTGGAGCTTCAATTTCTTCAGTACTTAAGTAAGTTTAATTTCATCATTCTCGCTGCTATCCTTCTGTGTCGGGTCAAGCATGAATTTGGTCGTGTCCTGAAAAATAGCGTGCACCTTTAGCATGTATTCTGACTTGTTCATCAGTACGCAACCTGATTGTTTAACTGGCCGGGAGAGAATAACATCAGGAGTAGATGTCATTTCCTTTCCAACATTCCGATGTTCATTGGTGATCATTCTCGACAGTTGCGGCTTCTAACGCAAATAATGCTGAGAAAGGTGCACCAAAGTACTCTTGAATGTGTCCTGGCGAGGGGAGACGTAGTGGTCAAACCGGTGATTTGTTGCATTAAACTTTCGAATTGTGTTTGTGCATGAGTTGACCCGCTTTTGGACATGAAGTACTAAATTTAAGCCCTAGCGAGTGAGCTTCCAATTGCTACTTGTTCAACTGCATGTTAACAAGAATGTGTACATAACGCTCTGAATGTAGGGGAAATTTCTATTTGAGTATGTTTGGTTCCAGACTTTTAAGCAGCATCGTGTACTTCCTATCCGCCTCTTTCCTATATACCACATGCATACAACTTTCAAACAAAGTACGATCAGCCGCGTTGAGCTCATCCAGGGATAATTGATAATGAGAACAAAGTTGTTCTAAGTCAGGAACTCGAGAATGTGAATAAGAAACTAATAAAACCTTGCTGATGTACTTCAATTGATCTTTCCACCAGTTGCGCTAATACATTGTGTAGTAGTACGCCTTACTCAGATGCATCAAGTGGTTAGGTTCCCTGAACCTCAACCACAACAAAGCTGTGAGTCCATTGAGAAAGGATGTGGAGTTCATTTCATTGGAGCCACTTCCATAGTAGGATTGCTGTTTGTTTCTGTCATAGAAACGAGCAGTCCCTAAACGGGCCATGATAAACCCCTGCGCTAGCATTTCCTAGCAAAACTGATGAGGTGCTGCATGAAGGTATGATTCGCTATTTATAATTCTGCTTCCACTCTAAGTTCTGTTAGTACTCGTTCTTGCTACTAATAAACCTCGTTTTCCCTCGTCAAGTTAGTGCTTTGCAAACACTTGTAACCCCACTGCGTTTCAATAATCCCATGCACGCTACTGGCCACAGGCTGAGAAGATAAACGTCCAAAATACTCGGTAGATGATGCCTTAAAAACACTTTCATTGACTGTGGGAGTGATAACCTCAAAGTACCAAGCGCTACCAATGACACCTAGTTCGTGACCACATGCATGCGTCAACTTACACTGCCCCTTCCTTGTTCCTCGCAGGAACCTTTCATACTTCATCGTCGTTCCACATTCAAGGCTGTGGCATGCGCAACTGCTCACCGCTTTATTATATCCCAAACCGCAAGATGATGGTCAGCTGTATGAACGAAGCAATAGCGCTGGGTGTTTCTTGAACTATAGTGCCCGTTCACATGGGACCTACTAGTTCCGCTGTGTGTAGATGGTCAAAATACGGTGACATTGGCCACCGACGATCGTTATGCTTAACATCATCAGCATCCTGCTGGTGGACCAGACTAGTGTCCCTCACCACACATCGTGATTCAATGGTCTGTTAAAAATGGAAAGGTGTAAAAATACAGCACACCGCACGATTGCCGAGCAACGAATTACACGAAAAGCAAGCATATTCATCAGTGAGCACATGTCCACTGTTCACGCTCAACCTCGGGTTGCAAAATGCATAGGCTCACCGTATACTATGTGTACGTAAACAGATTTGATGGCTACCTCATCTACTTTATTGGTACATGGTGAGTAGACAGCTTAACCACTGCTGTATTACCATCATTTTGACTTTCTCCAGCTCAGTACCACACCTTATAATGCCACAGAAGACGTTCACTAGCAAATGGTACCTTAAGCAGGCTGCTAATAGATATAGAACTGTATGCTTGTACCTGACATGTTGGTAAACCAGTCTGCTAGGACGATTACCATGTCTGAGGTTAAGAAGAATTGTCCGGTTCATTGATTAACCTGTGCACAAAATTTACTCACCACGTGTCCATACAGGCGTTGATGATTCACGTTCGCGTAGCCACTGTACCGTCGTATGGTTGGCAGCTCATCGGCATGCGGCGAATCATGGCTTGTATTCACTAGGTGTCAATCAAAGTGCTCTTTTCTCCAGAAACTACGAGGCAATGACTCTGGCGACGATGAAGAATTTGCACTTGCAAGCACGAGTGACTGCTCACCTTTTCACAGTGTCAACTGTGTGGCATTTTCCGAGTGCTTTGTAATCCTACCGAAGTCGATTTCCCAGCACCTCCTCTGCTTCATAGTTCGTCATTGGACTGACATTTTCCGACAATGCTATTGTGGAGGTGGTGTCCGTATGTACGTGGGGGTACTGGATACAAAATTGGAGAGCTAGAGGCTCTACATATGTTTTGTTATTATCAGGCACGAATGCAAAATAACGGTATTTATTATAGAACACTCTCAAGGCAGTTCGGTTGTACGACGCTATATTATTCAGGTGTTATACCATCCCGAAAGCTTTAATCCAAAAATGAGTGTCTAGGAATTTCCTGCATTCCAACACCGAATTTGCCTCGACTGCTGTCTCCGGAACACTGTACCAATCTTTCACCACCCGACACTCGAGGATTGAGGGCAAGTTATCCCCTTCAGTGCCTGCACCGCAAGCTTGTACCGGCGCCCACAAGTGCTGCTCACTGTGTATGGTAGCGACATTCTGCTGAGTAGCAGAAAGCAAGTAGATTCGAACCCAAATGGGCTGTGGACGAAGGGTAACTATGGGTGGGCAGAATGTAATTCCTTAGTCAACTATGGTTTACCCTGCTCACACTGTTTGAAATGGTGCCATCTAAAGTGTGCAAATCCTTACCAACAACACATGAGAAAGCGAAACAACTCCAAAGACGACCTTTGGTTTTCTACTGCGTCTTCGACCATCCCATTAATCAACGGTACACTTCTCGTAGTCAAAAGTGCGACCGGTTAACAGAAGAAGCTGAACAGAAAATGAACACAACTATGATATCACTGTAAGCGACTATTCGCCAGGACAACACAGTGGCATCTAAAAGGAGCAATGGTTCTAAAGTGGGTTCGTCTGAACGACGACTGACAAGGTGCCCATCGCCGTTACCTCCTTCAATTTTGGTAGAACGCCAGGAGAAAACAGACCACGGCCCTGATATTCAAACGGTACTCAGGACTATGAAAATCAGGTACCTCCGAAACATGTGATGGATCAAACTCCGCCATGCATAACAACTTGTAGCCTTAACAAGGATGGGACAGCCGAACCGGAGTCTACTACATCTGAAACTTAAGGGTCTCTGGTCGAGTTGAAAGCCCCCGGGACTTCCGCGACATATGCAGAGATCACTGCACAAATCACTCCGGATGCTGCAGTTAGGGGCTCCTCTGTTGTAAACACCGCTAAAGCCAATAAAATGATATACAGTAGACCATCATCAATTGGCATAAGCCAGGAGTAACGAACATCCGACCTTGTGTCTTAAAAAGTGGCTTCAACAGCAATGTCCTGACTGTCGTATGAAAAAAATGTCCTCGAATATACCGCTCTCACGTTGCGGGGTGGGTTATCTGTCGATAAAGACCAGTGGAACTCACTCTGCATTTTGTTTAACATAAAAGTCAAACGCACAATTCTAGCGAGAGTGAGAGCATAACTCGAAGATGGTTGACTATACCAACGCCAGATAATTGGGACCACTACGAGCCCAGCGTAACCACTGTACTGAACTGCTCAGAGATGACAGTCGCACATCAGCAGGATATTGCGAAAACTCAGCACTAAGCTTGAACCGCTGTACAAGTATGTCAATGTCCGTCTTAAATTTAGGCAGGGATTTCTCCACTCCGGACGGCTGATGGTCCAACTAGAATAACTAGGGAAGCAGCAAACGCTTTGCCGACGCAATATGCTCCCACATTTCAGAGGGTCTTACCATCATACTACCTTCCAGCATTTGTGTTCCTGCCTCCAGGACTCAATCACATCTCTTTAACTGCCGAAGCTCTATAGCAGAAGCTGACGTCTCTGGGTAATCACAACTCCTCGGGAGCCGACACAATTCGCCCAGAGGCACTGCATGCAATAGTAATACGACTGGAAGAACTTTTGGCCCAGTTCTTTTAGCGCTGCTCAGGCCAGAACCAGATTCCTGCAATACGGAAGCTTGGAATAATAATCCCCATTCACAAGGGCGGAAGCAGGACTGAACACTCAAAATACCGCCCCGTATCTCTTCTCCCTGCATTGTCCAAAATCATGGAGTCCAAAGTTGCGGATGCGTTGGTGTGTTGCCTAGACAATTGTAGCATTATTGCTCCCTAGCAACACGGCTTTCGTTGACAGCGCTCATGCATAACGAATTTATTGATACCACGGAATAGTTGGACCGAGTCAACTGACACTGGAGATGCAGTTTATGTGATATACTTAAATTTGTCTGAGGCATGCGATCGCTTAGATAATCAACTCCTTTCCAAGCCCCAATATTACGGGAGCGGTGACCCATTCTTGAACTGGATTGCCAATTTTCGCTTGCAACGATAAATAGTGGTCAGGGTCCTCAGTTCCTTATTTGACTCCATACTGGTCGATTCTGGTGTGCTACGGGGTTCACTTCTAGGTCCACGATTGTTTCTGGTATTCATCAATGACCTCGCACGGAATATCGCTACAAATATCTTTCTATGTATCGACGATATCAAGATATGACGTAGGATTCAGGCGGATGGCTATCATACTTTACTTCAGTGTGATATAGATATTGCACACCAGTCGTCAACCAAAAATCCACTACAGTTCAGCGTGGGAAAATGCAAGTTACTCTACATACGACATCAGAGTACCTATTCCTACAAGCTAGAAATGCAAGTACTGCAGCGATCATCCGTCGAACGCGACTGGTGTGCTGGTTCAGGATAACTCGGGTCGTTCCAAGCACTCCACAAAGGCATCGAAAACTGGTCCTCAACATGGGGCTTGTTATGACAGGCGTTCGGACAAATGGACACCAGTAGTTTCAGACAGTTTCTGATTGCATATGTTCGCCCCCATGTCGAATACGCCATCCAAGCTTGGCAGCCATGGCTGATGCACGATCTTACTGCACTGGACCAACCTAAACGTCGGGCTTCTAAATACGTCATTAGAATGCGCCACCTACCATACGAGCAGAGACTGAAACGTTTGGGAGTATTCAGTGGGCGGTATCACCGACTACGAGGCGATTTCATTATGGCATACTTGTTTGTACATAATCCAAAGCATGTGTGCCGCCCTTTACTGCAACTGAGTAGTTACACCAAACGAAGAGGTCACTCCTTGAAATGAGCGAAATAATACACCCATCTGGCTTGCCGGGGAAATTTCTTTTTCATTCACGTGTGTCAACCATGGAACCCTCTTCCCGAATCGGTTGTTTGTGCACCTACACTAACCATATTTAAAAGTCCGTGGGAAGACGCATTCCGCCCCTTACATTTTGTTACTTGACACGAATCGCTATGCTACTCTCGAGAAATACCGTGGATTTGTTATTTTCTCCTATTGAAACGTTCGGATTGCAGGGCTATTTCATTACATACGATAAGTCTATTCTACTGACAGTAGAAGTACTAACTGTATTTTATTCGCTAAGTTTGTTCGTTAACCCACCTGAGCACCCAGAGCGGCTTGTCAAGCAGTGTTTCTTAACTGTATAAAGTAATTGTCCATTGTTCATAGATTCCTCAGTTCGCATTGCGCTGGTCATCTAGCTCCTGACAGGCACTCTTTGGTCAGTGTGAATCGTATGTCTGATTCATATGCATAGCACCAGTTGAATGACTAGGATGAAACAGTCACGGGAGGGTTATTTATATGTTTGGCTTCGCCCCCATTTATTCTCATCATATTAGTCTTTGGTTTAACCCGATCCTGTATCAACTGTGTCACCAACATGGCGCGTCTGATATAAGTGCTGTATTACACAAACGCATTTGTTTGACGAGATCCCGTTTTTCGTGACTAATGTTGAAGTCAACCAGTTCGAACTTGCCCCAGAGACGGGAAAAGCTGTTTTCCATGTACACTCACTGCTTGCACTTAGGGCACCGCCTCCGCCGTTGGGTCAGGCAGAAGTAAACGGCAAACTTATGCACTGCGATTAGCTTATCATCTATTCGCCCAACAGCATGTTATCACATCGTCCCTCATCAATGCAAAGTGTGTCACTGTTCGGCTATTTGCTATCTTCGGATAGGACTTTTGTTGATTTACGAAAGGGGAGGAGAATATTGCTTTAACGCGTCCAGTGAACAAGGTAGGAATCAACGAATTGAACGTTTCCAAAAAGGAATAGCTTACATATTCGGAGGTGAAGATAGGTATGTCATGGTTCTACCCTTCTATCAGTAATCTATGCACTTGTCATTACCAATTACGCTGTCCAACGATCAGGATTACCGGACAAACGCTGGTCATTGCACCTGCGCTAATGTATGTCTGGGAATCAAATCCAGTAGGAAGTCGCCAGGATCTATGTGTATACGTATGAATATAGGGTAATCGTCAAAGTGACACGCGACGCAGTTACGTGCTTTACGATTCATCTAATCGAACCACATTAGCTAAAGTCGGAAATTGTACAAATATTTGTGCGTTGCCTTCTCTTAATGTTTAACTCCACATCAGCTACAAAGTCCATCGGATTCAAATCGGTGCAAAGTAAAAAGTGGCCCGTTTTTATACTTGGTGAGTCGCCCGAGAGAATAAGCATTGTCAGTGTTGGGCGCTTTTCTGACTTCCCCCGGATAGTTTGTTTCCTTTCACTCCATAGGTAATTGATGTTGAACCATTTAAGTTCACTAACTGCGAATTCTAGTGACTATGTGCTTAACAGCAGACATCGTCTGATTTTCGATTTAGATGATCCTCGTGCCCAAGTCACTCAATTTTTGTATCTTATCTGGTTATGTTTTCAACTAGGTTCACAAACGTACACCGACAAATGGTTATTTTGCCAGAAGAAAACTTACATATTCAGAGCATATGCCGCTTGTGGATCGCATTGCGTCTTGGATACCTAAAGATA
Source organism: Dicrocoelium dendriticum (assembly GCA_944474145.2). Taxonomy (NCBI): domain Eukaryota; kingdom Metazoa; phylum Platyhelminthes; class Trematoda; order Plagiorchiida; family Dicrocoeliidae; genus Dicrocoelium; species Dicrocoelium dendriticum. Next base: position 33,810,947 of record OX104059.1, on the reverse strand, counting down.
ACTCGAATCTTAAGCTCTGAGTTTCATTGGAGCCGTCAACAAACCCCGTGAATACGAGCAGCTGCATTATCTTCGAAGCTGCATATGCGTTTTCTTTAATGATCGCATCAAAGAATGTCCCGGTACCGGCATGACCTGAGCAAGCCGCAACTATCCCACCATTCGTTCAGGCATACTTGTTATGCTCTACTGGGGACGTGACGCATATGCTGGCAAGGTGCCAGCACACATCGACATTTACTTCCTCATCCACAAATGGGTACTAGTCGCTTCCCACTTTGATAGCAGCGCCATTTTTCTGCCGGTCATGCGTTGTTGGTAGACGGTTCTGGTTCGGTTTCCTCCTCGTTGGAGGTAAGTTGAACATTTTGTGCTTGCTGTCTTTTGTGGTTTCACTTTTAAAGAATAAGTTGGGACCAGTGTTTACAAATGTCGTTCGAAAAATTTGGCTTTTTTTCAAATTTCGCTTGATCCAAATAATTTTGGATCATCGTTTTCCCCGAATTACGTTGTAACCGTTCTCGGGCACTTACCTAACGTCGTACATCATTTTTCGGGTTCAGCCTCTGGCTATTTTTCGGGTACTTTTGTGTTTTGTAATCCGTTTTGCACCTTGTTCTAACCCTTAACTGTTTCTATTGACTGCCCTGCAGATACAAACTCATCGGTTTTACTTTGTAAAGCTTGTTTCACACTGCCTTTGAAAGCGTCAGGTCGGCTTCATAAAATACCGGTGCTTACTGTGTCTTCAGCTGCATTGATCAGCAAATCTAATGCCGTAAACGACAGTATGAGCTACGCAAAGCCCGTGACGGAGGAGTTTGGGGTATGTAGTACCAAGTATACAACTGATGGTACCATGAGACCTGTACCCGTTTGAGCTATTCTCAGTACCCAATACTACCGACTAGCGATAGCACGCTGTTCAATTGCCTTGTGTACCGTAGCCGTCCGTCTACGCCACTTGAGGTCACCGAGGTGACGTCGAGCAACGTCGGGCTGGGTAGCCAACAGATGTGGTCTTTCCTCGCATCGCTTGACCATAAAGTGGAGTTACTTATAAAGTAAATGAGAGTCTATAGATGTCGGTTCATTGGGGGAAGCCACGCTGCCAAACTCACCTGCTGTTGGTGAGAATCCGTCTGAGGTGACTGCTACCGCATCGTGTGTCCGAGCTACCCGGAATGCCCCTAAAGATGCCTCTGATGTCCTAATGAACGCCGTCCAAGGCGAAACCGACCTTATAACCCCTGTGCCCACTAAAACAAGAGGAATAGGGCTAAGGAAGTCCGTAAGGCCCCCTCAAAGCCTGACTGTAATAAAGCAATGAAGGTGTTGGAGGTAGAGCACAAAGCTCCTACTCCAATCACCCCAGTTCCTTTGAAAAAGCAACGTGCTGTGTCAACTTATGCCAAGTCTGAAAAGCCTGGAAAGACTAAACCCATGTATATATTTGCAATTGTCTACGAATAGACGTAGAGTCATCAGAAACCATGGGATTCAAAAGAAGGTACAGAAATAGTAAAAGAAAACACAACAAAACACATTAATGTGCATGCTTTCGGCAGAGGGCGAGATACTACCCGTTTACCCAAGCCGAAATAGGGTATTAACTTAGGGTGACACCACCTAGAGCCTTTGGCTGAATAGCCTGTCCGCAAGGCAACAGAGCGAATTCAGGGAATCGCGCCCATTGGGAGCCGGTGACTGATTGCTCAGTTCATACGAATTTCGTTTGTTCCTTTGTCAAACAGGGGCCCAATGCTCCCCAAAACTACAGCAAAACGTTGCTGGAATACAACGCTTCGCCAGGATGAAGCAAGGGCCAGTGACTTTATTTAGTGGCGAGTCACGTCCGCCACGCCACAGTGTTGTTAAACGGACATATGTGGCTTTTAATATGGAGAACGCTTACCAGGCGAAAACCCACCAGGTCCTGAAACACTGCCGCTGAACCATTTGCTGGAACGGGAAAATCCCGAACCACTCAGCTGGTACCACGAGGAGGTTGTTCGGCAAGCCAGCCCTAAACTCATGAGGAAGCTGGAGGTAGAACACAAAGCTCAACTCCAATTACTTCAGCTACTTTGGCGAAGAAAAGCGCCGTATCACCTGTCAAACAGATCAAAACTGGGATCGGATTGAATACTAGTGAAGTGTATATGCCTCGTCTAGGGGATTCTTTTATTGATGGCGGCGTTATCTTCCGTAACGCTTCTGAGTCCGTGTCTGCTCTTCCCAGGGAACGTATGCTGGATGACCTCGAGTGGTTCAAGCTATGTGTCACCAAGATACAGTTACCTGGTTTCCCTGGTGTTACTATTCGAAAGCTAAAGAGACATGGGAACCTCCCTGTCGATCAGCCAAATCGGCGATCTCGACTACGTTAAGTCCTCTCAACCCCGGAGGAAAGCGAAGCGCTTTAAAGCTTTGCGTTCAAAAGCAAGGGTAGCAATGTCAGCCTGAAACTGGACCTCCCACTTGCAGGTCGACCGAAGTTAAAGGTTGCCATCGAAAGCATCAAGAACATGCGAGCGGCTGATGTGCAAAGTCTCCGTTTAGTGCGTTTTCAGACAGTCAGCCGGAAGTCAAATGCTACCCTTCCAGAACCCCTGGTAGCGTACGACCCAGGGCTGGTCGTGCTGAGTTTCTTCGGGTAGTGTTTAGCAATTTGCGTAGCCTAAGAAACAACGTAGATGAAGTGGGGCTACTTATAGACAAATCTCCTCCCGACATACTCTCTTTCACTGAAACGTGTTTGTCCCCCGGATATCACGGACAGTGAATTATGTTCACCTGATTACTCACTGCTTAGATGTGATTGCTCCATTGACCGTCATGAGGGGCATCGCCCTGCGGTCATTCCTAGTTCGCTGCCCCATTACTGACCGTGACCACATATAGCAGTAGAATTAGTCCATTCTAAGCTAGTGGTGAGAGATCTACAACATAGATTCTGGACTCTCCTTTTATATCTAAGCCTTTTTGGAATTGGTGCAATTCACAATAACAAAGTGGATTTGGCCCATTCGAAAGTCATTTGTGACCTATGTGTAAAAAGCGTTAAGTCTGGTCCAGTTTTCTTTAACTGTCAAAAAGCGTACCATTCGAAGTGTTTAGGGATGAGTGCACTCGAAACTAGACAATACAGCAGCAAAACCGAAGCATTTGGGTTCTGCCAGTTGTACTAATCCATCCCTGTTGTTAGTTGTTTACTTTTCCTAATGAAAAATGGTAAAAGTTGGCGGAAACAGTTGATCAACTGGTAAACACTAGCAACGCATCTGTGAAAGTAAACAATGCTACACTTGCATCTGAACAAGCACCTACAAACTCCCAGTTTAGGCCGAAGAAGAGGGCCAGGCGTCCCAACCTCACCACGGCGTCTCAGTCTCCAACGGCCCCTAGCCACATGACTCCACTAAGTGAAAAAGTCGTTTACCATCCACTTGCTGCTACGTTCTCCAAGGGTGTGGTAACTAATAATTCAGTTGACATACTGGAAACATAACACCCCAGCAAGCCCACGGTAAGGAATAACTGGACACCCTACGCAGTGGTTGCTTCTAAGAAAACGCCGTCAAAGACACCTGCGACTCCAATTACCGCAGAGGGCGAAACCTCGCCTCAACGTGGATCGCTATCGCCAGTGCGATCCGCAAATATACAAAAAACGAAAGAACCTAATGCTCTTAAGTCGCGAAACACAAGGCGGAATCATGGTGCCTTAAGTCTTGTGTGCACTAATGTTCCTAAATCCAAATGCGACACAATAAAGGGTAAATTGATGGACGATCGTAATCAGTGGGATTCCAGCTGTAGTTCCATCAGCATGCGCGCTGAACCCACTACGCTGAGACATATCGCACGACACCCAAACTCCTTACACTATGATGAGCCTCGATTAATTCACGTAACATTACATTCCACGGACGAAACGGTATCCATTCTGCTCTCTGCGAATCGACACCACAGAGCATCGAATGGAGTATGTATCTTACCGGAAATTCCGTGGAAAGCACGTTCAAAGGAAATGAACAATCTACAGGGAAGTAGAAAACACGCGCTGAAAGCCGTCATTATTCATGGCGTCCCCAAGTCTCAAGCTTCATCTCCTGAAGAAGCTCAGACACGTGACCTGGAGCAGTGGCGATACATTCATGCGGTGCTGTCTTTAGAAAATGTTGTTGCTACCTCTCTGACAAGGATTCCCGTGTCACCTAATTACAAAGGGTGTGGTCCTAGGTTGCTGAAGTTAGTCGTACCGTCTGAACTAACTTTACAGACAGTTCTAGAGAACTGGGATAACTTCCAGAACATGCTACCAACATCAATTTGACTAAAAGCATCAGGTTTACGACCAGAGACTATTGGTTACTCAATGGAGAGAACCAACTCAGTGGGAACAACCGTTATTGCAGAATCCACCACAGAGACTGATCTGACAGCCGTCATAGCATCCGGCGAGACACCGTAGGAGGTGGTTGACTATTAGGATCATCATGAACCTAATTGTATTATGCAGTGAGTTATTCTGTCATTCTCGCGAGCCGAAGACTATTCCAAAAATCTAGTAGCAGCCGACCTCAAGGGGGTCGGCCAAGCCTCAAAACTGTTGTCTACAACCACAAACAACCTTCCAACCTATGAATCACTCTGCTGTTTTTATACGAACGCACAAGGTCTTTTAAATAAACTGACGGAGCTACACCTGCGTCAGGCCTCGATGTCAAGGGACCTTGTTATGATAACCGACATCTGGTTGAATGAAGCGATCACTGATGCAAAAATCGCACTAGCTGGGATGTCTATTTTACCCAACGATCGACCAAGTAGAGGAGGTGGAGTACTACTTTGTTATCGCAGCGAACTACACCTTGATCTCATCGATGACCCAGAGGTTCAGATTGTCGATGCGCTTTGATGGCATCTTCAGCTAAGCCGTGGGGACGCACGTTTGTTGGGTGTCGTGCATCGCCCTCCGTCGGCTACTTTGGAAATGGACAACCGCCTAGCCTCCACAATGAAGACCGTTCTCTCGCAGTCGTACAGCCACATTCTCCTGGTTGGCGACTTCAATATTCATACCATAGAAAGCCCAGCCTGTATCAACGAACACTTCAAAATGAAAGTACAGGAGATAATAAGTGAGCTACCAATCTACAATCACATCACATCTCCCACAAGATTCAGGACGGGAAACAAACCGGTTGTCCTGAATCTTGTATTCACCAATGAAGAGCTTATGATCGAAACAGTATCGATAGAGAGTGCTTTAGGCGGTAGCGACTATGCGACGACCATATTCAATCATATATGTTACGCAGAGTATTCCTCAGAAAACACAGAGGAGTGTCAGCTCATTACGGATTACGGCACTCCAATCAAACTTATAAATGCTACAAACTGCACACTTCTAGCAGAACGAACCCCCGATGTCTCTTGGTCTGCTTTTGCTCACCCATTCAACACGTTAGTAACTAGTGCTTCTAGGAAAAGGCATTCGCGAGCGAAGACAGTAAGATCACTCATATGCAGCAGGACACGCAAGTGTATCGTCATGAGGAACTTACTCTGGCGAAGATACAAGGAGTCACCGAGTGCCGAAACATGGGAAGCCTACACTATCCAAAGAACTCATTGCGTATACCCGGTATGCGAAAATAAAATACAGCACCAACAGAATCTAGCTGAGAAACTCCTTTTAAACCCCAAGCTCCTGTACAGACACGTCAACAAGTTCCGCAAAGTGCAGCGAAAACTTCCTGCCTTACACACGTTAAGTGGACTCGCAAAAACAGCAGCCCAGGCGGCCAACGCCCTATGTCAACAATTCGTCCCGAACTTCGGCTGGCTTGCTGAACTACCTCCTCGTGGTGCCAGCTGGGTGGTTCGGGTTTATCCCGTCTCAGCAAATTGTTCGGCAACGATGTTTCACCTCGGTGGAGCATTGTATTCCAGCAATTGTGCTGACAATGGGGAGTATCGGGCCCCTGTTTGGTAATCTAGCAAACAAGGACCCTTGAACTGAACATTCAATCAACGCCTCCCAATGGGCGCGATTCCCTAAATTCGCCCCGCTGTCTTGCGGGTAGGTTATTTAGCCAAAAGCTCTGGTTGGAGTCCCCTAAGTCAACTCCCTACTTCGGCTTGGGCAACCGGGTAGTAGCACGCCCTCACAAAACAGTGGACTGTACTACAACGTGCTCATCAGCTACTGTTTCTACTAGTCACTTTCACGCGACTTTATCACATGCCACTTGTTTGCTAACAATCCTCACTTTCCTTTACCCGATTCATGTGTTCAACAATCTGGCTGCGATTCCGGTTGCGCCGCAGACCAAGGAGTTCAACCAATGGCTCTCCTTCGTCCCCGATCCTCGTTCCGTCTGGCGTGCTTCAATGTTGGGATAGGCATGCAGAATGGACAACACACCTGTATAGCGCACCCTAGATTCCCTAGACATTGATGTCTGCTGCCTTTCAGGAACCCGATTGCAAGATCCCAGCGTTGTGCTTAAATTGACACCCCCCACTGACCACGAAGCCAGATATCACCAGCGTCATTCTGAAGATCCAGAAGCAGCAGCAGCGGGTTTGACTGGTGTAGGCATAGCATTAAGTGGAAAGGCCGAGGCGGCACTACTGGACTGGTTCCCGATTAACAGTCGACTATGTGCACTTCGGCTTCGGGGTTCGTGTAGAATCAACAGGTACCGCGAAGAAAGACGCAACTTATTTGTGATCTCCGTGTACGCCCCAACTGGCTGCAGTGGAGACTCGGTTAAGGACGAATTCTACCGGGATCTACAACAGCTCTTGAGTAAGGCTAAAAGTCGGATGTCGTTATCCTTGCTGGGGATTTTAATGCACGGGTTTGCAGCCTGTTACCATATGAACGCCACCTTGGTGGTCATAACGCGCTCGATGAGAAACGCTCTGATAACAGTGAGAAGCTTCTCAAATTGTGCGAAGACAACCGTCTGTTTCTTTCGAGCTCTAACTTCAGACATACGAAGAAGCGTTCCGCAACGTGGTCTTCTCCTTATTCAATACAACCGTGGTCTCAAATTGGTCACATTGCAAATAGCTTCAGATGGCTCGGCAGCGTACTGGACTGCAAGTACTTTTGGTCCAAATTCGTTGACTCAGATCTTGCTCTGGTCTGCGCGAAAATCTGTATTTGTTTTGGAGGGCCCCCAAAACACGAAGCACCATAAGATTGATGTAAACAGATTAACTGGTTCCTCTGTCTAGGCGAGCTATCGGTCTTCACTGGCATATGCACTCAGTTGCAATCCACCGTAAGAAGTGGAACAAAGTTGGACTTGTGTACGGAAAGCGATGACCATTTCCTCGACAGTCATGCTGCGGCCTAACTCGACGCCCCTTAATAGCTAGCATCTCTGCTCGTTCTCTTTAGCTGTTTGAATGTCGCAAAGATATCCCCGCGGAATCAGATAGCAATGAACGGCACCGTTCTGCTAACCGGCTGCTCAAGCAAAGTCTACGCAAGGATCGTGAGACATGGTGGTCTGAGCGTGCTTTAGAGATGGAGTCTGCTGCCCTCTCTGGCAACACTCGCAGGCTTTTCCAACCCATTCGGTCCACTGGTCTCAGGAAGCCTGGTGTCAGTGAGGTCATTTGTGAGGTGGATGAGTCTCCGATCACCAACCAATAGTGGCGTATGGGCCGCTGGGCCGAGGACGTTCACGCGTAGTTCAACTGGCCTCCACCATCCATCAGTACATGTAGTACACCTTGTTGTCCACCCTGGCTCGACCCTCTGAATCCACCTAGCGAAGCGGAAGTCTGCCTCGAGATTCGACGCTTGAAGCGCTTCAAGGCTGCCGGCTTGGACGGACTTCCTCCGGAGCTATGCAAGTACGATGGTGTGGCGATCATTAACCAGTTGACCGCGCTGTTCGGCGGACATGAAGAGGCTAGACACGTTCGAGCACCAGGGCCTTCGCAATTTAGCTCACATCTGGTGGAACACCACGTAAGTAACGACCGTGTTCGACGCCTTGTTTATGGCGTAGGAAGAGGAAACGAACCGCTCAGCACTGTCATTTCACGCACCAGGCTCCGATGGCTGGGCCACGTGTTGCGCATGCCAGCCCATTGATTTGCACGACGTACATTGTTTGCTCACCGGGGATGTGGATGGAAGAAGAGGAGGAGTGGCCAAGCGATGAATTGCTCCAGATGAATGAAGGCTCTCACTTCTGAGCTTGCCTCGGTTGGAGCTTCTCGGCTCCCTGGTTGGGGTCCAAAAGAAGGTGAACACGTTTGGCTGGATACACTTGTTGATATGACTAGGAGACGACTTCAGTGGCGTTCCTGCTGTGAGTTTCTTTGTCTCGCCCCATTGCTTTTAGCCTCCCCTTCCACCTACGACCTCATTTCGTAGCGTAAAACATAATACTTTTCTTTTTGCCTAGTAGCCGGCTAGTAGCTTAGCGGAACGATGCCTAGCTGTTGCTGGTAGCTCAAATGGCATGCAACTGTTGTATTTATTTTCCTTTTCCTTTATGTATTGCGGCCTAGTAACACCTCTAGCTGAAGTGTATAATGAATGAATGAATGCTTTCCGAAAAAATCTGGCATAAAGAGAAAGTGTCTTCCTCTTGGGGCGAATCAGTTACTGTCCCGGTTTTCAAGAAAGACGCTCGCACTTCATGTGCAAATCATCGCGGGATTAGTCTGATTTCGGTTGCCTCTAAGCTACTGGCATCCATTCTGCTTCAAAGATTATCCCCAGTAGGTGAATCATACCGCCGTGATAAACAAGCTGGTTTTCGTCCCGGCCGCGGATGCGTGGATCAAATCTTTACGCTCCGCCAGCTCCTCGAACATCGCCACATTTATCACAGGCCCAATATCGTTGCACTTCTAGACATACCGCCTTTGACTCCGTTGATCTACTTGTTTTATGGCGTTGCTTGCTAAAGAAAGGGGTACCAGAGAAATATACCGACGTGTTACGAGCACTTTACCTTCATACATCCAGCAGAGTAAAGGTCTATGGCAAGCTTTCCTCGCAATTCGCTGTCAATAGCGGTGTGGGACAGGGCTGCCCTATGTCCCCATTCCTCTTCAACTTCGTAATCGAAGACGTTCTCTCGAATGCCCTAGAAGGTTTCCAACATTTTGGCCTAGAGCTTCTACCGGGTGAGCGCGCGACCGACTTAGATTATGCTGATGATATCGCCTTACTTGGTGACGATCCTCAGGGTATGCAACTCATTCTGAATCGTTTGGCGGTTGAAGCATCTAAGTATGGCATGAGCTTCGCCCCATCGAAGTGTAAAGTACTGCTCAAGGATTGGCTTTCACCTGCTCCCGTGCTCACTCTCGAAGGTGCACAACTTGAACAGGTAGATAGTTTCGTCTACCTCGGGAGCCGTGTTTCTGCTGACGGCACTATCAACAAAGAAGTTTCTTTTCGTATCGCTAAAGCTCGATCAGCATTTGTTAATCTGAGGCACTTGTGGCGTCGTCGTGACGTCTCATTCTCACTAAATGGCCGAGTTTACATCGCATCAGTTCGCTCAGTATGGTTGTATAAGTGCGAGTCCTGGCCGATTCGCGTGGAAGACATGCGTCGTCTTTCTGCCTTCGATGCCGGTTGCTTAAGGAGGATCGCTCGTGTTTGGTGGCAACGTCGATTTAATAGTAATGACGTTCGACGTCGCATCTTGGAGAATGCGAGTATTCCATTCAACTAACTGGTTTTGTTGCGCCAGTTAAGATGGCTCGGTCACGTCCTCCGCATGACACCAGAGCGCCTACCGCGTCGCGCTCTATTCGCTCGTCAAGGACCTGGCTGGAAGCGACCGCGTGGTGGTCAGCCTTCCACTTGGCGTCAGCACATGAAATCGCTGACGTCGCGTCTATTCACTCTTCGATCCGTACGTCTTCCAGAATGGGGACCCAAAGATGAGAAGTGCCAGTGGCTTAGCACCCTTGAAGACATGGCCTGCAACCGGAATCAGTGGAAGAATTGTATACAGTATTGTACTGATTCATATGTTTAATACTACAAACATTGAAAATGACAAAAAAGAGAAAAATCGGTGTGTGACAAACAAACTAAAAATGTTTTGTTCTACTTTTGTCAAAATGTTCCATTCTTCTTGCGGCTAATCAGCTGAAGTGTGTTGCTCACCTTTAACTACCATGCTACGATGATTATGACGCGATGACGGTCCCTTATCCGTTGACCATGGTTTTATGTTGGCTCGGTGTCTACTGAGACTACTACTACTACTAATACTACGCCAGAAATTCCAGTGCACGACATCGCCGCATGCACTGTTCCCCATCGTTGTACCACTACCAGGGTTTAGCCACATCACCTTTAGACTGCGGAGGTTATGAAAAGGCTAATTGCACTGCGCGAGCATACCTCTCCCGGTGCTGATAATATTCGTCAAAAGGGGTTGAAATTGGTTGCAGTAAACTTGGCAGACCCACTCTGCAAATCCTTCAAACGATGCCTCGATGAGATGCCGGTGCCAACAATGTGGAAGCACGACATCGTCACTCCCATCCATAAGGGGTGAATTCGTACAGATCCTGTCAACGATCACCCGGTAACAATGCTTCCGATGATCTCCAAAATTACGGAAGCGATTGTTGCCGACGCGCTCATGAATTACTTGGAAGAACACAATATCAGAGCACAATAAACGCGCATTTCGCACGAACCGATCTTGCACTTCCAACTTTCTACTTGCTAGATCCATTTGAACTGAGGCCGTCGACAGCGGCGTTTGTGTTGATGCAGTATATCAGTAATTCTTAAAGGCCTTTGACCGTCTGAACCACTGTATCCTCCTTCACAAGCTGCAGTGTTGTGAAATTGGTGACCCAATCCTTGATTGGATAGGTAACTTCTTGGTTCAACGACATCTGAATGTAAGAGTTCGCGGCGTCATCCCTGACCCAAACGACGTTAAGTGCGGAGTGCCCAAGGGCTCAGTACTTGGTCCATGACTGTTCCTGATTTACATAAACGATCTCGCAACAGCTTTTACCAGCTCCTCACTCTTCGCTGATGATCTCAAGATATGGCGACACATTAGAACAACCAGTGACAATACAGCACTTCAGGATGATCTTGACAGGGTCCACCAATCGTCCACTCAGAACCTGCTTCAATTCAACGCTATGAAGTGCAAGGTGTTGATCATACGCCATAAAGACTCTTGCGAATACAGACTGGGGGAACAAATTTTGCAGCCCACTTCAACGGAATGCGATCTAGACGTGATGCTTTAGGAAGATCTGGGCTGTTCCCGTCAGGCCGAGAAAGTCTCCACAAAAGCTAACCAACATCTGGGCCTTTTGCGGAAGGCATTAGGGCGCTCTGATCATTCCATCTTTCTCAGATGATCAACGCCTACATTCGGCCTCATTCTGAGTGCGTCATCCAAGCCTGGCAGCCATGGCAAAAGCAAGGCCTTACTGCTCTTGAACTGCCACAACGAAGGGCGACCAAGAAGGTAAAGGGCCTGTTTCATCTCCCTTACCGATTGAGGCTGAAAACCCTCGGGGTCTACAGTGGACAATATCCACGGCTGCTTGGCTACTGGATAATGTCATATGATTCTGAGGAATCCAAACCATGCTTGTCGTCACCTACTAAAGCTGAACCGCAATACCACACTCAGAGGACACCAGCTAAATCTGGTCACACAATACAGCCGGTTGGAATGCCGCCGGAATTTCCTTTCCCTTCGTGTGTGCCAACACTAGAACGCTCTTTCCACATACGTTGTTTCTTCCCCCAAGCTATCGACATTCAAAAGACGTCTGGAAGATTCACTTATCCACTTACGTTACGCTATATAATCAGGGATATCTACGTCAACCAAACGTGAACAAACGGTGCTCATTCTCAGCTTTTGTGCTGCACTACTTACACGCTGCTGCTGTGGAATAGCGTTCGGATGTACTACAACTGCATTCATCAATTACATCAATCCAAGAAAGCGGCGCACGAGTAAGCGTTGTCGTTTCTTTTGTTCTTAAGACATACCTTACCCATATTACTTCCCCATATTAGTCTACAGTAACAATTCAATACGCATTCTAAAATGTTTATGTGAAGAAGGGCATCTGAATCGCTAGACGTTTAAATTGACGATTTACACTTATGTTTGCTCCCATTTCAACCATCCTACGGGACTTGCAAAGCAATCGCTTTTTAACCTGTAACATAACATTGTTCATTGTAAACTGGATGTGCTGATGACCTGGGTTTTCTAGTCTCCGGATCAAACTGTTGAAGCCCTGTTAAGGATTGGGTACACTTCCTTTACCTAGATTACTGTTGTAATGCTATCTAAAAATCCTGGAATTATCTCCAGGGGATTATTGACTTTATTCATACTCAGGCTGCAACAGGAATTGCAACATATCTGAGGTCTGTTGGCTGATCTATCTTGCAGTTCGGCTGTTGGCACCTTCTGTTCGGATCTCTTCTAGCTAACGTTGCAACTACCTTTGCGTCAGTTCGTGAACCTCCCGACTAGCTACTTGAGCAACCAGTTTCCGTCTACCTTGGGTCTCATTTCGGCGAAGTCACACGATTCCGTAAGTGATGTTATACACGACTGCCCTCTAGGAGCCAATGAATATGTTTGCATATGCTTTCGAGGTGCTGTCACTAAGTATCATTAGAGCACCGCTGAAGTATGTCCAAATATTTGGCGGACAGATTTTAGCGCAATACGGGGCAAAGCTTTAGTTCTGCGTTTTGCGATCTCCGCGGCCGACACAGTTGAGTCAGCTTGGGGAACAATTTAAGGCCTAACTCCCAGAGATCTGCTTCCCACATCCCACTCCTTAAGAAAAGGAATACGCGGGGGCAATCTCCATGGATCGATTATACAGGTCAATAACTGTTCAGGATGAGCTCTAGATACTCGTAAACTTACCAAGCGGCTTCATCAACCAGCACCTACGTAAGCTATCGTGCGGTTAAAAATAACTACAAGCAACATCTTAAAACTGCTCCTCTTCAGTACGAGAAGGATTTATCTGACGGAGCCGTAAAAAATTCAAAGAAGTTCTTTGCTTAGATACAGAGGCAAAGCGGTCGTCATCATTATACAAGTTTACTGTAGCTGGAAAATCCCGCAGTTATTTTGCCGCAATACAAAAGACCACAGGAAAGAAACCAACAGTGGAACGCCGGCTGTCTCTAGTAACGGATGGACGTCGTTCCGGAGAGCTAACAGCCGGCTATTGTGCCGCGAAAATGCTTATAGTATGCCTAACCAATGCGATCGTGACTGGAGAGGGAGGCTTAACAGGAGGGAATGGAGAAAGGAACTCACAAAACAAACGTCACTGGGGTCCGCTCCTAGCCATATCAGTGTGTCCAGCCAAACGTGTTCACCATCCTTAGCACCCCAGCCAGGCAGTAGGGATGCACCAACCGACACCTACTTCGAAGTGAGGGTTTTCATCTCTCTCGACCGAGTCGTTGCTTGGCCTTCCCTCCTCCTCTTCCAACCGCACCCACAACGCGCAAACAACGCACGTCGCGGAAGTCGGTGTGCTGGCATGCGCAACACGTGGACCAGCCATCGGAGCCTGGTGCGTGACATAATGGTGCTAAGTGGTTCACTAGCTGTTCCTGAGCCATAATACGCGACGCCGAATACGCTCATTGCTCACGCGGTGTTCCCACCAGACATGTCCTAGGCTGCGAAGGCAGTGACGGTCGAACGCGGCTAGCCTCTTTATGTCTATCAACTTGATGGGCCAGATTTCGCAATCGTACAGAACGGATATACAAATCTTCGCGCTATTGCAAAGGCCATATCGGTCCAAAGCTTCTAGCGTTGATTCTATTCATCCGAAGCTGATGCGTGAATTGGCCTCTGAACTAAGTGGCCCTCTCACATGCGTCTTTACAATATTGCTCGACAACTGTGCCTTACCTTCGGAATAGAGGGAGGCAAACATCCGTCTGAATTTTAAGGGCGGTGACTGAGATCTTCCCGCTAACTATTGTCCTGTCAGCTTGACAACCGTAGTAGTTAAGTTGTTTGAAAAACTTGTCAGGGATTCGGTGGAGAATCACCTGAATAAGTTTAACCTTAGCAGTGCTGCACAGCACGGATTCCGCAAGGGATGTTCGTTTCTGACAACTTTACTTCTAGTTCGTGAAAGCTGGGCTGAGGCAGTAGACAACAGTCACGCTATCGACGTGTTTATCGTTAACTTCTCGAAAGCATTTGATACTGTCCCACATCAACGACTCTCATTGAAGTTGAGATCGTATGGGGTGTCTGGAGATTCTCTCAAATGGGTGTCTGCTTTTCTAGGGGGGAGAGAACGGTGTGTACGCGCGGGGCGTAGTCTTTCTCTTAGACAAGCTGTTCTTAGTGGCGGTCCGCAGGGCTCGGATATAGGGCCGTTGCTTTTCGTAATTTATCTCAATATCTTACTCCAGGAGTTTGAAATACCATCGCTAATATCTGCTGATGACCTCAAGCTCTGGAATATTGTAGATTACCTTGGGGGCTTTGAGGCAATTCAGAATGCCTTGGATAGGCTTTTGGACTGGTCAATCTTATAGTTGATGCCCATAAATAAGGCGAATTGTTCCGTCCTCGGCATTGCAGGTGTTATTCCCCCCATGCGCTATGTAGTTGGTGGAAGTGAAATCTATGTTGTCACTCAGCAGGTTGATCTAGGGGTTGTCCACACCTCAATTCTTCACTCTGGGGACAATTGGAGGGTGGCTGCTTGTAAATGGTTCCATATAAATAAATAAACAAATAAACGTATTATTCCTCGACAGTGTGAGGCACAGTCCGAGTGGACTGAACAACTTGCACATCAGGATCGTATAACATAGTTGATTATTTATGTTTTGTACAACGGGTCCCAAATGGATTGTTGAAGAGAATGGCAATTTGATAGTGTTAGAGTAAGAAACTGGGAACAGTAAGAAATGCAGCTTTAGACATTCATGGACCTGTCCCCATGGGATCTGCTTCAATGAGGATTATTCCCTTGATGGGTTTCCCCCGCACTTCCATGCTCCAACTGGTTGTGTGCCGGTGAGGCAAAACAGCATGCAAACCAACATCAGTTTCACAAATGTTTCCTCTTAACTAGGGCTGTTGTATGCAGGCGTTATTGGCGATGAAGCCTCAGCCTCATGCGGATCACCCAATTATGGCCCTTTTTTGTTATTTGCTCGCGAGTCGATGGCAGTATGCTTTACTGCGAATGATTTTTATCTTGGAAGCTGTAATCCGTCACTTTAAGAGATCAGTCCACCCGCGGCCCACAGTGAAAGAAGGAAGAATATGATAAATGAGGGATCAAAAGCAGAATAATGTTTATAATCTTGTGCTAATATCAAAAGGAAATTGCGAAGAAATTTCATTTCTACAAATCTCTTCAGGCAATTACAATTATGAGCTTCATAGTCATTTGTGCAGTAGCTATTGCTAGCGATGCAACACAAAGTCGTGAATGCTGCGATCGGATGAACGGTGGCAGTCTATGTCTTTTCGAAACCACTACCTTTGACCATTATGCCAGAAGTCAGGTGACCAGGCTAGGGCCACCGTAGGGTTAAACTCTGCATAAGTACACTCTGCTTACACTGTTCCGGCTTCAGGTGCTTGATCGCAATTGCTTCTGCTGTTGCCAATAGGCACTTTCTACGTCCTTTTGTACAACGCTTTACTGCTACATACACTGTTTTGAAGGCCTCTTTCGTTTTATGTTATGTCCACTAGGTACTAGGTGTTCTGGGATGGAACTGTGGATATTTCTGACGGTACTACACTTTAATGAGGCATGGCAGTGTTCCGCTGTCTGCTTTGACAGACGTCTGGTCGTGTGTCCGAGGTATCTCACACCACAGGTGCAAGTAAACTGCTATTAGACATAGGATTCAGACTGAGCCGGAATTTTTTGTTTTAGGCCGTTGGTGATGAGCGGAACGGTTTCGGCGTGAATGCGGACTCTGGCGGTCGAGTACGTTTGGTTTGGCACGGAAGCACGATTTGGTAGAAGCTTATTACGAACAACGACTACTATGCGGAGGTTTCAGTTCTGCAAAACGTAGTTAATTTCCAAAAGAGTGCACCAAAGCAGAAGATGGCGGTATTGGTTAGACGGGAGTAGGATTAGTAGTAATAAGATGGATTGTAAGGGAGTTAATTCATATGAGGTAAATTTATAATATTGAGACAATTAGGGGATATCGCAACTTCTAAGTCTATCTATAACTTTCTCATACAAGTCATTCAGTCTTTTTTGGCTAAGTGTTGCCAAGCTATTGGAAAAAGTCAGGTAAACATTGATCATTCGCTTGAATTGGAGATAGGTATGACATTAATTGATATGATGTGGTTTAATCACCGCATATTTGAAGTCCTAACGGCCGATATTTTTGTGAAGCTCTTCTCAGCTTTCGTACCACGCCACTTAGAATATTGCGTCCAGGCTTGTTCACCATGTTTTGTAAGGGACGAAATGGAACTGGAGAGGGTATTGCGAATGGGTACAAGGTTAGTTCATTGTTTACGGGGGCAAACTTATCACGATAGTTTGCTTAGCCTTGGGATGTACTCATTACACTACTGGATATATATATATATATATGCTGATCACAAGCTATGTACAGATATTGTACCATCGAAACCATGGCGGAGTAAGAAAACGTGGTTAGATTAATTAAAGAAAGTAAATAAACAAAGTTTTGTCCCTTTTTCCACTCGCAGGTTTTGAGTTTTTTTGATGTGTTTTATTAGTGGTGGAAAGGGGATGATCCATGCTTGGTTCGTCAGTGGGCGAGATACTACCCGGTTGCCCACGCCGAATTACAGGAGACTTGATCGTTACTTACCTTATCCTAACCGGTCAAATCGACTCAGACTTGTCCTGGCTATTTAGTCCTGCCAAACTGCCTAGTCTTGGAGGTCACCCCATAGCAGCTGCATAAACTGCGTTCTGACAGGGTACGGACGAAAACTCGCTTGTCACGCCGGATTATGGGAGGTTGGAGTTCGCTTCTGGAGCACATCGCTAGGGAAGCTACGGTTGAGGGTTTCGTGAGTCAGTTAACTGCTCTTGTATCTTCGACTTGTATCTTCGCTTTTCTAATTCTTCTCATATCTTGGTACTACTATAATTTAGCTGACATTCCTCCTCTTGTATTCTTAGCTTACTCTTCACTCATTCTTACTTCGCATAAACCGATCTGGTAGGGACTGTTGGGCAGGAAATGTGGGCAGTACTTTGTTGGACAGGGTGTGATGCGGTCTTTCTTTTAAGCTTTTCAACATACCAAGCAGAGCTATCAATTTCCGGTTCAACGATACGCAAAGAAGTAACATTTACGAGCTTATCCTTTCGTTCCGGTTGCTACTGAATTTAACTTGCATCTATCATCGCTCTAACTCCCATATGTCATGGTTTCATCATCCGGTTTGGCGCTGTGTGTAATGCAACGCAATCCAATTATGATCAGTCTGTGGTAGCGACTGACCGGTAGCTGTTCATGAATGAATTGCACGACAACAGCATAACGCAATTATCTGGCCCTTGTGTACCCAAATTAGGTTAAAACGCTTGGAGTACCAGGCTTGCCTTTGCTCGGTGGACATTTATGTGATGATAATATTAGATAATAATTAGTTAATGACAAGTACCTGTCTACTTATGTGAACTTAAAACAAAGTCCTACTTTAGGTAACAAACCAACAAACCTTACGGACCGTTTTGCTAACGTGTGCTTAGTAGTTTGGAAGTGGGGTGGTATGTTGGTTAGAAACAGTTGTGAATAAACACATGCGAAATGAGCGCATAGCGGCTAAACATACAGCATTTAATAGCTTCAAAACGCCTAAATCTGCCTTGAAAATTACGCTCACAGTGCGTAACCGGACGAGAGCTGTATGAACGGACAGATTTAAAAACGTGAAAAATTGCTTCAACATCCTGGTACTTGACTTCTTATGTCTCTGTTATCTCCAGCTCATAGAGTGTTGGGACAGTAAACAAAACCGTAGTTCTACTGTGATAGGTGGTGTGCCGGATGAATAAGCCAAATCAGCCAGACCCCTAAAGCAGCCGACCAGCTGCGAACCAAACGGTTTCGGCTACTAGCCGCGCCAAGCTCCGCTGATTAGAGGATGCCTACCGACTACTGTTTAAATGGATTAAAGAGAGAGTAGTATTGGTGGGTCTGCGTCTTTCGTAATCCTATGGGTGGGCAAGATATTTGAAAGCTTTGTGTGAACGAGCTACATTGCATTTTTTGCTTGGTTGCCTTCCAATTTAGCGTTCGGCCCTGAATGACCGAGTTTTGCGACACTCACGGGTAGCAACGCTTAGGTGGTCATTGACAACGCTCGATTTTTCTAATAATATCGTACTTTTTAATTGCATGTGTACGGACGAAATTACTGATCGGGTGTGTAAGGATTACTGTCATTGCTGCATTTCCCTTGAACACATAATGTCCTGCTTTGCTCGTTACTAGCGGCGTTCCAACTGCTTTGACGACAACCTACGTAACAAGGGAAAATGATTTGCTCCGCAGAACTTTGCTATAAATTCGTTATTCGCAATCTAAGAATTTGAAGGCATTTTTACCGATCTCCAACGGATATCGTGCTCAGTATTCCGAGTGCACAACTCGCAGCCTGATAGCCACATTAGGAGGAATTGTAGTAACGTATTGTTAAGTGAATTCTTAAGCTTTTACACTAAGTGACTTCAGCTACAGACGTTTCTACTACTTTACTCTATAGCATGCAGCTGTTCGGTTGGGATAGTTGGATTGGACTATTCATTTGACACTCACTACCAACAATATAGTGTAGATTAGGGTGGATTGTAGACCAAGCTATTTCTTGTATGTCCGCCTTTAACTATCCACGACTTCCATTACGATTTTCGCGGATTGCGCTGGCCATCATTTCCAACCTCGAAGGTCAAGAATATCAAATTACGTGAGGCTTCGTTGCAGTTAGGCACAGGCAGACAGCCACCACACATCCAGGAAAGCGCTAGATAGTCGTTTCGTCCTAGTAGGACTCGTCAGCAACTCGCACTTGCCGAATCCTGCCGGATTCGAACCCACGACCCTACTCTTGCGAGTCAGCAACTTATTCCACTGAGCTATGGGCGGCGGCAGCGGACTGCCATGACTGATATCTAACTGCGATAGAAAGCCGCTTACCCTCCACTGTCATGCGTGTTACTAACCTGCAGAGAACAGTGCTGGCCTCCAGAGCAACCAGTACGTTTGCAAGCCACCACCAATCAAGGTGGCACATAAATTGCTAAGGCTAGTACAAAATCCACATACGTCCTACTACTATTTACAAATAAGCAGTAGTCGTCTTAACCGCTTATAAGCCACTTCGATTTGTAGCGGCTCGCAAAAAAGTCGTTGCTCTGGGGGGCCAGCCCTGTCCTCTGCACTTTCACAAAAACCCAATGAACCTCCCTACTAATTACAACTAACAAATTATATTATTTCCAACAGCATCTTTGTGTTGGCCGCTTTAGTTTGCCGTAACGAGGCTTCCTCTAACCAGCTATCGATCCTAGGGTTAGAACTGGGTTGTGGCTATTAATTGTGCGTTAGGTTTTCTTTACATCCATGGGTCTCCTTTTCTCATCTTATGCTCTAATCACAACTACCCTAATTATTCCCAATCAGGTAGAATCAGCTCCCTTGGAACTGGATATTCCCACTTAAATTCGATTTCTGATCATCCATTCGCAGCAAGAATCCCGTTCTACTTACCTGCGGTTTTTACTCCTTACTTCTCACTGGCATTTTCGCCGCCAACATACCTGCATCCGCCGCTATCTGTCTTCTTCCAATCCAGACTATTTAGAACTACTTGTCTTTAAGACAAAGCGCCGATGTCAACTTTTCTGTAGTAGCCACCTTGCTTGCTGATCACTGACTCCAGAGATATGACTTTTTAGTCTCCCACGGGTTTCCCCTTTCTTCGGGCCTATGAATCCCAACTGAATTTTTGATTCTTGACCAACCTACGTCTGGTTATTTCTAACCTTCATATTCCTACTGAAACGAGCCTGCATATCTCCTATTTACCGAAAGGCCTCCGTCTCTCTGACCTCATACCTAACCTCTTGCTGTTTCTGGACCGCTTAGCGCTAATCATAAATTATAAGACCACTCCCAAGCCTTCTGTATTCAGTGGTACTCACTGTTGACGACTCACATCGAGAACTACCCTCTAGCTTACAAAGTAACTTATTTCCTTTCGTTGACCGACAATCGTCATCCTCACCTACAATCTACCCGCGTGCTCTCCAGCTATTTGCATTTTGATATCTTAAATGACGGATTTCTGTTCTCACCACACTTTTCATTCTTCATTGTTTAGCCATACCTACAATTCTACTGCGGTTTCAGTGCACTGCCTGCACGTCGCAGTCTACAACCACGGTTGCACGGATATGCATTGGTTAGTCTCTCCAACTGTATTTTAGTGGACCTTATGTATAATTATCTATTTGTAATTGATTACAATGGTCGTGGGACGTGAAGCATGCTTAGTTCCGTCGTCACACACCACTGCAGTTAAACACTAATTGTAGGACATACGTTCACAAAATGGTGGGTCGTGTCCCGGAAATCATGTCTTTCACGTGACTTGTTTATCTAACCCTGGCATTGATGGTCTCAGCCTACACTTTGTCTTGACAACACAGCAGTTTGCTTTGATGTTCTTCGCATTCGAGTTTCCTCCTAAAAGTGCACACAAAGCAGGAACATATAAGATGTATGACTATTTTGGAGACAAAAGCACTTATTATCGAAAACCAATGGTAACGCTTGGATATATGTTACTTTCTTGAGAACATTTAGCTCCGGATGCCTCAGCCTGTCATCAAATGGGGAAAATGGCCACATTAGTTATCCAAATGGCCATCGGTTCCGTGTCGCCGATGAAGGCATTTCAGTTGAACACTTGATAGCATCCTTAGTCAGGAAGTGATAGAAACCAAATGAGATACCGTCTATGATGAACAAACAAACCACCTCATTAGAAGCACCCATAGTTTGTGAGGCTTATTAGATTCTGCCACAAATTCCGCTTAAGAACCAAACGGTAACACAACGGTGGGTGGTATCATGAGGATATAGTGGACTGCGTCAGGAGCGTGGTTTACTTTCCCTGTGTAGCATAGGAGTACACATGCCGGTGCTAACCTTGGTAAGTTAGCGCCAAGATGAGGTAGCAGACCCTAGAGAATCTCTGATAATCATACTGTCATCCACTGAAATCACCACAGCACCAAGCTGAGATGCCAACAGTCATGATTGATCAAGCAGTACAACTGGCTTAAATATCAAAAGTTTCTCCTCTTGCGAATGTGCTACGTAGAGCATTTCCTTTTGAACTCAGCTAGCTTGTAATCCTATCTTAGAAATGCTGCCAATGTTCAGCAGACGACGCAACACTGTCGATCATTTTTCCTGCCGGCACTCATCGAATAAACTATACTGATACTTATTTCTATGTATATACTAGCACGATAATAGGGATTCGGATACTCACTTAGTCTTCTTTCAAGGTGAATTGTTGAGCTCGCAACCTCAGCACTCTACAAGGTGTGTGAAGCTCGATGACTTTTTCCTATTAAAGCGTTGTACCATTGTATGCATGCTCAGCTGACTGTGGGGAGTCGTAACTCTTAATTTCGTTAAGAAACCAGAATGCGCTATGCGATATTTGTAGCGTCACTGTAATGCCCAGTAGGTAGACACATGTTTTCCCAAACATACCATTAGACCAATTCCAGTGCACAGGCACTGAACTCTTAGCGATTACCAACACATAGTTAAGCAACGCACCGTTAAACGCTGAGGTCCGAACTTTAGACATCCTGTGTACAGCAGGCGCATATTCATTGGGATCAGCAGTAATGTTGGATCAGTTCAACACTTAATCTTGACACAGTCCTCGGTAAATCGTTGACAAGAACAGCGGCTCCAAAACATGAGGTTAGTGATTCAAGACTGCAACATACCCGGTATAAAAACTGGTAAATAATATTGATTTCAGCAATGTACTGTCCTGATTACTGAAGCACACCGTCAAAACAAAAATGCAGGCCACCATCAAACGACGGTAGATCGAGGTGTAGTCGAGGCTGGCAAATTCAGTCAGGACTCAATTTAAACATGCTCCGATGAGATCAAGATTACTGCTCGGACGCATCCAGCTGCATACCGTAAAACATGACAGCATACGTTGGGTGAATGTGTTTTACGTATGTGGTCAACATTTCTTCAGAATAATGGCTGATAATTAATTTTAAACGGTTGAACCACAAACACGCATGACCACTATTTCCTTCGAAAACACCATCTAGTTGACTGCACTTCAGGGCTCGAGGTGGTAACAATAAATCCAATGAACCAATACCTTTGGATTTCGAGAACGCGGTGTATTAATCAAAACTTTTGTGTTTACATTTGTATGACCCGGCAGCTTTAGCATGAACATGATCATGCGTTTAATCACCGCTAATTGTTCTTCCACATTATTTATTCTGTGAGGCACGCTTTTAGGATCAGCTGAATAGTGGGAGCGACCTCAGATCATGGAGTCTTGAGCCACTTTTTATGAATTAATTAATCTTGACCGGGAATGCCTCAACGGTGACTTTTAAAATTCGATCAAGTCACTAGACACAACAGGATTTACCACCTACTGACGCTAAGTCATTCTACATCCCCGTTAATTCGACAAATATCATGATGACCATAGGAGATTATTATCGGTATACGTGGGTTGAATAGAAAGTTTTCAGTCTAGCGCAGAAATCCGGTAGCCAAGCAAACTAAATAACGCTTTTTAAATTCCCCACTTGTCTGTATCAAAAGTATACTTATACATATTTCTAACTCGTTTGCTTTCAGTTCAGTAGATTCTTGAAGTGAACAGGTTCTGCAATTCGGTGAAAATAGAGAAATTGCAATATCGTGTTGTGATTCACTATTTCCATCGCAAAGGACGGTCACCATCCAAAATTCATCAAGATATGCTCAATACATTGAATGACAATACCCATTCATATGCAACAGCTAAACGTTACTGCAAAAGTTAAACCGCGGTAAGAGAGTATTGAAGATGAGCGCTGGTCAGGGAGAGCATGAACCGCCACTACGAAGGCAAATCTTGACCTAGTAATGGATTAGATAATGCAAGACCGCTGATTAGCAACTCGTTTGGCAGCAGAGAGATTATGCATCTCCCATGAGTTAGCAGATAATATTCTGACGAAGGAGTTAGGCTATTCAAAGTTTCTGTTCCATGGGTGCACATCTTCTGCTGTCTGAGCAGAAGCACATTTGACATGTAATGTCGAAGAACAATTTGGCACTGTTTGAGGCAGATGCCGATGATATTCTTGCACGGTTCATAACTATGGATGAGTGTTGGGTTCAACACTTTCAATCATTAAGAAAAGAACCACTAAAGCAGTGGTAGCTTGCATTATCTCGTACACCAAAGAAGGATGAGCTCACACCGTCCGCTGACATGGTGATGATATCCGTTTTTCGGGATTCCTGAAGTGCTGTAAGGATTGATTTCTTTGATAATGGCCGCACCAACACCGGAAAGTATTACCGTGGGCTTCCGAAATGTCTCAGAGAAAACATTTGAAGAAGGAGACCAAGAGTGCTGACGACAGGAATCATTTTCCATAACGACAATGCTCCAACCCATTTCTCTTCCATTGCTAAGAGAACAATCCATGATGGCGGGTTCCATTTTCTTCCTCATCTACCGCATTCACCAGATCTGTCTCCCCCAAAGTTCCATCCATTTCCAAACTTGAAAAAAGTTTTGGCTAGCAATCATTTTCCCAACGACAGTAACAGCATTGGAGCCGTAGAAACCTTTTATAGTCGTAATCTGCTGAATTCTTATCCACTGGGATAAAGGCGCTTCAGAACTGCAGGAGCCTGTATGTGTTGCGCTTGAGGGTGATTACGTTGAAAAGTAAAAGCATCGAAAACTGCATCTCGTTTGGTTTTTTAGAGAATCCAAACTTTTCATGCATCTCATGTACAGGTAACTCGTTACCCTTATGGGACTACATTTTTATGCAGTATATTGGAGAGAGTGAGATTCACTTTGTGAAAACCGCCATCGAAATAACCAAAAGCAAATTTATCTCGGAAATCTGTTGTACAGGATTCGTTTCCGGACTCAATTCGCTGTCAGTGGACAATTTAGAAACGTATTTTTCTTACTCCTATAACGCAGCATCATTTTGGAACACTGCTGAAACACACGACTATGATGAACTCGCTGAGATGGATTCACCTAGCCTACTGGCGAATGCAGAATGTGCTACTCTGTGACCCAACAACACAGTATTCACTCGACGCAGCATAATGCTTCAGGGAAACAGGTATTTTAAACCGTAGCATCGTTTACAAACACTTGTGAGCTCCATGACCTACAGTACACGAAGCAGCTACGTTAACTTCATTGGAAGTACACAGATGCTCAACTGATGACTAAAATTCACTGACTTTAGCACACTCAGCTCCGTTTGTTTGCAAAAGTCACATGCATTCCTGCTAGCTCCACTGTGCCGTAAGCAACTCTCATCTACAAACTATATGTTTGCACATTCAGCTCACTTAGGGCAGCTAATGTTCACGTGAAGCATTTCATGCAGTAGCTAAGTGTTCAAAGGATTGCACTTAACTTCCTCCCAGCCTGAGGTAAGCTCGCCCACAGGCGCCAACAGGCGGTTGTTAGCCTTGCCAAACAGACTTTTAGTGGCAATGAACCGACAAAACGCAACCTTCAAACTGATGCAGGTGCTTTCTAAATGCATGCAAGTCGGAACGGTTCATGTACCAGTCGGCTTCCTGGACTAACTCAACGACAGAATCCCGAGGCATCATAACCTCGGCAAGTGTAATTGGTGTTTCAAAATATTAATGAAATATAGAATGATATCTTGATTTTTAAAGATAGCTGAACGGTGGGACGAGCGCACCATTCTCATCTTCCCACCCTGAACCGTACCACTAACCGGTGGTCCGAGGTTTAGGTCCACAATCCGAAACTACCATTCATGTACACTGCCGTCATCAGAAGCAGGATGGAATATCAACGGAGTCATCGTATCACAGCCAACCATGTAAAAGGGATGTGTCATTTTTCTGCATAACAGCGACAATTGGATGGTCCAGTAAATGCTACCGACGAATGTGGAGTTCTCTCACTGTTGTGTACCAGCAATTGTGTGCTTTCACATCAAACATCTAACATAAGTATACCCGAAAGTATTCTACTCTTCAGGTTCGCTGACCCTGGAAGGACATTTTCGATTCTTTTCTGAATACCTGTATTGAATACTATTATTCAACTATACTGGTGGTTAATCAGATGCTCCGATCCCACTTGCTAAATTGCAATCCATTTCGGGTGTCACAGTTCAAACAAGATGATCAATCAAAAAGCCACGCAAATTAACTAACAGAACCATTTCGGCCATGAAATTAATCACACATAAAGTCCAACATAGCATAATGTAATAATCCATTATGCGATACTTTTATAACGTTCACCCAAGTCATAGACAGTTTAATAATCGTCCGCATCGCTCCGCTTATCGCTAGCTGATGAGTCCAACCATAGTCGAAACGAGTCGTAAAGTCCAACGATAGGAAAAAAGCAAAATGCGTGCAATAACCTGTTACTATTAGTGAACCATCGGTTGTGTTGTTAAATGAAATAAAAATGTAATCCCATTTTGATTAGAAGGGTAATTCATCATCATTATACACGTTAGCTAAAGGTGGGAAAAGCCTCAGCTACTCTGCCGAAATACACAGAAGAAAAAAGGAGAGAAAAAATGCAACTAGTGCAAGCCGGCTGAGCTACCAGTAACGGATCGGCATCGTTCCGGTAAGCTACCAACCGGCTACTGTGCATCAAAAAAATTACTATGCAAAATTATATAAGGCTAAATAGTGAAATCGTAGTTGGAGGGGGAGGCTAAGGGGGATGTGTGGGAAAAGAAACCCACAGCACGAACGCCACTGAGGTCGGCTCTTAGCAATATCAGCAAGTGTATCCAGCCAAAGGTGTTCATCGTCTTTCGGACTCCAACCATGGGGCCGAGACGCTCCAACGGAGGCCAGCTCCGAAGTGAGGGCCTTCATTCCTCTCGACCACGTCATCGCTTGGCCACCCTTCCTCTTCCATCCACCCCCCCCCCCGGCGCACAAACAACGCACGTCGCGGGGGTCGGTAGGTTGGCATGCGTAACACGTAGCCGAGCCATCGGAATCTGGTGCGTGAACTAACGGTGCTGAGCGGTTCAATTCCTTTTCCTGTGCCATAAACAAGGCGTCGAACACGGTCGTTACTCACGCGGTGTTCCCACCAGATGTGTGCTAAATTGCGAAGGCACCGGTGGTCGAACGCAACTAGCCTCTTTAGCTCCGTTGATCTAGGGGGCCAGGTTTCACAACCGTACAGTGGGGTCGAACGTACCGCTGCATTGTACACTTTATTCTTCAGGGCGAGAGTGATGTCGCGCCGGCGCCATAAGTGGCGAATTTATCAAAACCGCCTCGAGCTTTTGCTATACGGTTCGTGATCTCCTCTTCAATCGCACGGGCGCTGATGCAACTTCCCAGGTAATTGAATTTCCGAACGACTTCTAGCTGATCCCCACAAAGAGTCAGCGTAGGAGTCGGTCCAGATCAATCTTGAAGGAACGCTTTGCACATCGATGGCGCAAAGCAAAGCCCGAAGCGGCTGACAGCCAGTACTAATCTGTCTAGTGCAGCTTGGCACGTCTGGGAGCTGTCAAAGATGAGCGCAATATCATCAGCATACTCCAAGTCAAGAAGTCCTACTCCTGGGAGCGGATCCACACCTTCCAAGTCGTGTCCTGTAAACGCGATTTCCATGACTTCATCAATAGCGAAGTTGAAGAGGAATGGTGACAGCGGGCATCCTTGTCTCACACCAGCTGGAGATATTGAAGGGCAAAAACAGCTTGCAGTAAGCCTTCACCTTGCCCGTGCTACGCGCATATAATGCTCGGATAATACTTACGTATTTCTCAAGTACACCTTTCCTGAGAAAACAGTCACAAAGTGCAGGTCTATCCACTGAGTCGAATGCACCTTTGATATCGAGGAACACGACGACGGTGGACCGCCAATATGTGTGACGGTGCACCAACAACTGACGTAAGGTGAAGCTGTGGTCAATGCAGCCACGACCTAGACGAAATTCGGCTTGCTCTTCACGAATATTGCTTTCACGTGTGCCAGTCAGTCTGTGAAGGATGACAGTGGCAAGCAAGTTGGAGGCGAAGAATATCAGACCGATTCCTCTATGGCTGCCACAATCCGATCGTTAGACTCCCTTGAAAATTGGGACTATGACAGAGCGGCTCCAGTCGGTTGGAACAGTTTCCTACTCCCACAGTTTCACTAGTAACTCGTGTAAATCATCCACAAGTGCAGGTGTCCCGAATTTGGAGAGGGCTAGATGAAGATCATCTGGTCCCGCGGCTTTATTTAACTTCACCAGTGCGATCTCACGCTTGACTTCCGAGCGAGATGGTGGATCCAAAGGGACAGCCCACGGAGCGGGGCGATTGGTGGCCGGTGAGAAATCTAACAATTCACACGGATTAACTTGCCTTTCAAAGTGCTCAGCCCAACGCTCCAAGCGTTTTGACTGTTGTGTAGAGGTTGTACACTCTCGTCACAAATTGTTTCACTAACACTAGGTCTCCTGTTGCCAGACTTCCCTATCAGCCGGAATAACTGACGATGGTTATCAAGCGCAGCGGCCATTTCCATGTCTGAAGCACGATGAGACCACTAGGATTCGCCGTCTCTCTTCAGGCTAGCACGGAGTTTTGCCCGGAGGTTGCTGCTGGTCTCATTGTGTTCACTTTCCACCGGAATGTGCCAGCGAGCGTCGATAAGTTCCAGAGACTGCGAAGAGACCTAATGTCCATGCTGGCGATTAGACATACCACATGAGGATTTGCCTGCTACTAGTAAGGTCTGGTGAACATGCGACCAGTGAACTTCAAATGTATCCAGTGAGCGCCTACTCAACTCACATGTCAGAGTATTTTGGTAGGCATTCAGAGCAGCTGGCGTCGCCATTTGGCTGGTGTCAATGTGGTCATAACGTCGTCGTGGGCGTCCGCCAAAGCGCATCCGCAGGTCAGCACATAGAAGTGAATGGTCGGTGTCTACACATGTGCTCTAAATCGAGCGACAGTTCTGCACGCAGCCTCCCCATCGGTAACTTATCGTAATGTGATGGATTTGCGTCCATAGCTGGTTAGAGGGTGGTGGGCGTCAAATCACCCTCCGGCGGGTGCTGTGTCGGAAATTAGTGCTCGCAAGAAATAAGTGCGCATCCTCACACAAATGAAGTAACCGCTCACCGTTATCATTACGCGAGCCTACACCGTGCTGACCACCCAAATGCATTTCATCAGTGGACAGCTTTCCAAATTGCGCGTTCAAATCCCCAGCCAGCACTAGAGTGTCCGTAATTCTTCTCTGGCGAAGGAGCTCGTTCAGTTGAGAATAGAAGTCCTCTTTTACAGAGTCATCACTACAGTTTGTGGGTGAACAGGCGACGATAACGAATAGACACCTGTTGGTCCCACGCGGCTTCGAAGCTTTGAACAAGCCAGCCAATCGGACCGCATACAACCGGCTACTGATTGGAATCCAACCAACCAGAGCAGCTTCAGCCGGGGGGCTCAGTGAAATATCAACACGGGCTTGGCCGGTGCTCGAAGCTGCATTGTCACCGGATAGGTGCAATGAGAAAGTGCTGCTGGTGTCACCGATGGGGATCGCAGAGTGAGTACAGAGCTCAAGTCTTGCAGGCGGGTCTCCGATAAGCAGCTAATATCCATCGAGAGGGTCACTTATGTTCGGATAAGTGCTGCCTGTAGACCGATCTGTAGCAACGTGGTGCACGCCAATCTGAAAGATGATCGAGAGCTCCAAATGGCAGTTAATGATCTGGGCTTCGCTGCTTGCTTGGACATGGGCTTGTTGACAGGGCAAGGATGAAGCTCCGCGGTCACATGTGAGTTGAAAATAAAAGCCTATCAAAGCAAGGTGGGGGAGGGCTGAGAATTGGGGGGTTGGAAACAGGGGGATAAAAGTGAAGCTGGAATCAGACGGTAAGAGAGAAAAGCGTAAGAAGGGGAATAAGAAGACTGAAAGCCTTGAGCAGTAGCATCCAAACCCCTATCCACCCTGCTTGATGCAGCAGATAGGGCACCGTTGATTATTCTCTGCGGTGGCCAGAGCATCAGGAAATTGTTTGAGGAAAGATTCATAGGATTGTGTGGGCAGGATACTGTCAGGTTGCCCAGGCCTAGACAGGAGATCGATTAGGGTTCTCAACCAAAGCTTTTGTTTCAAATCCTGACCGCAAGACAGCGGGTTTTGCATTGGGCTACAAGGAGTCCGTTTTAAGGAATAAAGACCCATCCCCATTCCAACTCTAACTTAGAGGACCAGGATGCTGAGTCTTTCTGGCCTCTAACCATTGACCAACCTGGTATGAGTGGCTCTGAAGGTACAAAAATGCATCACTCAGCATAGCTCAATGGATCTCTGAAGCACGCAAACCATCGGACTACGGTAAGGTCCAGCGTCATTGCGATGGTGAAGGGTAATTGTAAAGCACTCTATATATGAATAGATTACGACGCTCAGTTTCAGGGGTAGCGGTTTCTGCTAAAATACCAATCGTCCAGGGTTGGAGTGTCTGCTTGCTCTATTCGATGCGATCAAATAAGGTCGAAACCAGTCGTGCAGTGCAGTGTCTGCGGACGGGCGCGAAACACCCAAGGTCCATCTACTTAATCCTAGTACACTCTTAAACATTAGCACCGAGAGAAGGTAACAATCTTTTGTCGTATTGGTTACTGTGTTGAGGCTTGAAGTAACATCAAATTGTAGGTCTCATCTCACCAATTGGGTTGGTTTTTTTGACAGTGATCAACCAAACGAATAACGCTAACGCTCGCAGACATCAAAATGCATAGTAGAATGACTGAGCGAGGAATCCGACACACTTGTATGGCTTAAAACTGATGAACAACACCGAGCACCTCGCTGTACGTCACGTGCTTCGTTGAGTTATATAGTCGATACCAATCCATGATTGTCGGAACTTGGTTTCACTAGTGTCTGTTCCGAAACAGCAGTGCTTACCATCGATCAAGAATGTCTGCTCTTTGCTGATGTCTCACAAATCAGAACTACAAGTGGGACCCGCTTTACCAGGCTAGCTCTTGGTATACACTGAAGTCTGACATCACAATCAGGAGAGCAGCAGGAGCTGCAAGTGTAGTGGGCTTTTCGCAAGTGTGTGACCAGAAAGCGGTTCCACTCCGGATGCGCATTCTAGCCCAGCATGCTTCTCTTTAACAAATCCGAACAAGCTTAAAACTCGTGCAGTACGCCAGCAACACCAAAATCGTCTTGTTTCTCATTATGCTTCCTTTAAAGATCAGTCGCCTGGATATGAAACCAAGTGTAATAAAACTCGCGTTCAAACATGCTATCAGTAGGAATTAGGTACGACACCAGTCATGCGGTAGTGTCTCTGCTACTGCCAAGTTAGTATGGTCGACAGTCAGTCTCTCGATGTCTCAACGATTTACCAGCAGCTGCCTTACAAATTATAGCTTATGTCTAAGTCAAGTACTTCTATCTTCTGAGGTTGCAACTAAGGCAGCTGAAGAGGATTCACAAGATTTCAACTGAGGTAACTTAGAAAAACTTCGCATTCTCCAAATGGATTGCTGATAACTGATTCATACTTTGTTAGCCATGCCACTAGTTTGTGGGGGATACTCTTTTAGTGAAACATAA
Source organism: Dicrocoelium dendriticum (assembly GCA_944474145.2). NCBI lineage: Eukaryota > Metazoa > Platyhelminthes > Trematoda > Plagiorchiida > Dicrocoeliidae > Dicrocoelium > Dicrocoelium dendriticum. The sequence goes on along the minus strand of OX104059.1, from coordinate 33,779,986 downwards.
GTATGACATTAAAACCAGTATACAATCACCATAACACTGAAATCAGCACCCGTAGTAGTGGGTCAGAAAAGTAAACTCAACAAGACGTTAGTACCACGACACGTTGTACCTCCTATTTTCTCTTAAGTTGAATCCTTCGTTTGCAAATTTTACTGACGTTGTAATGGCGGACAACCATAGGACCATTGCGAACAAGAAGGAACCTGTATTTCTTCCACTGCACCAAGAACCCCTCTATTTATACGTTTATACATAACTAAGAGCTGAGGCATTGGCATGGGAGACATGGTTGGTTCAGAGTCAGCTCATGCTGTTTTAACGCACATACACACATCTGCGAGTTAATATCGTAGAAACATGCATACCAAACATCGACGTGGTAATGGTTGCTAAATGGCTGGTTTGATAATGGAAGCACACGCTGAGCCTGGGTCTGTAACGAAGCCTACGCAAAGTACGATTTGCATGCACTTGGGGCCGGTTACTCAATGCAATAATATCACGCATAAGGACTCCCTGTTGACCTTGCATATCAAACGACACTAAAACAACCATGCGACAGAACATGTGCAATTGCATAGGAACACTAACTGTGACGGTGATGCAGCGCCCGACCTTGTCAGTTACAGTACTGAAACAATTTAGCCATAGAGCCTTAAAGCATTGACTGAGGGTTACACTCATTTGGCTTTTGTTCATTTAACATTAATTGCTCGTCCTAACGTATCAGGCTTACTCGAGCTGTATGAGTAACACTAGGAGCAGCAGCAAGACAACTGGTAGAACCTTTGGCTCAGTTCTTTCAACGCTGCTCAGGCCAGAACCAGATTCCTGCAAGGTGGAAGCTTTTAATAATAACCCATTCACAAAGGCGGATGCAGGGCTGAGCCCTCAAACTACCTCCCCGTATCTCTTCTCCCTGTACTGTGCAAGGTCATGCAATCCATCGTTGCCGAAGTCTTTATGTGTTATCTAGAAAAGTGCAGCTTTTTTGCTCCCGAGCAACATTTCGTTCGTCGACAGCCAGCATGCACAACGAATTTATTCATCGCTCGCAGTAGTTGGACCGAGTCCGCTAACGCTGGAGATGCCGTTTATGTGATATACCTAAATTTGTCGAAGGCATGCGATCGCTTAGATCATCAGATTCTCCTTTCCAGGCCCCAATATTACGGGATAGCCAACTTTCTTTTGCAACGACTACTAGTAGTCAGAGTCCGCAGTTCTTTATCTGACTCCATACCAGTGGAGTTGGGTATGCCCCACGGCTCAGTTCAATGTCCACGATTGTTTTGATATTCATCAACGACCTTGCACGGATTATCGCTACAAATTTCCTGCTTTTTGTTGACGATATCAAGATATGGCGTAGGATTCAGGCGGGTGGCTATCAGAATTTACTTCAGTGTGACCGGGAACTGGTACATCAGTAGTCAACCCAAAATCCACTACAATTCAGCGTGGGAAAATGCAAGGCGTCTCGGTTCAGGTTAGCTCGGGTCGTTCCAAGCACTCCGCGAAGGCATCGAAAACTGGTCATCAACATGTGGCTTGTTATGACAGGCGATCGGACAAATAGACATCAGTAGTTTCAAACAGTTGCTGATTGCATCTGTTCGCCCCCATGTCGAATACGCAATCCAAGCCTGGCAGCCATGGCTGATGCACGACCTTACTGCACTGGACCAACCTAAACGTCGGGCTTCTAAATACGTCATTAGAATGCGTCACTTACCATACGAGCGGAGACTGAAAAGTTTGGGAGTATTCAGTGGGCGGTATCGCCGACTACGAGGCGATTTGATTATGGCATACATGCTTGTACATAATCACTTACTGTGAATGAAAATCCCATACCCAGTTCTTCAACCGTCAAGTATCTCGGCGTCTTTTGTCCCAGTAAATTCCTTGGTCCGCTCGCGTCTGCAAAAGTTTTGAAAAAGTCAGAAACCTTGCTTTTTAAGACTTCAGACTTAAGGTGCTTACAGTACATCGTACTTTAATATTCATTTTCGTGACCACTTTTATTATTCTCTTTTGGCTATACTGCTCTCCTTTCATTTTCCCTGGACTACTTCAGAAAGACTACATCTTATTGGTGCGATCTATAAAGCACATTTCTTGAAGCAGCGGCTTGTCTAGAGATTATTTAGTTGATTTGAGCATTTTTAGACATCTTGATGCCTGCGACGATTTTTCTTCTAAGGTACTAACTGACCGATTTCATTCACTTCACAATGATCTTTCCAAAATGCTCTCTTTCTCTTCTACTCGTTCGAAATTAAGAATTGTATTCTCCCGCACTGCCTCGTATCGTAATACTGTTTTACCTTATTTCTCACATTTGCTTGTTGACCCAGCGAAAGTCGCTAACATGCTGCGCGAGCGGTTGTTGGGGTAACAATTGTGCATATTTCCCACTTTTCTACCCAAGCATGTATATTGATATTATCATCCCGGTGTCCGCAGTGGTGGTTTAACGGCTGAAAATGAACCCATTAGGCTTCATAAAGCTTATTTTGACTTTACTTGAAATCATGTGTGCAGCTCTTTACTGCAACTGAGTAGTTACACCAAACGAAGAGGCCACTCCTTGAAATTAGCGAAACAATACAGCCGTCTTGCTTGCCGGGGAATTTGATTTACCATTCACGTGTATCAACCATGGAACCCTCTTCGCGAATCGGTTGTTTGTGCACCTACACTAGCCATTTTTAAAAGTCCGTGGGAAGACGCACTCCGCCACTTACATTTTGTCACTTGACACGAATCGCAATGCTACTCCTGAGAAATACAGTGGATTTGTTATTTTCGCCTATTGAAATGTTCGGATTGCAGGGCTATTTCATTACATACGATAAGTCTATTCTACTGACAGCAGAAGTACTAACTGTATTTTATTCGCTAACTTTGTTCGTTAACCCACCTGAGCACCCATAGCGGCTTGTCAAGCAGCGCTTTTTAACCCGTCTAAAGTCACTGTTCATTGTACATATCCAGACAGTATGCGCCGTAGCGCACGCGGATGGCGAAGAAGAGTTTGCGCTCTTCTGTGTATGCTGTGTAGGGACCAGAAATTTGTAACGGCAATGCATCAGGACCCTCTTACGCACCTGAACTACAGCACTTGATCGCCGGCGAGCTATTGCCAGGTTTTCCCAATATCTGAAATTATATTTGATTTCTGACGAACTCGTCTTGCCAGTACCCATACAGTTCAGTCCTCCAGTTGCCCACATTTATAATTCCTACTCCCATTTGGCCAAAGAAAGGGTGTTTTGGTATTCCGACCGCATTCAACTGGTGGACGTGTTTCTTCCTCCTAACGTGCAACAGTAGCAGCATAGAGTTCACCCTGTCGACACCGCCCTAGTTGATCATCGACGGATGTTTAGCAGCCAACGTAAACCTTGTTGAGGAAATAGTTCGAAAAAGGAATAACATTCCCGCATAGCATAGCACTTCGTTGCATAAGCGAGAACGACAGCTACAATGATTGTTTTCCCTTCGTCGTGCTTGCAATGGTCAGATGGTGATTCATCGAAATGCAACGCTCCAGATTACCGAAATCCGCACTCCTCTTCACTAGACTAGCATGTAACACACAGCTTATCCGCCGGTCCATTTACAACACAACTCCGTGAGAACAGAGGTTCAACTCGTTTGCGTCAGTTCTCCATAAATTCGAACTTCATCAACATCACATTGGCTCCACTCTTAGTGAACATTGGCATCCCTATATAGTCAAACGTTGATGTTTGCTCCGACGGGGTCTTCTTCAGGCTTTACATTTCATCCTCACTGTGTGCATACACACAGGTTCGTCTGCAAACGGCTACATTCGGATGGCTCTCTCGCACATAATAGACTTCCCGCGCAGAAAGGACGGATATTCTACTACACCATTGACGCGATTCTCGAGACGGACACCATATTTAAATGAGTCGGAGGCGCATGATAGTTTGACAGTTGGACAATTATTAGAAGGCGTCGCTTAGCACTGGAAATAATGACAAAGTTACCCCCGGTTTAATCGCACGGTTGCCTTTCTACTCAAGCGGTACACTTGCCAGAGCATTCAAACTTACCCTAAATCAGCCGCAGTGCTCCTATCTCACCTTTTCGAGGGCCATAGTAAACTGGATGTTTTCTCCCTTGGTATTTGGTCTGCAGTTGACGAGCTGCCAGCTACCAGATCCAAACCCTTACTGTCCTTCAAGTACCTCAGGTTGCAGCGCATGGTGAACGAATCGGGTTGAGCACAATTCTCTTAATCCCTCCTCCAACGTAGTTTGACTCGCTTGTGCCACAATAACGGTTTATATATGTTTTGGTCCCCTCACTCTTGCATAATGTGGACGAAGGGACATACGTATTCGGTTTATAAAGGCAAACACTATTTCCGTCCTTTGCGCTCAATCAAATCTTGAAACATGTGGGTCATTGAAGTTCCACGACACTTTATTATTTCTGATGCTATTTCGTCAACACTAACAGATTTACTACTTCTCAACTAGCAAGTGCCTTCTGCGTTATCGTTCACTTTTAGGTATCACTAAATTCTTGGCTTATGGTTAGTGAGAGTGAGTGGACAAAATGGAGCGACTATCTGCACTACAGCTTAAGTTTGCAGGTTGTGGTAAGTAACATCTGAGTTGTCGTCTGGTCTTCAGTACGAGAAATGTTGACTCATGTCACATTAATAATGCATCACGTAACCCTTTTGCTGCCCAAACCGGTGTATCTTCCGCCAGTTGCGCTTTCCTAGTCCGCCATGCGTTTTTGAGTGGACGATGATTTCTAATTAGGTGTAGTCGCATCTGCGGATCTGACCCCCTTCTCAACGTTGTCAGTTTCCCCTTCTAATGCGGTAACTGCTGTATCCGGTGACAGCATTAAACCAATGAACACCTTGCTCTTATAGAGCCTATCGTGTAGCTTAGCCATTGCACGTTTGATTGTTCCCTCAGTTGCAGGGGCCACTTATCCCTTCAGGTTGTGCCACACATAGCTGACTGGAGCAATGGAGCCAACGTCACCTAGTTGTGTCGTCACTGGAAGCTGCATCATGAGCAGTGTGGTCAACAGTAACAAAACAACGACGATTAGCTTTCTACTCGTTAACTGTGAAACAGTAGTGCACGTACTTCTAATGATAGATAAAATACGGAACGCAGGCGGACTTTGACAAAAATAATCATGATAGGTGTAACAACGATACTAAGCCTAAACTAAGTACGTCGTACGAAAACTAAACTAGAAACTACGAACAGATAAACCTAGACTTAACGCACGGTCTGGGCAGAAGAATAAAACGAATTATCCTGTAACCGTGGATCTATAAGGAATATTAAATACAGTGCATGACTTACGAATAGGTTTTGTAATCGTAATGCAAGTGGGCAGAAACTGTACAGCGTGGGGCGGATCGAGTATTTGGGCAGTGTCACAGTAACATAATAATAAGAATGACCTTGAAACGTCAAGGATGTCAGTGATCGAATGAAAGAAATAAATATACGATATGAAAATTATAGTGTTGCTCACCCCAACACTGACACTCCAAGACCGCGGTTTCGTCCTGTTGGGACTCATCAGTTGGAGATAGCCTGAGTTGGGCTGGAACTCAGAGCCTAGTGGCTCATGGGTGACGCCATAAGCACTATGCCACTGAGATCCGCGAGCAACGCTTGGACCAACGGAACGGAATGCAAAGATGAGTTTGGAGAATCCGCTGGCGGTTGGGTTGCTACAAGCAACCTCTATTGAGACCTCGGTTCACTTGAGGTGGACCTCGGCCATTCCGATCAAATAGACCGTAAGTAAAATGAAAATTATAGTGTTGCTCACCCCAACACTGACACTCCAAGACCGCGGTTTCGTCCTGTTGGGACTCATCAGTTGGAGATAGCCTGAGTTGGGCTGGAACTCAGAGCCTAGTGGCTCATGGGTGACGCCATAAGCACTATGCCACTGAGATCCGCGAGCAACGCTTGGACCAACGGAACGGAATGCAAAGATGAGTTTGGAGAATCCGCTTGTAGGGCACAGTAAAGCGGTGTAAATGAGCAAGATAAATAGGGAATAGAGATACCGTGTCCTCATGTAAGCAATCCAGGTTTGGGAAACATCAAAGTTTCTTTTGGACTTTACAGTAGGTTTAATCCAATCTCCAAGATTGGCGGGGACCACCTACTGCTCCGACCCTTGGTGGTGATCATCTAGAAATCGTTCAGAAATTCAAGTATCAGAACAAGTGTTAGTGAACAAGCTCGTTTTCAGTGCTTTCTCATCAGTCGAATACACCACAAATGAATGACATGAATGTAAACATCAGATAAGGGTACAGGTTCAAAACCCAGATCGTCTAAGTGACTAAGCTAGATGATTGGCCCCATGGCGATCTACAGTGTGTTTGTGTAGGTGTGTGACGTTGGCCACACTATGTCAGTGTTACAGGGGACCAGCGTAGAGTTAGTGCCTGGACACATTTCTTGTGCGCACATAGGTCAGGGTCATGAAGCCTGATGGCGATTGCCTCTGACGCTGCCAGTAAATGACTTATAAGCGCACTCGTGTGGCAGCTGGGTACGAGGTAGATGGGCTGGAACGCCTCGTGCGATCTGACCTGGTGGTTCGAATCGACCAGATGCGTAGACACTGCGCTTGCCACTGATCTAGCTACGCCGCTATGCCCCCATGCTGGACAAAGTTCTCTGGTTCTCTCGGACAGTCTCCTGGTTGAACGAATCGAGCAAAAGCAACAGCACACACAGAAAGAAGTACTTAACCCTGGATTTCGATGCTTTAGTTGTTGATTCAGGGTGGAGATTGAGTTGAAGCTTAGCCGTAGGCTTGCTGTTTAGTACGTTCGCACGATGGCGTTAGCAAGCCTCCTAGACCTCGACTCAGTTATCCCATCCCTTGAACGGTAATGATAAGTAGATTGGTTTCTTTCCTACCGAAACCACTTTTGCATGTGCTTCTTATAGCTCCGTGTTTCTCTGGACAAACACCCCCGGATAGCCATTTCTATCGAATAGGCCTCGTACAAAGTTTTGCTCGTCCTGTAACATGTCCTCGCTATATATCCTTTTTGCTCGTTCGGTTGGGCACTGAACAAGTTTTCGTTTCTGGCTGAGTGGAACGAAGCTTTCAAAATGAGTACATTGCCCGTTCCATGTCGTCTTCTTAAAGACACTCGGCTGGATACACCCGTCAGATCTTCGGCTAATCTAAACGTCTAAGTATGAGATTGAGTTGTTGCACTAGTTCTTCTGTGCAAATACACTCATCTTTACAGGGAAGAAGTAGTGAGGCAATTTAATTCAGTCCGCGCAAACAAATTCACACTTGAATCATCTCTTGTAATAATGGTTTTCAAAAACTGTGGATTCCGGTCAGACATGTCGATGAAATCTCTAAACATTTCCATCCGAGTTTGCTTCTGCTCGTCTGTTAGCGTGTATGGTATAAACCGGGCAGCAATCATCCGCTTTTTCAATGTTCGTAAACAACACTGCTTACATTATATTTGCTCACCTTCAACTCTTCTACTATCATTCTCAAAGACAGCCGCAGATCATCCGCAACATTCATCGCACTCGTCCGATATTGTTTAAGATCTGGCTCGTTGATGCTCGACAAAAAGGCGGCTCATCCTCGGCAAATTTCCTTCTCTAAGGCGTTTAAATCACTCAAATACATATACTCGCTACTTCAACATCGTACACTTGTAGTTTTGGCTAGTTTGCAGCGAAATGTCATGTAAACCCGTTGCTTTATTTTGCAATCATACGAGTTCTCACACCGAGTCCGTTAGCCTGGTAGCAGCGTGCACTACTGCTTCACTTCGGTTAGTTGCACGATAGGCGGCTTGTTGACGTCTCTCAACACATATGCGCGTGTCCATAATTCTAACCAGCGCAGTTTTAACATATTGGACCATTCACTTAACTTTCCAAACGCATCTTTTATGTTGACCAAATAAGCTATTATGGAAAACCTATACTGATTGCTTTCATGAAGCTACTGCAAAATGACACGTTAACAGACTTGCGAAGCTGGAAGCAAGGGTCGCAAGGGTGCATGAATCGATGTAATCGACCTAATTGTGGTACTAGCAAGGTCGCCAACGATTTGCCAAACCACGGTACCAACGCGAAAACAGGACCGTTTAATTGTGAGGCTTTGGTAAAAGTAGATGTAAAACAGAGGGAGTGATTATAAATAAATAAATAAATAAATAAACGTTTTATTCCTCAGCAGTGCGAGGCAAAGACCAATTGGGTGGTCTTATCAACCAATTAGTCTAAACAACATTCCATTAATAATTGCAGATCGTGTGTACAAAACCTGCCTGACAAAGTGTCTAACAGTCCGCAATAACCATATGATACACAATCCACCACTTTCAAGGAGTCGTGAAATTCATGTTGTTGGTAATGGTCAATGTAGCATTCTATCTGCTTCGTTTTCTCCACAGACCAGTCACTTTTGATGAGATGGAGCTCGTGCGTGATCCACGGACGCATCCTGCGAGCCACACTTCTACTTACTAGCTGGTTCCTCAAATACAGTGTGGCATTTTACAGGAACAGCAGAGAAACATTTTCGCTGCAGTCATGGAATATAGCAGGCATCTCAGAGAAAAATGGAAATTATGACTGATGTGTTAAGAGACAGAGTACGAGCTTTGGACCAACCTTTGAGATAGTTCAAATGACCTTGCAAGTTGACTGTGCCATCGGTAGCTTGAAGACTGATACCCAAAACGATAAGGTCAGCATACATTAGTATGGCTGCTTCTTCAGTAACTGGTATTGATCCAACATAAGCAGAAATATATGGTTCTGAATGCGTATCGAAGCACGGTATCCGTCGGGTTGAGCAAGCGCTCACTGAATACAGTTGAAGCTCACTGGTCGCATGTTCACCAGACCTTGTCTGAAACAGGTGAATCGTCAAGCGATAAATCCACTAGCCAAAATAGACATTGGGTCTCTTCGTAGCGTCTGGAACTTATCAATGCTCGCCGGCACATTCCGGCTGAAAGAGAACACAATGAAACTCGCAGAAACCCCCGGGCAAAACTCCGTACTAATGTTAAGAGACCGTCAAGCGTGGTGGTCTCATCGTGCGCCAGAGATGGAAGTGGCCGCTGCCCTTGGTAACCATCATCTGTTATTCCGTCTGATAGGGGAAACGGGCAGCAGGAGACCTGGGGTTAGTGAAACTATACGTGACGAGAGTGGACATTCTCTCCACAATTTGTCAAAACGTTTGGAGCGTTGGGCTGAGCATTTTGAAAAGCAATTTAATCGAGCAGAATTGTTAGATACCTCACCGGTCAGTGATCGCCCCGCTCCGTGGGCTGTCCCTTAGGATTCGCCCTTTCACTCAGAAGTCGAACATGGGATCGGACTGTTGAAGTTGTATAAAGCTTCGGGACCAGCTGGTCCTCATCCAACCCATTTGAAATTCGCGGGCCTGCTCTTGTGGAAGATTTACACAAAGTATTAGTGAAACTGTAGGAGCAGGAAATTGAGCCAACCTACTGGAGTCGCTCCATTACTGTCCCAACGTTCAAAGGAGGTTCGCGTTCGGAATACAGCAACCATAGAGGAATCCATCTGGTCTCCATCGCCCCCAAATTGCTCGCCTCTAGAAACCTTTACGGACTGAGTGGCGACCGTGAAAGCCGGATTCATGAGGAGCAATTCGGGTTTCCTCGTGCTCGGGGATGCATGGACCACATATACACATTACGTCAGTTGTTAAAGCACCGTCAGATAGATTAACAACCCGCCATTATCGTGTTCCTCGACATCATTGGAGCATTCGATTCAGTGGATCGACGTGCTCTTTGGGACTAGCTGCTAAGGGAAGGTGTGGCCAAGAAGTATGTAATTATTATGAGAACGCTTTACACGCGTAGCTCGGGCAGAGTGAGGGCTTACTGCAAGCTGTCACCGCCCTTCAATATCCCCAGCGTATGAGACAAGGACGCTGTCTGTCATCATTCCACTGCAAGTTCACTATTGACGAAGTCGCGGAGATCGTCTTCACAGGACACGACCTAGAAGATTTGGAGCTACTCCCACGTGAATAACTTTCTGACTTGAATTTGCTGACTATATTGCCCTCATTTGTGTCAGCTTCCAAACATGTCAAGCTGCACTGGACAGAATAGCATTAGCTGTCACGCGTTTTGGACTATGCTCTGCATCCTCCAAGTGCAAAGCTTTCATTCATGGTTGCCAAGGTGTGCCTCCTGCACTGATTCTTGTTGGGGATCAGCTAGAAGTCATTCACAAGTCCAACTACCTATGTCGTTGTACCAGCACCTTTGGAATTGAAGACGAAATCACAACCATTATAGCAAAAGCTCGAGACACTTTTGCTAACCTTCACCACCTATGGTGCCGGAACGACATCACTCTCCCTGAAGAGTAGGGTATGCAGTACAGCTGTACGTTCGACCCTACTGTACGGTTGTGAAACCTGGCCCCTAAGATCAGCCAACATAGAGTCTAAAAAATTTTGACCTCCGCTGTCTTCGCAGTTTGAATTATATCTAGTGGGAACACTGTGTGAACTATGAGAGTATTCGACGTCTTGTTTATAGCGCAAGAAGAAGAAGCGAATCGCTCAGCACCATTATTTCATGCACCAGGCTCCGATGGCTGGGCCGTGTGTTGCGCGTGTCACCCCAACGACATTCGCGACGTGAATTGCTTGCGCGCCGGGGTTGTGGATAGAAGAAGAGGAGAAGTGGCCAAGCGATTACTTGGTCAAGAGGAAGGAAGACCCTTATTTCAAAGTTGACTTCATTTGGAGCCTCTCGGCTCCCTCCTTGGAGGCCAAAGGACCATGGACAGGTTGGGTTGGATACAATTGTTAAAGTGTCTAGGAGCAGACCTCAGTGGAGTTTACGTTGTGAGTTCCTTTGTCCACCCACCTACGCTTAGCAAGGCCTTCCAAACACGATTTCAAGCAATACGCACAATAGTCGGCTATGACCTCTGCGCAACAATCTCCATCCATTACTGGTGACTCAGCCATCGTGCCTCGCTTTCATGTTTATTTTTCTTCTGTATTTCGGCACCATAGCTAAGACGCCTTCCACCTGAAGCTTGCGTGTATAATGAATGAGTGAATAAAGTAGTAAAGGGGACAGAATTGCTTCCTAAATGACACCGGAGTTGCTGGTTATAAGGGCGTGGAGATTTGCCACCAAGTCTGGCAGTCTGAGTGTGTCCAGTAGAATAAGGGCTCAACAAATTGACGATGGAGGGGTTCATTCCTTCAATGAGTAGGTCTTATAGTCGCGATTTGCGGGTTACACAGGCAAGTACGTTGCTATACTCAGGTAAACACATCCAAGTGGATTTGCTTCTGTTATCGAGCGATGACAGTACAGTGCAAGCACCAAGCCGCCGGATAGACCTCCAATTACGATAAGCGAATTGGAAGGCGTCCTGCCAGCGCGTGTTTGCACAGCATTATTTCAAGCAAGGCATAAGACGTGTAAACAATTTGTCAATACTTCTTGAGTCTTTTTGGCATTGGTACAATACTGGCACTACTGCAGCAGTCAAGGACTTTGTGTTGCTGCATACATACGAAAGAGACGGTGCCAAACAATGGGCACATCGTTTTATATGATGTCCTGGTCACTAGCTTTACCGGTAGGTTGGTGCTTCAGTAACCTACTCAGTTACAATGTCGACAGGAGGCAATGAGTCTAGAGCCCCCAGAACTAGAGAAAAGGAAGGCACTGTCACTACAAAATGTTCGCAGTTAGAAAACTCCTGGTTTAATATTTCTACATCCATATCAAATTAAGGCAAACTTCGGTTATCTCCACTAAGGCGTCTCAGCATTCGCCAAAGTTCTCGATAGCTATCGTTCTCAAATATGGACCGGATATATACTTGGTTAAGACGGCGTAGCTCCTCCTTGATACAAACAGTAAGAGACCCCGCTGAAACCGTCATTTTTTCAAAACGCTTTCTCCTTAAGTCGGCACGGCTGCTTCAGGTGGGGGGCGGAGGATCTGTCCGCGCGGAAGTAGAAAGTTTACCAGGGACAGCAAAAGTCTGAACAGAGAAGTAGCACGTCAAATTGTCAGAACAATTGGATACCTCACCGTCAAAGCATAAATAACCTCTGTGGATGCAACCAATCCATGTAGTCGGTGGATATTTTGTGCAGAGCACTGCTTCCACCTGAACCTTCGATCTTTGCAGCGTGTCATCTTGGTGGTTTCTCATGCTATAGATGACAGGAAAATAATTGATTATTGATTCACCGAAACCCAATTACACACAGAGAACCACTTCACATTATTAACGAACACCAGGTCCAGGGTCACGTTTAACTTACTTTGTTCCGTAACCCGAGAATGGTAAGAAAAGTGGTATCAATTTTTGAGGTCTCCGGTGAAGTTACATAGAGAACATTAGATGTGTTCGAGGATAGCTACCGTAACTTCGACGTACAAGGTATCTGCTTCAAATTTAGGACAGGTGAGAGTTATTTAAACGTTAGCCAACAATAGTGAGTCGCAACAACACAAACATCTTGGTTTACATTGTAAAACTGATCAGGTAATGCACTGTGAGGAGATACAAAGATGTGTTTTGTTGCAATATACCAAGATGGATTAGTGTCAATAAGTACTCAGACACCTTTTTCGGTGCGTGCATGGGAATTCAACCTGATGACAAATATAGCCTCTTGCGGATACAACAACATTATCCGCTTCTTCGTGGAGCCATATTTTTTGCCGCATAAACATGTTTGACTGCGTAAGTTCTCTGGAACTAACAGTGTACGATAGTGCATCTAAGGTACCCAGCAGCGAATGGATGTTAGTGTTAAGCAATACTGGTGCGATCAGATCTCCCAGTATAATTCCTTTAAACAGCGACCCTCCATCTAGCACCTTTTTCTCTTAGAGAATTACTATGCTTCTTTTGATTATTTTTTCGATTTGTTGCTTATAACACGGCTGTTGAAAAATGCACAAATCGCAAGCGTGGGAATACGCAGTAATTGCAAGATGTCGCGCGAGTAAATTTTCATCGCAGTACGATTGCTGCATAAAAACAAGAAGATTTCAGTAAAAGCTAAAATGTTGGAAAGGGTGTGTTGATAATATTCACAGACAGGAATCCTAGAGCACGATCAGGTTTGAAGATCCCGCTTAGGTAGCACTGACCTAGGAAAGAGTATCGATGTCGCCTAGGCCTATGGTCGCTGCATGGAACATAGACATGTAATCGGATAGTCAGCCCCACTGGTCAACAACAGAAGCCCAGCCCGAAAGCGTAGTTAACAGATCTCTAAGGAAGCGCGTTGGAAAGAGCATATTTCACAGTGAATGCTTACAAAGACCGCGTAACGAGTAACGGACAAGTAACGTCAGGCCAGCATGGTTCATTGCTGGTCAACTAATGGGAACAGGTCGACTCAGCCACATCGGTTGCTGTTGTCTCTCAAAATGAAGAAGCCAGAGTGCGATGTTGTGGTGTGGAGTACTCAATATGTATTAAGATTAGGATATGCAATCACTTTGGAACGTGAACATTTAATTGGTACCCGAATTGGATAATTTTCAATGCTTCTCGTCTACAATACTGCATTTCACGATGGAGGACTTCAAATGCGCCGAAGCCGGGTATACTGATCGATGGAAGGGAAGTACTTACGCATCAGTGAAGTTTTCTTGGAGTTCACGACCAATATCCCCAAATGACTGATGTGATGGTTCGTGCTTGTGTTCCCTTCTGACTGAATTTAAGACGATGAATTCTTCCGCACTAACGGTATACATCCTTCTACTATGTCATTGATCAGATAGTGTAGAATGGCACCATTTTGCGCTGATTGGCTACTTATTGTCCTAGGCAAATTGATACAGAGAACTCAATTTATTCGCTTTGGACCAGTTCGGCACTCGACGCAGTCGAGAAGCAGGGCGTGATCGCTCGGAGAGTAGCGGTATCACCGGAACTAACGGAAACGAAATATCCATTGTCATCAAACTGTCAGTAACTCCAAACGTCACTACTGATGAAGCTAATAACTTGTGCGCAGATTACAAGTGCCCACACAGTGTAGACTTGTCCGATGTGCAGTTGCAGAGCACCTAGCAAAAAGAGATGGTCACCCCTCGGCACAGTTTGTATCACGGAGAACGAGGAGAAGAGGAACTGATCATTCATGTCCATGGCGTGACAAGTGGTGGGATCGTAAGCGTTAAAGGAACTTTTAGTCTTGTTCAGCTGTTGCTTGGTTCGCCGAGTTTGAGTAAATGGTTGCATATGTTTCGTCACCATGCGGTAATGCGCCGTGGGCGATCTCACTCTCGCTAGGATGATCCCCGGATGGTTCATGAAGTTGCTTCAATTGCCCAAGAGACAACATTCGGCTCATGTCAACTACATAACGCAGTTACCATTCGGCTCAGGCCTGCATCTTTTGAGATGTAACTAATAGCATCGTTGGACTGATATCATTTGATCCTTTCATTATGTAGCTAATCAACCACTTAATTATCGAAATCTGGTCACAGCGTTTCATGATGTGTTTCCAACTCCACAAAATGTGGTCTGCACGATGATTTCTTTACCTAATCGCGTCTCGTCCAGAGTTAGAATATTAATATCGTAGGCCGAGCACCACTGCGTACCGAAGGGAGACGATTTGTGATTCCATCTAGTGCTTTGTTCATGTTTAAGTATTCAGGTGTCAGGGCTTCGGAGAGCATGAGTGATTGCGAGCAAAATTTGACGTGGTGAGTAGTGTGGTAGGGTTTGTTGGAGAAAGCTGCAGTATGGGGACTGAGAAGTGGTCAAGACAGATTGCGAGGGGAAGCAGGTGCCATTGTTCTCGAAGCCCAAGACCTTCACTCCGTGGTACGGAACAGTCTTTGTCAAACTGTGGGAAGGACTACATAGTTATGGTCCGTAGATCATAACTGAGCTGCTATATGGCCAGTTTTGGGCACGTGGACAAAAGGAAGCCTAGAGTGCAGCAAGAACTTAGTTATAATAAGCTTTCGAAAAGCGGTAGGAAACGTAGTAAGAACAAAGCAATCCAACCGATCGCACAAAATGGATACAGTAACTGAGTAGATGGTATGGGTAGGACGGCAGTGAGTCAGCGTTTCATCATGAAATCGCGCCAAAACCCTCGCGGAGCTGAAGACTGTTCCACCAATAGGAAATTAGCAGTCCATTGCACTGGTTCGCAACGGAAGGCCTGGCAATAATGGCTGTAATTGGCTCGCCTCGTCTCGCTTTAGTGGTCCGATACAAACTGCTACTCCTCGATGATGGGTATGACGCCGAATTAGAAAGTGATCTCCGGTCATTTGATGAGCGACAGCAGTATGATAGAAGTATCAATGATATGTCGAAAGTCATAAATCTTCCAACGCAGCCAAGTTCCAGTCAGACGTACTCCCATGCATTCAAGAAGCACTTGGTGACCATTTCGTTCTACTGCGACTAGTCAGTACTGATCATCATCCAGCTACACAGTGAACCGACTGAAAGCTTACTCCGACGAGTAAACGTATGATCCAATCTTCTCATCGAAGTCTAGCCAACCAGTTACCCTCGGAACTGTGATTTGAACGGAATACATCGATCTATAATGACCTTCATAAGGTAGGTACATCTTTCATTTGACCAATAGTACATCAATGTTAACTCGAAAACGAGATGAACATCGACATATATCCACTGCGCGAAATACTAGCGTCGAAAGATAAGAAAATCCGTTAACGGTAGTCTCGGTTGCAATGGGGGACTTTGGGACGATGTAGGACTGTGTAACGTTAAAGCATATAAATTCTTCAGTGCTTTTAGAAGGATAGCGAAAAATCGTCGTTAGCTTTGTGTCAAACGCAAGAAGTGTTATCAAATGCGAATGAGTTAAAACATTCACACAACCGAATCCGGTAATAGCGTTACATGTGACTACATCATGGTTTTTAGCGAAGCCAGGAGAACAATTAGTGGAATTTGAAATATAAATAAAGAAATGACCTGACGTGTTCCGAAACTCGAAAAACGCATTCGATAACGGATACTGGAGATGGAACCTGAAATATGTCACACAAAATGAAGCTACAGTGACATTTCAATCAAACCAGAACAAACATAAATTTAGTGTACAGTGAAACAGCTGCTGGTAGAGGACGATATTTTTGGACGGAACAACCAGTCAGACAAACGGTGGTTTACGTATGGTCCGGTATATTAATCACTGACGTCTTTGACCCGTTAACCACTATGCATTTCGTAGGAGAAACAAATATCAAGTATGAGTCAAAACAAATATCAGTGTCTAAAAATTGCCGCGTGTATCAATGTTTCCCAAGACAACGATGACATCCATAGTGACAGGCCTTGCGTGGGAACTGATGGTATAGGATAACTTTGGAAACAACGAAACACAATGTGCCGCTTCAAAAAATGGTGAAACGCAAAAATACGATGAATATTCCCTCGGTCTAGCCGGAGATTTGACCGCTTGCCCTCTCCCACTGGGAAACATCGCTTGGTCTCGAGACGGAGGTGTCGGAGCAAGGCCACCAATCCTGGCCGACTGATGTTAGGATGATTCCCGGATGATTTATGAGGTTAACGCGAATGCTTAAGAGAAAACATTCGGCGCATGTCAACTACATAACTAACTGACATAACTACATAACATAACGTTCAGCTCAAATAAGTTGGTGAATTTGACTTCAATAGACCAGCTGTAACCTTTGGTAGCGAGTCAAGTCTAACACATGGATTAAGCAATGAAACTGGTTGTAAGCAAATAAAGCATCAATTTCTAAGTTAACCGGCCATTGTTGGTAACCAATTTCTCGTGTGCTAAATTCAAATAATTTGAGGGTATTGTGAAGCACAAACGAACAACCACATTCAAATGTACTCAAAGGTGCGTCTCCCTGAGGCTTTATTGACTGGGGAATTTGAACGAGTGGTAGCTGGTGAATTTTGCTGTGACAACCTAAAGCACCCCCCAAAACATGGATATCCGCGCTTTCAGAGCAGCCAAGAGACTACTCTAACTAATTTGGACACCATTAGTACGTAAAGGGGTAGAATCAGTCGTAGGATACCCACGCAAACCGAGTTAATGTTTAGCCGTGACAGCTTTTCGGCAACCAATCTTAAGGATGACATGTGGGATTGCCGTAATGAAACGCAACGGGGTCAGACGTACACTGAATGTCCGTAATGGAACAGACAAGCAGAAAGATGGAAACCGACAGTGGTTAGTAAACAACCAGAGTTAATCACTTAAGAATCTAGTGCAATCCATAAAAATGCCACGATCAAAGCATGGCTTCCATGTTGAATCAGTAGCATCCAGTTACCGGAAACACAATTAGATTCTGTCCTAAAAGTTCAATACAGAGGAGGTTAACTAACCTCGGAGAACAAAGTATGGAACTACGGAGTCAATGTCAGAAGGCAATCTCGGAACAATTATAGGCAAGTAAGTACGTGAGAAACAGAGGAAAATAATGGTTTTACTAGATGAGGCTCAAAGTGAAGAGTGAAGGAAATCAAATACGATAATGTTATCCAAGGACATCAAAACCGTGCAAGATACGAGTGACTACTCCGATTTGGTTATTCAGCAGTTTGCCA